>JAAIXJ010000167.1:40725-199552 GCA_013403705.1 Heliconius hermathena
AATATTGGTCAAAGATCACTTGGATCCACAATATGTGTCGCCCCTACACATATATTGCCTTTATAAGAAATTCGATCCTAAAAGATCGTGCCATCATAGGCTTCGAATTATTATATTATATTTATAATATACTTGGTACGAGTCTTTATGTGCATCATATTTATTAGTACCGTAGTACTTAAGAGTTCGACTCGACCGCTGCCTTCCAGCATCACCACCACCTATATAGACAGAACGACGGTCGCGACACTCGGGACGACAATACACGAACTCGTCTCGATTAATATTTTATTCAAAATATATAGTTTGTATTACTCATAATTAACTATGTTATTTATGTGTATTGCCATGCATATTTTATTTTATTTATTTATTTTAAACTTATACTCAAGGTACATACTGTTACAAGTTGTAAAATTATAAAATTAGTACGGGACCCTCGATGGGCAAGTTCGTCTCGACCTTGACGGGTTTTTTTGTTATTGTATGTTATGATTTGGTAATTTAGTCCTATTTAAACAATATGAAAATCACGCCCACCTCGCTTCTTTATATGTATGCATAGTAGAAACGGAAAAGACAGATTTCTCAATAAAAATGATGAAGTTATTTACTTTGAATCAACGATACACCCACACTCGACAATTTGTGAGAATTCATATGTATGTATGTATGAATGAATGTATATCAATTTGTCGTTTTATATGTTAATAGGGTTGTTTGTATAAAAAAATTGTTTGTTGCGTCAGTTGGGAATTATATCTGTATACTATATATGAATATATTGTATTAAGGTTCGGTGAGGCCAGTCGTCCCGTAGCGGCACAAAGTGTGACTGTAAGACCGACTGATTGTGGGTTCGGTCCCCACTCGAGGAAATGAAATATTTAAATTTAAATTTTCTATTCTTCGCTCTAGTGTCGAGGCAAGGCGCGGCGTTGAGTTCCGCCGCTCAACACGCAATGCTTCCAGAACACGGCGAAAAGTGGGGAACAGAGTGTCTTAACACTAAGTTCTCTCTCCCTACCCTGTTGTGTGTGGAATACAGGATCCATTTTTAATTTTTTGCTCATTTCGCGTGACATTGCATATTAGGAAGCGGAATTCAACGCCGCATTTTATCAATCAAAAGGAAAATGAAAATATTAAATGCGACTTAATAGGTAAAATAATGCTACTTTGCTTTTTTCTGCATTCATACGAATAAAAAACAATTCCATCTTTTTTAATACATAAAAGTAATTAAAAAAATTAATTTCTTTTTTGTTCGTATGTAAATAAATAAATATTTTATATTTTTTTATAGTTTCATATTTTTAGCTTCATTTTGTATTCAGCATATAGTGGAGTGGTTCAATCTTTTTGAGAGAATGTGTATAGAATGGGGCAATTTCAGCAACAACAGCGCGCTTAGTTTTTGTTATGAGAGCTAGGAAATTAAAAATAATTTTGACCTCCGATTGGGAATCGAACCCACAACCGTAGCGCTTACAGTCACGCTGTGCCCTTCACGGATGGTCTCAAATAATAATAATTTTGTCAGCCCTAATATATATGACCTCATTGTGACAAATTGATTTGACTTTTGTCTCTGTTCGTTGTAAAGAATGAAGTATTTAATGTCGTTAGCATAGATCATTGTTGCGTGAATTAACAACAGTAATCTATTATTATATGGCCGTCGTGGCTTAGCGGCACGTCCTGATTGTAAATGCGATGGTTGTGGGATCGATTGTCACTCAGGGAAATGACTTGTTTTAATTATTTCCAGCTTCAGTAACAAGACAAAGCGCGGCGTTGGGTTTCGCCACTCAACACATAATGTTTCGAAAATCGTGCGTGAGGAACGGAGTGTCCTAACACGAAGCTACCTCTGCACTTTTATGTACATAAGATTCAGAAGACAACCCTTTTCACTCCTCGGCATAGTCGGATAAAAAATAAGGAAGTAAACTTAACGTTAATATATATGTACATACATATGTTAAAGCTTTATTGTAAAACTGGCATATCTTGCATTTTTATTATTTTGCCTAAGTGCGGTGTTGAGTTTCGGCGCTCAACACACGATTTCTTGAAAATTGGGCGGAGTGCCCAACACTAGGTTTACTTTTGATACTCTGCCATATACGCTAAGCTGTTTTAGTTAATGCGTTAAATTATATTTCAAATTATAGTAATAACATGCTATTATAGTATTTTTATGTTTTTCTTTAGACACTTTGATGATTATCTAAATAAAATTACATAAAATAATAAATTGATAAAATGTAAAGATAATAAAAAATAAGGTTGGCATAACAATTGGCGTGGATGAAATTTATTGTGGTGTAGAAGGAAAAACCAAATGAAAAAGAATCATATTATAATAGAGGTAGTCGTGGCTCATTGTCACAATATATATATATATATATATATATATATTAGTTCTTAAATTGTTCGAAATTTTATATATAGTTTTTTATTCTTTTTTATATGTGCTTTGGTTACCAAATTACGAATAGCTACGGTTACGAATAGTTTACTTTGAAACTCCGGTAGTTTCAGTTACAATTTCGGAGATCGTAACACCCCTCAATTTTTTTATACATTATAATATGAATATTTATTAAAATGTAAAATTACAGATTTTTTTGTGACATGACGAAAGAAAAACATATAGTAAGATGAATGTGTGTATTAATATTAATAATTTGTCGATATTTTTCTAAAATATTCTTAAGTTATGTCAGTTTTCTATTAGCTGTTCTATAATAATTTATTAATTCACAAGCAAGTCCTTGACGCACTGCAGAAGTCAGTGGCTACTAGATAATTGTTTGAAGCAAAAACTTGTAACTTTATATTGTGATTTTAATTATTATGTTGGAAATAATTAATGACTGATATAATTAAACGATGTCATTTTTTTTGCTTTACACTATCCCTTATTTGGCAAGGTAGGTAGAGGAGAAATGTTTTTTTTTCTTTGAAAGATTTATAGACAGTTATTAAAATATGAGGCTTTCGTGACACAGTGGGACAGCATTTGATTGTAAATGTTTTGGTGGTGGGTTCTATTCCTATTCGGGAAATTATATTATTATTATTATTTATCTACTCTATTCCTTCAGTCAACATGTACGATCTATTTTTTATTTATTAAATAATATTGTACGTAAATAAAAAAAATACATGCCTTTTTTTATAAATAGTTGGCAAACTTGAATCTAAGACACCAAAATTATATTTCAAAGCTGTCCACATCATCACTGCGCCACTACGTTTACAGATTCACTCTAATAACATATTAGGTAACCATGAGTTGCAATTTTCATTGAAAATTTTAGATAATCATAAGAAGTGACTTGAAATAAACGCATAATTCAATGTTATTACGTTATTAAGTATAATGTGATGAAAAGATAATGGAAAAAAGATAATTATCTATTACTATCTATCTATATAGATATTATTTTAATGTAGATTCGTGTGAGAAAACCTACATGTTCTTTGATTTTGTAATCTTTAATCTTTGTGAATGTATATCTATACCTACATAATACAGACAACGCACAGCCACAGAGGTTCATTAAGTACGGGAATACGGAAAAACACGAGATTTTCCATTTTTAACCACTGATGCAAAAATGGGAGTATTATAAGTTTGACGTCAATGTCTGTGTGGCTAGCTAGATCGTACCTCTCAAACGGATGGACCAATTTTGATGAGATTTTTCGCTCGAAAGCGAATTTCCTTGCGGTTGTTCGTTGTGCTTAGTAAATATCGAATTAACAGTTTAAAGAGTATCATCAGCTCTTTTCCAAAATTATTGTTTTTTATTTTTACGTCTCCAAATCCAGGCATATAATCATATAAATATAGGTAGAATACAATACATATATCGAGATAAAAAAATAAAAGAAACTTGTTTCATCAAGAATAACAATCAGGAAATACTATTTTATTCGCCATTGTGCTCTCAGAATACGACTTTCGGGCAAAAAATGAATAAACAAAGTTATTTTACCCCAGACACAAAATTCGGTCAAGTGTGAGCGTTATATTTATTACGAAAGTAGGTTGCTCGCTAAGTGTAATGAATATTCAATGGTTTCGGAGATAAGTGAGTGTGTCAAGGATGGACAGACATCGCGTAGGCAATTAGTGTTGGCTTGGGACTACGATGTTGATTTTATTGTAGCTGTATTGTGTTGTTATTTTGTAATTATTTTTAGTCATTTGTATCTGATTATACTAGAAATTAAATAAATACGATTAAAATATGGTTATAAATTATAATGTATATAAAGTATTTAAAGGCAGTCGTGGCGCAGGGAAACAAGCGTGCGACTGTAAACGTTGTGGGTTCGATTGTAACTCGAGGAAATGAAATATTTAACATTTACATTTCCTCGCTATGGTAAAAGGACAAAGCGCGGCGTAGAGTTCAGCCACTCAACACGCCTATGCCTATCTGGATTCGGGAAAGGAAGTGTCTTAATAATTGGAACGGAGTGTCTTAACAATAGGTTCCCAGGTTCCCCCTGTCTACCCTGCTGTAAAAAAAGGGTATAGGGTAAGTAATTATATGTTAGTTTTGTCTGGTAAAATGGCACAAGTTCATTCACTATGTATATTTGGCTTTTTTATTGCTACTAATTTTAAATAAAAATTATTTGAAACAAATTTTATTGCCTTTGAAATCACATATGCTAATTAACCTTACACTTCTTACTTCGTAATAAATACGCTTAAAACTGTTTCAATGTACCTGCGGCCTCACTCACTAAGGAATCACCTACTAGGTACTTAGAACACTTACAATGTGTCAATGTTATTTACACAACTCACAATTGGATATAACTTTATTATCCACGTGGGTGAAGCAATAATGCAATAAGATAAAAAAATCTATTATTAGAAATATATGCAAACTTAATGCTTTCCGGCAGTCTTCGTACTTTTAACGTGACCTTCCCCCAGTATCATCGATACTGTGTTTTGTAAGGTCAACCGAGGTCTCCCCCTACCTCTCTTACAAGTCACTCTTGCTTCATAAATCTTTTTTGCAATTCTTTCATCGCTCATTCTATCGACGTGCCCAAACCACCTGCGCACGTTCTTCTATTATTATATAGTAGGAAGAGGAGTGTTAGAATTTGGATGTGTCTCCATGTGTATATATGTATGGCTGTCTGTCTTTGGCATACTAGCTCGCAAGCTGATGAAACGATTTTAATTTAGTTTTTTTTTGATAGGTGACTTAATCGAAAACGTTCAGGGGATTTTTAATTACAGTTAACTTCTTAAACTATCAATTTTTAACTCTATTATTTAACTACAATCCGTACACAACAGGTTGCGGTCAGCGATGACAAACACCCACTGCCGCCCACCGAACGACATTCCTTAATGCAATGCGATAGATATTTATGGAATTTTGTTGGTGAATATTTGGTAACTGGTTCGATTCCTACTTGCGAGAGATTGCGTGTTAAGCGACGTATGAATGGATGTTTTGTTTCGCTTTCAGGGGAAACTGTTGAACAAATTTAGATGAAACTTTTCCAGTAATATAGCTTATATATCATAATAATACATAGATTATAATTTATGTAAAATTGATATATAATTTGGTTATAATATAACGATAAGTTTAAACGGACTGAAGACGCAGGTGTTCCACTAGTTGCAATAATATTTAGATTGTATTTGTTATGTAAAGTAAAACTATATATATTATTTTTAAACATTTCACACTTAGGGAAGAAAAATTTAGAAAACGTATAAATTTTATTTAGAATCCCGGTACGTAAAATTTTTATACGTTATAAAAATTTGACGTAGCGGGAATCGAATCCGCGCCTCCTGGAAACCGACATATAAAATTTTCGCTTATATTTAACATGATATATGATTACGTAGGTACTTAAATATACTAAAGATATTATATTCAATATTATATACCTACTACTTTAAAATATTTACATCGAGGATAAGAATAGTGCACACTACCTTTGCCTTAACTTCGAGGGCTTTGCCTAATAACATAAATGACATTTTCGCGTTTCCATTTGTTTATGCAAAATCATTTACTACAGAGTCATGTGCTGGTTTTTAGTTAATTATAAATTTATATAACATTACTTTAGTATTTTTCCTTTACTTGTAAAAAATATAAGCTTAAACTATTTTTAAATTATATAATTCAACTTTGCGCAGTGGTAACGTGTCTCAATGTAAATGTGATGGTAACAGGATCGATTAGCACTCGTAGGAGAAATTATTTCTTATTTCCCTGTTCCACTATACCAAAATGAGGTGTAGAGTCATAGACATCAGGATATCCGTGCCCATCCCAGAATAGTCCGGTGCCCAACTCAGATTTGTTACAAAAAAATAGAGCCTGAAATAGAAAAAGGACCTTTACCGCTAAAACCTAGAGTTCCTCCAAACAACACGTCACTGGATAGAAGGGAAACCGTGAATCTAGAAATCTATACTTCATAATCATATTATAAAGTTTTATGAAGAGTTTGTTTGATTGAACGCCCTAATGTTAGGAAGTGACTGGTTCGAAATGGAAAAATTGTTGAATAGTCCAGTCCTGCAGGTAAAAACTTGTATAAAATAAAATTTCAAAATATTTAACAATATAGGCACACACATAATGTATGTAAGTTTGTGTGTGACGTATACACGATTATCTCCATGGAATACCTATTGTTTCATCGATTGAATAATAAGTAACCGCATACTAAGAAACATGGTGTGATCGAAGGTCTCATTTGAATACGCTCAGGTATTTTGTTAAGGTGTTAAAATAAACTTTACTTTGATTTTATTTTTAAGTCTATGTGGAAATGCCATAGAAAATATTTAGGCTCCATTCTCGGTTTAAATGATTGGCATCCTTACATTTTTTTCCCGTATAGCAAAGTAGGCAGAGGGAACTTAGTGCTAGGATACTATTTGCCACTTCCCGCGAAATTTTCGAGATATCGCATGTTGAACGTGGCCTACGTGGCGGAGCTCAACGCAGCGCTTCGGCATCTTCTACCGGAGAAATGAATTGAATATAATCGAATATTAGTTGAGAGAATGTTTATTGTTCAAATATCATATCATGATATCTTTCATTAATTTGGCCAAAAGGTTTTGTAACGAAATGATTGAACTGATAGAAAGATTATCTCTACTTTTCTTGAAAAATTAGCGCGGTGTATGAATTTTAATATAGCAATTTTTTTATTTCTTTTTTTTATATATACAATGTATGCAACGTTGTTGAAGATATTTTCTTTTCTAGTTATTTCTTATACAGGGAAATGCGATTATAAATTCGCTTCGGTATCGAAGCCTTAACAGTTATTCGAATGTTAAGCCGATCATTCGATTAAGTTGTTCCTAATCGATTACAAGGCACAATAGCGAGCGACCTTGGTCTATAATTGGGAACAGAATGTGGAAGGAAAATTGCCAAGAGAAATGGTTTAAATATATTTTGTATTTTTTTATTAAGATATTATGGAAAATACAAGATTTATTTATTGCTAGTGTTTTACTTTATTCATGTGGTTTTCATGATTATTTGTGTTGTGTTTTAGTACATCACATCAAAAAATTTTGTTATTTTCAACTTTAATAAATTATAATTTATTAAATATATAATATATGTATGTAAACCTTTTTCTCAAATCACACTGTCTATTACTGAAAAAACAACATACATACAAATTGATAACCTCTCCTTTTTTACACACCACTGGGGCTACCCAAAACCAAAAACATATCAATTCATCCATTTAATAATACTAAGTATTATTAAATGGATAAATTTTTGTTTTTATTATAAATAGGTACTTATATATTGTATGACCGCTGGCGAGTGGAATGAATAAGTTTGATTATAATCTATCAAGTAGTTTTTGCGTCAATCTTGAACGTCGGTCTTCTATTATTTTATTTATATGTCTCTATAAGATCATTAAGTTATATTATATGTTTTTGCATCATATCTATGTATTTATTATAAGTTCAGTCGAGATGCGGGGACACAAACCTGCGACAGTACGGGATAACGCGTAAGTAAGTAAGCGGTTTCTCGAAAATTCTAGAGGAATTCGGAAAAAAACGGAAATCGTTGCTGGCGGCCACTAATTGCGTATTAGATGATGCCAACTTACGACTCTTAAATCACTACTCTAAATGGAAATTTTAATTGTATTTTTTTACGTTATTTTTTTGTATCCTTTGTTTATCTGTACGCAGTATACAGAGAATGTATCGTGATATAATTCACTCTATTCCCTGCACACACACCGTCCAATTTGTGAGTGTTGAATGGCGGAATTCAACGCTGCGCTTTGTCTTATCACCAAAGCGACAGAAATTGCAATAGATCCTTCCCCCAAATGGATATCGAACCCACAGCCGACGCGTATATATAAACACATAACTGGCATTAACTTAATGCGTACTTGAATCCAGTCAAACCGGTACCAAAGCGAATAAAAAAGTGGACGTCCTTACTGAGAAGTCCTTGCAAGGATGAGCGTCCTTGCCTTTGTCTCAAGGATTGAGTGTCTTATAAAGTGTTGAGTGTTGATTGTTTTTCTATATAAAGTGAAGTTGTTTTATATGTAGCTATGTGTCGAGATGGTTTTCTTGTAATGGAAGTAAGTTCGATTTTTTTATGTATACACTATAATTCCCACGTAATATTGTCATGAAATCCAAAGACTGAAACTATCTTGACACTGGATTCTCTCTGCCTGTTCCGATGTATGTGGGACAAAGTGTAAAATTGAAAAAAAAGGACAGGTTTTAGTCAGAAAATAGAGATTTTTTAAGTGTTACTTCACTTTTAGGGAAAAAAATACTGTTTTAAAAAATGCTATGAATAAAAGTACAGGTTTTCTGAAAAAGTGGTACTTCTCTGATGTTTGAATATTTATTTATTTATTTGGTATTATTTCTATTAATATTTATTGAAGCTAGATTCTAATGACCACGAAGACATCGTATGATCTAAAATCGATAATTTTCTAATTATTTACGTTATAAATGCACCTGTACTCTGTATCTATATCTGACACATTTTGTATCAGCGACATGCAACTTTCACTGAGCAAATGATGTTGTGAGTGAATAGATATTGAAATATATGTTTTATTGTATGTATGTACGTGGGTTTTAGAGATGATTGGTTATGATTTTATGGATGTCCACTGTTCAGAGAGACAGAGGTCGTAGGTTCTTTTGCCAGAAGTATTACCTATAAAAATAAAGGTTATGTAGGTATGTGAGAATAGGTAGGTAGTTCCATATTTTTAATATATTTATGTACATATTGTAATATGTAAATGTGTAACACGTAGTCTTGGATTTCGCTTTAACATTTGCGAGTTGTTATAAATAAGACTATCTCACAAAATGTGTTAACGTGATGGTTGTAGGTACAATCTCCATTCGATTCAATGATTTATATTTAAATTATTTTCATTACCTCGCTCTGGTAGACACACGGCGGCGTTAAGTTTCACCACTCAATACGTGGTTTCTCGAGAGATATGGAATAGTGTGTTTTAACACTAGGTTCCCTCTGCCTAACTTTTGCCTTGTATGAACATGCTGTATGATAAACGTGAAGCTTTATTAAAAAAAAATAGTTGTTATTACCACGGGCGTCTCCCGCGTGGCTCGTATCTATACTGCTATGTACTTAACTTAATAAATCTTATATGATTTTTCTCGTAAAATCGTCGTACTAAATTTTTTTTTTGTTTAAGCGGAATGTAGACGCACAGCAAATGCGTTTTTTCCGGCGTAAATACCGATCCCGCAGGAATTTCATAATACAAAGCAGCCTATATGTTGCTCAATAGTGTTCACTAGCTGGCAGTGAAAGTCCTGGAGTAATCGGTTCAGTTGTTCCGGTGATTAGCCTGGATCAACATAAAGACCGACAAAAAAAATGTTTGTTTGTGTTTTAGCAATGTGTAAATACACTTTTCACTTAAAAAATACGGTGATTTTGAAATACCAGACAGACACTTCAATTTTATTTATATGTGTCGGGCGAACCAACAAATCATACACAAAATCCAGCTTTTACAATAAATTTATTTACACTTGTTATATACACATATACTCTCGTAGTCTCAATATTTAAATATGAATTGTAATGATAAGTTGTCTTGACAATATCTTAGGACGTAATGAACATGAGTGCCTTTTTTTTTTTTTTTTTCGAACATGAGGTTAATGCTGTTAGCCCTATTGGCCTGTTACAGCGACACCGGGTGGGTAGGGAAGAGGGTACTCTGTCCCAGAAGAAATGCAAGCATTACCTGGCTTGAGAGGAGTCGACGACTGTAAGGGCGCCCCCTGCGGGCACGACACTGCGGACACGAGTGCCGTGTTGTTTGTGCTTATATTGGAAATCCACCGGAAAAGACGCAGCACACTACCCCCACTTAATACAATCGATAATGGAAACAATATCAAATGACGTACTCATAATCACAGTGACACCTATTACTACACTATAAGTAACTTATGCTAACATATGTAGGCATAGATATCAAATTATTTTTATGTGTTATTTATGAGCTCCGTCCTCAGTCCACATTAAAATACGGCTATAGAAAGAGAAAGCTCAAAAAATAAAATAGCTTCCAGCGTGGGTTCACTTATCTTGACACGCTTCTAGCATTTCATAACGAGACCTTCACATATACATTTACGTAGTTATGTAACGTTCCCCCCTCCCCCCCAATTAAGTTTAATACGAATTCTTTTCGATTGTAAATTTTTATGGAGATTTTATGATGTGTTAAATGTTTTACTCGTATTATCTTAGTGTAATAGTGTAGTTATGTTGTGTAGGCGATGGTTGTGGGTTCGATATCCGCTCGGGCGATTTTGTCAAACCAGTGCGCAGTGGAAATATTTTTTTTTAACTTCACGCCGTATCCCGCACATAACATTAAAGCTGAGAACCTGGTAATTGAGTGTAAATTCTATTCCCATTTTTGTTTTCTACTTTTAGCCGAATGTATGTGAAGCTAAAAAATATATTACCCAACCGGGATTTGAATCTCAATTCAACGCTACCTTATTTTTTGGTGTATTTTACTAAACATGACTATGCCCTTACCGCCAAGGCTTATCACATGTTTGTACGTAACAACCTTGAAAACTATTTGCCCCTATTTAAACTGTTTACTCTAATTTTATGGTTTTCACTCGAAAAACAGACGTTATCTATCTATTAGTTTGATAGTAGTCTAATATAACATAGGATAGATTTATTAATAAGCCTATTGTACACTTTATATATAGTAGCGACTCGCTCGCGGTTTCACCCGCTTTGTTAAATGAACTTAAAATTGATATACTAAATTTATGAATCGATTTAAACACAAACACTACTTATACATGGTAAGGGGAGTTCTTCATGTACAGACGTCAATCAGTTACAATTTTATTATAAGTATTTATTATAAGTATTTAATTTTTAATTGTATATTTGAGGCCAGTAGTGGCGCAGGGGCGTAAAGTGTGACTGTAAAATCGACTGGTTGTGGGTTGGATCCCCACTCGAGGAAATGAAATATTTATTTACATCTATGTTTTCATTTTTTCGCTCTGGTATCGAGGCAAAGCGCGGCGTTGAGTTCTGCCACTCAACACGCAATGCCTCCTGAACTAGGCGGCAAGTGGGGAACGGAGTGTCTTAACACAAGGTTCCTTCTGCCTACACTGCTGTGTGCGGGATAAAGCTGATTTATTTATTTATTGTATATTTATTTAAGAGACTAGTCGTACGTAGTCTGCAATTTTAAGATATAAAATTAAAACTTTTCTTCCATCCAAAAATAAGCAGTATGCAAGGCAAAGTCCCATTTTAGGCCCGTATTTATAATCACTTAAACCGCTAATGTAAGTGAGAGTGACATCGATCTTGACATGCCGTTTTCATTCATAAAATTTATATTATCTATTAATGAAAACGGCATCTCTAGGTCGATCTCAGACTTGAGAGCAATTTATAAATACGGGACTTAGTGCTTACTTCTACCCTTCCCAACTACTTCCAACGTATATAGTAAATTTTCCGTTTTATGTCGATGGCTGGATGTTGTGTTACAGGACATTGAGAGCCAGTGAAGTAGATTGAGTCGGAAGGCAGACCCTGGCAATAAAAGCCGAGACTAATGCCATGTAGAAGATTCTTCTTCTTCTTCAATTTGTTCTCCTGAAGAAAAATAATCATATTATAACAAATGTATAATTATTTGAAAATAATATATATCTTTTCCCTTTTTATTGTAACTTCACGCTGTATGTCAAACATGGGAACCTAGTGTTAAGATGTATCCCTAATACAAAATGCAAAAACAATAATAATAAAAATAATGAATAAAATTATATAATAATCTACCTATCTAAATAATATAACACTTACTAACGTTATTTAATTCATATTTGTCCACAGATCAAATTGGAAACTGTGTACGGGCTGACGGTCAGCAGCAATGCGGCGCTCGACTGCGATCCTAACACCGAAGTTGTCGCTTACCCGGCTGGGTAAGTGCTTACTTATAATTAGAAATTAGAGGCCATCGTGGGATAGTTTGACTGTAAACGCGGTGGATGTGGGTTTGACACCCAATTGGGGAAACGTTTCCCCACAACAAATATTAAAATTTCGAAAAAGTTGAAATTTCGACAAATCTCTTTAAGTTCTCCCTTTCAGTGCTTGAGCCTTTATGCTGAATTACGTAGATTCGTCTGTGCTTTAAATCCGTTTACGTTTTAAGTTTATTACAAAATTTCTACTATGCCTATTTGGTTCAATACATTTCTCTTCATATAACATAATTATCTCTCACACGTCAGGTCACTGGGTCAGAGAGGAAAATGTATCTTTTATTAAAGCTTACATTATATATTAGTATTACAGTATTAGCTTTAACAAGATCAATAAGTTTGCACTTGAGGCCGTCGTTGCTCGTGGTGAATTTATTTTTATTTCCTTGTTAGAAATGCAAGCTCCACTCTACCCGTAATGTCTTGGTGATTCTTTCAAAAGATTAAAAGAAAGCAAAATAAACCTTAAAACAAAGTACTTTCTATAGGAGAAAGGTAAACAAAATTAAACCTCGAATCACCTGAATCCTTATCACTACATAAAAACATTCTTGGATATTACCAAAGGATTAGCCTACATATGTTACTGTTACTATGAATGTACTCTTTATACGATTTACAATTTAAAAGCTATTAGAGTTAGTAGATTTATAGGATATTGTAGGAATTTATAAGTAATGTTATTTTTTTAACTTCATACTGTATGCTGCACACAGTAGGGTAGGTAGAGGGAACCTGGGAACTTAGTGTTAAGAGATTCCGTTCCCATTAGATATTTTTCCGTTCCTCACTTTCCGCCGAATTCTGACGGAACTTAATGTCGTGCTTTGCCTTGTTACCAGTGCGGGGAATATGAAAATATTATTATTCCATCGAGTGGAAATCGAACTCGTAACATGTCGCTTTAAATTGACCATTATTTAAAATCATTATACTTACATTAGTAATTTGTATTGTTGACATAATAAATAACTCTGTTCTTGAAAACAGGTTCATGCTTTTTTTCTCACAGCTGAGTAAACTGGGAGAAAAGAGATAAGACACTCCGCTCTCCACTTGCCGCCTAACTGCGTTCTCAAATAATAGTAAATAAATTTAAAAAAACTGAACTCGCAACTGTCGATGCTGCTTCCACTGCGTTATTATACCCTATTATTTATATATTAGTTTCTATCTACAGTAGGTAATATACGAGATACATCCACGCTAATATACAGGCTGTTTCCGTTGAAGCGATTGCGGAGGTATTTTAGGAAATTGCTTCGGCATACTTCGATACATCCTTACTATGGATAGTATTTCTAAAGCGTTTTACTTAGAAATATTTGTCATTTCGTGTCTCCATTGATATGGCCAATAATGTGATGAAATTTTGTATTAAATTATGTAAATGCTTATATTTTATTATATTTATTTTGAGTTCGAATCGCATTTGAGTTGGGGCATTAATATTTTTGAAGTAAGGCAGAGGGAACCTACTGTTAAGACACTCAGTTACCCATATTCCGCCGAATTCCGGAGGCATTGCGTGTCGAGTGGCGGAACTCAACGCCGAGATTTGCCTCGACACCAGAGCGAAGAAATGAAAATATAAATGTAAATAAATATTTCATTTCCTGGAGCGGGGATCGAACCCACAACCAGTCGATTTTACAGTCACACTTTGTGCCCCTTTATTTATCATTTGTTAACCCTAAAATAAATATAATAATATTGTAAATTGCTAGGGAAATAGATTTGGTGTTTTATTAGTTTTAATCCATCTATCATTAAACTAGTATTTATTTATAAATAGATTTGCATCCATCCATGTGAATATCGAGAATCGTGCAATGCGTCGGTGCGAAATGAAACATTTGGGTCACAACTCCTAACAAGTACTTACCTACTTGTGTATTGCTTTCTGACGTGATACTCGGTCAGGTTAATTATATATTGTATTGTACGAAGGCTCGGTAGCTACTTGTCGCGGTTTATGAGTGCCTTTAGGTAGCAATCAATATGTTATAACTTTGGTTTTAGTTGATTGGTTGTGGGTTCAGTTTCAGTTTTGGGTAGTGCGTGGTGTAACATACCCTACTGTATTTGGGATGCAGCGTGAGCTAAAGATATCAGTTTATTAATGAGAATCTTGTGTGACAGCGTTTTATGTTTAGAGGCATTACGTGGTGAATTGGGGAACCCAGCCGGGCTTTCACTTGTTACCAGAGGATGGGATTGAAAATTATTCATTTTCACGATTGGTGATCGAACTCACAACCGTCGCAACAACTACAGTCAGCCATTGAAAAATATCTTGTTAAAATATTAAAAAGAACTTGATATTTGCTCTTTTTGATATTTTATTTGAATCAGCGAAGTTGGTATAAACCACTAGCGCAACATAGCGCTGTAATAACGTACAGATGAGCTTTTGACCTGCCTCTAGTGGTGGCCCACTTTGTGGAGTGGCTAACTTTGTTTAAATGTTACCCCTGTTTAATTATTATGTTATGTATTTCGATATTTTGTATTTTTGTGCTTTATTTAATGTTTATGTGTAGGTTATAAAATATAACACAAAAATACATACGGCGTTGAGTTCCGGTATTTAATGCCTCCGGAATTCGGCGGAAAATGGAGAATGGAAGTGTCTTAACAGGAACAGAGTGTTTTTGTACTGGGTACCCAGATTTCTTCTGCCTACTCCGTGTGGTATGTGCTATGGATACAGCGAAAAGCTAAAAAAATAAAAGACAAAACGCGGCGTTGGTTTTCGCCTCTAATACAAGCAAGCAATGTTTCCCTAATTCCCTCTGCCTACTCTGCTATACGCGGGGTCCTTTCCTCAATATCTGCCTAATTCATTATTTGATTTGGTACCAGAGTGAGATTATAAAAATAATTCTGGAATTTTTCTTATCTAGTGATAATTCTTTCCGATTTCCACTTTCTTTGGAAAACACAATTTATCAATCACAAATACTAATAAGCAATAGTCACGGTCAACCGCGGTCAATGACTACGTCACAATGATATAACTTGATTACATATGTGCGTCTGTCACACGTCATATCCTCACCCTTAGTTGGATGGAGTGCGCGATTTGGACGTGATTGGAATTTATTTTTTTAAATTGAAAGGTTTGCTAGTGTGGATTAAATTTAGTTTAATTCAAATAATAAGGAATTTTTATATAGCTTTCACATTAAACACATGCAAGCATGATCTTGTAAAATAAGCTTTTTAGCTTACGTCTGATCTCTATTAGGATAGCCAGAGACAACGAAATGCCAAACGCTACGGTCTCTCTATACTTATTTTGTCTCGTCCACTGTCATCAACCTCATGATACACGCTGTCCTGGATGGTGGGGACCAGCATGTATCATGAGGTCATCCTCATGCATTTTAAATAATTGCGTGTTGAGTGGCGAAACTCAACACCGGGCTTGGTGCCAGAGTGAAAAAGTGAAAATGTTAATAAATAATAATTCGTTCCTCAAGTGGGGATCGAACCCACAACCACCGCGTTACAGTCACATCCTTGTGCCCCTGTGCCACAACGGCCTCATGATATTTAAGTATTATACCCCTGAATAAAAGTTTCACCAAAAAAATTTTATTTCTCTATAAAACATATTGATTTAAAGGGCGCGTCCGGCGCACCCCGTCTGGGCGCTCCCAAGTGCCGACCTCCCCCTTCATTATGTACTCAATTACTTTAAAATACATCCCCTTAATATATGGATAGGTATTCCGGAGGGGTTGAAGTTAAAGCATTTTTTAGGATATTTAATTGAGCAGAGAGGCAGTAGGGCGAAGTTTGCATTATTTACAGGTTAAATAGAGAGATGTACTATGACCGTAACGGGAACCAAACTGGAGTGAATTCGATAAACTTTGATTATCTAAGAACTTGCTGTATTGTTGATAAAAAAGCCGTTTTTAAAAACCGTTCTTTAAAACTTTGGACAGGAAAGGAATTATTGAACGATTGAGTTTTCTTCGATATAAGAACTTTGTTCTCAGTCAGAGATCTTTTTAAGACAGGGTTGTGATAGAAATAATCATTTTATAACAGATGCCATGAGATCAAACAGAAATAGAATATAATTTCCCATAATATTCATTTCCTCGCTGTGATAGAAAGACAAAGCGCGGCATTGAAGTCCGGCGGCGGTGCGTGGCATACGAAGGTTTCGTCTGCCTACCCTGTTATACAGTGTGTATCTGATAATAATAATTGAAAAATAAGAAAAAAGACTGGAGTTATTATTATATATTTTTTTCAATAAACAATAGTAAAATAATAATTCTATACATTTTTTACCGTAACAATGTCAACCATTGAGTATAATAATAACGGACACTAATAAAGATCTTATAGTTCGTAGACCTTACGACTTCCTCTTCCGCGCCGTGAACTGCAGTGGCCGTAGTTTGTTGGGTAACGGTATTAGGTTCGATGTTGATTTTATATATTTTTTTAAAAACTTTAGAATGGTTTGATTTTTGATGTCTTAAAAAATATATATACCAATCTATATACTTGTATTTTTATAGAAATTAAAGTTATTTATACAATTATACCATGAATGATAATAAGCATCTTATATTATCTTTGTATTGATATATTTACAGTTTGTTCTTTATTTTGTGTGATAAAATCTAACATGAGATTATGTAATAAAATCTATATATAGCCTTCCTCGATCACAATGGTCTATGCAACACAAAAATAATTTTCCAATTCGATCCAGTAGTTCTCGAGATTGGTGCATTCAATCAAACGATCTGTCTAACTTTATAATAATAGAAATATGAATAATTTATAATAATGTATTGATATTGTCTCAAACGGAACTCGAATTCGTGACCCATCCATTTTCAAAGAATAACTTATGTCACTAACTGTCAATGTAAATGGCCACTTTGTTAGAAGCTCCTTTAAATTTAAATGAACTAACACTATGGGCTGTGACCCGCCATGCTGGCGTATGGTGTTATGGGATACATATTAATTAGATATCGTGTTTGTGGTGTTAGTAATGACATAGTGATGGGGATTATTTGTGATAGTGATTTTGTGATTAAAGATTCATTTGTGATTGTGGATTTAATATAGTGTCGTCTGTATTTTTCGTTCTATAATATAAAATAGAGTGTCTTTACACTAAATTATCGCTACCTATGATGTAATAAAAATTGATAGTAGATATGTATACAACTTTGTTGGCGTTGTAGCACAGCACAATGTTTGATATTGAAAGAAACGGCTGTGAGCTCGAGGAAATGGTTTATTTTTCATTTCCTCGCTGTAATAAGTACACAAGTTTTCTTAAAATTTTAAAGACAGCATCATGCCAATATGTAACCTCTATATATTGTATATTTCTTTTAAATTTAATATATTTTTTTATAATTATAGTTTTTATTTTCAATTCTTTTTTCTTGTAGATACATTGCTTGTTGAGTGGCAAATCACGACACCTTGTCCTTATCACAGAGAGGAATGGAAATAATTTAATTTATGATCATTTCCCGGAGTGATCGAACTCATCTAATCGTCGAGTCCTTGCAGGCACTATCCCACTTGTGCCACGATAGTGTCAAGTATTACTTTATAACTCGCTCATCGCCCCCTCTCTACATACAGTCCTATCCCATAGATCATTAGTATGTACGACGGATGCTCAAACGGCCTTTCTCACGGACAGCTATAGACGTTGTTGTTTAAACTAAATGCCTAAACGTAACACGTTGTTCAATATGTGGTTAAATAATTTTGAATATAATAGTTAAAATTGTAGGAACTTATTGTATGGCTAAAATAAGTTAAAATATCTTCATATTTCTCTGGAAGAGGATCCACTGTCGTCTGCTATCTTCCTCTTCAACTTCTTCATACGTGTCCTCCGGGGGGTGCTCATTCTTTTTATGGTGACCTTCCTCCACTATTATCGATCAATTCCTACCAATCACTTTTGCTTCATAATCTTTTTGTACTATTCCTTCGTCATTCACTCTCGACCATTCCACCTCACCGCACAAACCTTCTGAGCACATTTATTTTTCATTGTCACTGTAATGTAATAGCGAGGATTTAATAAATTAATTTTCTTAATTAATCTAATTTCTGAGGCTGTATTTAATATTATTTTCCCCGCTCTGGTAAAAAGACAAAGCTCGGTGTTGAGCTCCGTTACTCAACACGCAATCTCTCTACAATTCGGCGGTGCGTAGGTCTGGATTCTCGCTGCATACCCTGCCTGCAAAGAAAACTAATATCTATACTATTCCTTTTCCCACAGATGCACAGTAGTCCTCTACAATGTACGCAAAAACAGACAGTCTCACGTGCTTAACGCGTCCCGGAAAAGTGTCACTTGCGTCGCCTTCTCGCCCGATGGACGGTACTTGGCTACGGGAGAATGTGGACACGCACCCGCTGTCAGAGTGTGGGACTTACAGGTTAGTTGGAGTTCGATACTGGTGTAGGGTAATTAAATACAGTATCCTTTTGGAGCTTAATTTTTATAGGATCACGCTGTATTACGCACATAGTAGCAGGGTAGGTAGGTAGAGGGAAGTCAGACGCTGCGCGGCGACGACCAATGCCTACCTTATTATATAGGGGATATGAAAACATATTAAAAGTCATATTATAAGAAAATGATTAAATAAATGAGACTCTGACTAACGTCTGATTATAAATGCTACAGTTGTGGGTTTGAGATTTCCACTCGAAGAATGAACTGCTTTCATTTCCTTGCTCTGCAAAGAGCTGCGGCGAGTTCCTCCTCTCAACACGCAATGTTAGCGTGTAAGGAGGAGGGGAAAGTTGGAAACGGAGTTTCTTAATATTAAGTTCCTTTTTACTTCTACGCTTACTTCTTTGTGCGGGATACAGCGTGAAGTTACAGAAAAAAATATAAATAAATGTTCTTAACGCCATCTAGTGTAGAGTGGATTGTTTGGTGTTTTTTTATATAATAGAAGGTATTCGTTAATAACAACAGCAACAACAACAACAACCTTACATAACCTCTGCTTTATCACAGTACCTCAATATATATATTTACATATATTTATTTTTTACTACTTTCAGGATCCGACAGCATCCGGTGCGGTACAGATAGCTGAATTCCCGGGACACACTCATGGAGTTAATTGTGTGGTAAGATTATTTTCTTCTTATATCTGTGTTTTAATTTCTTAGTAGTGTGTGATATAATAATGGATCAATAATTGCAAAAAAACTGCTTACGTAATACTTGAACGGCCCCTAGGTTATATATTTTTTACAAACACATACTTTATATGTTTTTTACAAATACATACATAAAAAATACTATATTTTATACAGCAAAATTGTTGTTATAGTGTGAGATAGTTTTCTTATGTGTATCACTTTTTGCAGGCATTTTCAACATCGTCCAAATATCTAGTGTCAGTTGGGTCCCAGCATGACATGATTGTGAACGTGTGGGATTGGAGAGCTAACTTGAAACTGGCCAGTAATAAGGTACCAGTACACTCGACGAGTATTGGCCGCGTTGAAATTATTCTAGCGTTGAAATTAGCTGTAGATCGTTGCGCAGATTTGATTTTAAGATTTTTTATTACTTTTGATTATTTTCTTCTCGAGTATGCAATGCGCAATATTTTAGAAGGCCTAACTTTAACAAGTAGTCACGACACTACAGTCGTACTGTACTTAAATTTTTGTAAAAAACTAATAAGTTGCCGGCTTTTCTAGGTGTGTAGATTAATATATTATTTGTTCGATTCAGATGTTTTGCTTCAAAATTATTGCTAAATTTATGGACGTAGCTCTTGGCTCAAATTAGTATAAAGGAAATCGATGAATTGATATTTAGTATTTTAATATGTCCTCTCAGTGGACTTTAAACCATTAGATCAGTGATTCTCAACTTTTCTTTTGTTGCGGCACATATTTAACGATTTCAAAATTTGGCGGCACACAAGGAAAAAGAATAAAATTATTTACTTACTACAACACACTGCATAAATAGTTTATGACAAAAATTATAAATATACGAAATAAACTAATATATACTACAATAATAACTAATCGTTTATTACGGGATTAATTACAAGCTAATAATAAAGCCAGTCAAGAGAGGAGGGGATGAAATATTTACTTAAATTTATATTTCCATTTCTTCGCTCTGGTGTCGAGGTTAGGCGCGGCGTTGAGCTCTGCCACTCAACACGCAATGCCTCCAGAATTCGGCAGAAAGTGGGGAACGGTGTGACTTAACACTAGGTTCCCTCTGCCTACCCTGCTGTGTGCGGGATACAGCGTGAAGCTGATTTATTTTTATTTAATAATAAAAATATTTTTAATGCGAAATTTGAGCTTGATGTTTTTTGATAATTTCATTTATATTTGGTCGTAAAAATGAGAATGCTACTCTCATATCGTCTTCTACATTTAACAATCTTGATCTTTTTTAGTTTTAATGTTGGCTGATGCTGAAAATCCGAATTCACACAAATAAGATGTGGAAAATTGTAACAATATGTTTAAAGCTTTTTTGGCTATCATTGGATAATCGCATCTGATGTTAATCCAAAATGAATGAATTGATTCTTCTGAATGTTTGAAAATTAAATATTTTTCTTTTTAAATGATATAATTTAATAATATTAACATTATTATATATTTGCAAAATTTGACGGCACACTTTTGAATTTTGGCGGCACACAAAAGTGCCGCGGCACAGTGGTTGAGAATCACTGCATTAGATGTAGTTAAATAATCCTCGACTGCGCTACTGCCGCCATATCTATATTTTCAAAAAAAAATGTTGAAGTAGTAAATGTACCTACTGAGGGTTCACCTCCATCCCTTTAAATATATTATATTTTTGGACCAACAAGACTACTCGCTGCGTTTAGTTACGCAACCTAATGCAATAGTTTTAAATGAGCAGAGTATTTTATCCGTCTTAAGAGAAAATTTAAATCATTTTTTTTTACTCGTTTCCAGGTTTCATCTCGTGTAAAGGCAGTGAGTTTCTCCGAAAGTGGAAACTATTTTGTGACGGTTGGATTTAGACATGTCAAATTTTGGTATTTGGAATATTCGAGAAATGCTAAGGTAATTGATTTTGTTAATAAGATAATATTGTAAGCTTATAATATTTAGGCAACGTCTAAAACCTTGAACGTAGTTAGACCTAAGTATGCAATAGTGGCAAGTGAACCGATTGATGGTTAACGGAAGTGATGTGATGAGTGAAGAGTGATGAACGGAAGTGTCATAATGGAAACGGAACGTCTTAACAATAGGTTCCCTCTGTCTACCCTGCAATGTGCGGGACTCAGAGTGAACATCAAAAACAAAAAAAAAAGTGTTTAAATCGGTGGAAACCTAGTATTTGATAGTTTTAATTAATGTTTATTTAAACTCACGACCCTCGCATATTCTAGATAAAATCTAGATGCTACTTGGGAAAGGACATTTATTATCTTTACAGATACACAAGTAACACAATATCTATACAAACCACGTCATATTTAATTATTATTAGCATTTGCCTGCATTTTGCTTATCGCCTCAAGATAACTATGCAGATGTGTTGTTTTTTTAATATATTCAACAATTCAAAAGAATTCGAGGTTCGAATTCCGCACAGGTAATCGAGGCGGTCGTGGTGCACTGTGTTCGACTGTAATTGCAACGGTTGTAGGTTCGATTCTATCTTTGGGGAATTAATTATTTTCATTTTTTAACTTTGGTAACAAGGCAAGGCGATGCGATCCGCCAGTCAACACGTAATATTTTGTAAATTTGAACCACTTCTTGCTGTTGCTTATGCAAAAATTGGCACAAAAAGATCAGTATAACAAAAACATACCTTGAAGTTTTTTTATTTTAATTATTTTAAAATATAATTTTTATTTCATTACAGTTTAAAGAACCAGTCCCACTCATGGGTCGCTCAGCAATCCTCGGTGAACAGAAAGACAATGAGTTCTGTGACGTCGTATGCGGTAGGGGCGAGGCAGCTGACAGCACCTACGCGATAACTAGAGGGGGCTTGCTCTGCGAGTTCAACAGCCGGAGATTGTTGGACAAGTGGGTGGAGCTCAGGGTGAGTGGGAGAAAGAGAAGAGCGAATTATTTTATCGTAGGAGGACTATAAGAGAGGGAAGAAAGGGGAGAGAGATAGACGGCTTTATCTTTTCCTAAGAATAGAGGAGTGAGGGAGAGGAGTATCTCAGTGTGAGTGAGGGAGCACGGTGGGAGTAGGAGAAGGGTGGTAATTTAATTAGATAAATACTGGATAGCATTGTCTTAGCCTAGAAAGGGAAAGAGGGGGCATACGTCGTTTTGCTAACCTATGGTAACAGAAGGCAACAGGATAGTGGAGTGAAGGAGATGGGAAATAGACATCTTACGGGTACAGAAAGCGTTTGAAATTGTAAGACTAGAGGTTTGATGGGGAGAGGGGGGGGAATGGCAAGGATGGACAACGTAAACTTATTCTGTAGGAATGGAAACATTAAACTTTGCCATTCTATGGTAAAAGAAGACAAGAAGGTAGTGGGTTCGATACAATTGGAGAATAGAATCATGAGTTGGTTTGAATGAATGGATTAGGTGCTTGCGTGTAAATCAAAATTGACTTTTGTATTTTGATGTGTACATTGATTCATGATCAGGTTACTATAAAAAGACATTTTATTTTTATTCTATTTAAAGAATATTAAAATAGAAATGAAAAATTTATATACTTTTGTGCGTTCGGATAAATATTTTGTTTAAAAATAAATATATTTTTTTATTACAGACGACATCAGCGAACTGCATGGCGGTAGGCTCCGAATACATATTCGTAGGTTGCGCGGAGGGTATAGTGCGGTGTTTTGCTCCGACTTCTCTCAGATACGTTACTACGTTACCGAGAACGCATTATCTTGGCGTTGACGTGTCACAGGGGGATAATATCAGGTAATTAGTCCGACAATGACTTGTTGTAATTGTAACATGATGTGATATATTTATTAATGTATCACATAGATTTATACACATTTACAGAATAGTTACGTTAGTTCATAATTTGATAACTTTGTCTCAAATTTTCGTTTTAAACATTACCTGTAACCTATAACCGTTTTATACAGCATATGTCATTATAATATTGCCAGCCCTTTTATGTATTAAATAATAAAAGCAATTTCAATGTATTTAATTTCTTCATAACTTAATTTTAAACTTCTAAATAAATTAGAACGAAAATGAATTAAATAGTGTATGTATATTTTAAAAGATTCTTAGATTGATTGAAAATACAATTGGTATTTTATATTTCTTTTTACAATTAAAACATTCATCTTCGGATCGATTCGAGGCCAGTCGTGGCGCAGGGGCACAAAATGTGACTGTAAAATCGACTGGTTATGGGTTCGACCACCGCTCGAGGAGATAAAATATTTACTTACATTTATATTTTCATTTTTTCGCTCTGGTGTCAAGGCAAAGCGTGGGTTTGAGATCCGCCACTCAACACGCAATGCCTCCAGAACTCGACTAGTTCTGGAGACATTGCCGCTTTACCTCGACACCAGAGCGAAGAAATGAAAGTTCAGCCTGAAAGTGGGGAACGGTGAGTCTTAACACTAGGTTCCCTCTGCTTACCCTGCTGTGTGTGGGATACAGCGTGGAGCTGATTTATTTTATTTATTTTTAAATATATTTTTTTGTTTCAATTTCCAGTCACATGTTCAGTCAGCCAAACAACGCGAAGTATCCCGACGCCATCGCCCTCACGTACGACGAGAGGAATCACAAGTTGACATGTGTATACAACGATCACAGTTTTTATGTGTGGGACGTGAGGGATATTAAACGGGTAAGTGGTAGATGACTTTATATTCGCTTCATGTTGTATCACGCTATATAGTAGGGAACGTAGAGGGAACTTTATGTTGAGACAATCCATTCCCCACGTACCACTCCTAATTTTTGAGACATTGTATGTTGAATGGCGGAAATTATCTTGACACCAGAGCGAGGAAATGAAAATAATTAATTCCTCCAAGTGGAAATCGAACCTTCAACTGTCACATTTACAGTCAGACGGTGTGTTGCTGTACCGCAATGAGCTCAAATCAGATCCAAATATGTATGATTAAATAGAGAATTAAACCTTGGCGTAGATAAGACTAGTTACTACGACTATTTCTTTAGTTTAGATTACTTTTGTTTTTAGGCCTAATTTTTAAATATATTAAAAAGAAATAAGTAACTTATATTGACCGGGCTAAGGCCTAACAAAACTAAACCATATTAAAATATTATTAATTTATTGTATGTATATTTTTTTAATTTGCAGGTTGGCAAATCACACTCAGCCCTCTACCACTCGGCCTGTATCTGGGGCGTGGATATGATAACTACTGGGCCACTGGGTACCGGCGCCTTCATTTCGTGTTCAAGCGATGACACTGTAAGGTTGTGGTCTCCAAGGACCCATCAGTCTGGCGGCACAGCACCCAATATCTATAGCAATGTGAGTATGAAAGTCTTTTGTTTAATGCCTATTTATGCAGAACGATAAATGACATTTTATTTCACATATTTAGATAATATTCATTTAATTTTCTTTTTATTTTAGGAACTATCAAAAGTCCTATACATAGATCCTGAGTTAAAGTTCCTCAAAGATGCAGATCTAACTGCAACTAGTGATAAGGATAAATCAAAAACGTATGATGATAAGACTGGAGTTAGGTAAGAATTAAAAAATATATATATTCTTTCTAATGTATCTGTGTGTGTTATCCATCTATAATCAGTTGGAGTCTGTGTGTGTTATCCATCTATATCAGAAATAATCAGTTATTTAGTTTTTACTTAATAACATATGAATAAAAAATAAAAGAAAGTTTTACATTTATAATTCAGATGTGTGCGCATCTCCCCCTGCGGTCGTCACATAGCAGCTGGTGACAGAGCTGGCAATATCTGGATATTCGATGCGAACGGCGCCCCCCTCCATACGCTAGAGGCGCATGATGCAGAAGTACTGTGCTTGGAGTACGCCTCCTCGCCTCGCCTCCTCGCCTCCGCCTCTAGAGATAGACTTGTGCACGTGTTTCATGTGGATAGGGTGAGTAACATTGAGAGACACTGCCAGTTCCATTGGCAGTAACGATGACACTCACATTGGCATTGGCCAATGATATACGATTGATATAGAAATGAGTATTTAAATTTTAATATTACTTTCCAGGGCTACCAAATACTCCAGACACTCGACGAGCACTCGTCCTCAATCACGGCGGTGCGGTTTCTTAACTCAGGGTCTAACCTACAGATGGTCTCCTGTGGAGCCGATAAGACCATTTTGTTTAGACAGTTGAGGACTGTAAGTATACTATTGTGTTTATTTCTTTTCATTTTCGCTAAAAACTGTATCCCTGTAACGCTGTAACGCATATTCATAGCAGAGGCAAAAGGAACTTAGTGTTAAGACACTTCCTTTTATGATCTGTACTTTTACTAACTTTTTTCAAATTATTAACTATATTTGTTTATATTTGTTCAGACACAAGATGGCAGTTACCAGTTCGCCCGCGGTCAGAACGTGTCAGGCAGGACGACGTTGTACGACATGGAGGTGGACGCCGGCGGCAGGCATATACTTACTGCTTGTCAGGTGTGTGTGTTTAAGTGTTTGCTTGTTTTATGTTTTGGTGGCAACTAAATGTAGAAGTAGAGGATTATTATCTGTTTATAACTCAAAAATAAAATTTCTGATATAAAATAAATTTAAGGGCTGTTTATTTGTAATTGCCTTTTATAACTAAAAGTGTCTAATATACATATATATTACAGGATCGTAACGTCCGTGTGTACAGCGCTGCCCACGGTAGACATACAAAGACGTTCCGTGGTACTACAGCGGAGGACGGGACGCTTATTAAGGTAATATCCATATTGAACATTGCGTCTTATTGTATACGCAACGGTTGTGGGTTCGATCCTCACTACACGGAATGAAATTGTGCAGCGTTGAGTTGAGTCACCCAATACGCAATGTCTCGAAAATTGCCGTGTTTGGGAAATGGAGTGTTTTATACCAGGTTCCTTCTGCCTACCTTGCTACATTCGGGATACAGCATGAAGCTGAAAAAATATTAATTGCACAATAGAACTATGTCTGGATTGTAAGCAATTGATCTGTTGTGTCTCGATCGATACTTCACACCACTTTGTCTCCTATAACGAGAAAATGAAATTTATATATTTCTACAAGTGGGAATGGAACCTACTGCTACAAAAATAAAATATAAAGTTATTCAGGTTATTTTGATATTGTTTAAATGCAGGTTCAAATCTATCTATATATAAAATTATTTAATACACCTAAATATTGTTTTTTTATTTGTAATTTCTTTTAGGTATCACTAGATAGTAGTGGCATTTATTTAGCCACATCGAGTACGGATAAAATTTTGAGCGTCTACGACTATTACTCGGGTGAATGTATGGCCACCATGTACGGACATTCCGAGATTGTGACGGGTTTGAGGTACGTTTGAGGCAATTTTTTTGAATAATTTGATTGAATTTTCGTTGCTTATAAATGTATAATGTATAAAACATTGTTTTGAGCTATACAAAAATTTTTTTATAATTTGTTATATTTTATGTAAGTAATATGTAAGTGAATTGACATGAATTGTTCAACTAGAAATTTTTAATTTTTTATAAGCTTTATGACGTAGTATTTCTGACAGGGGCACAAACGTACGACTGTAAACACGCCGGTTGTGGGTTCAATTCCTGCTCAGAGGAATAAAATATTTAATATTTCCGTTTCCTCGATCTGGTAATGAGGTGAAGCGCGGTTCTGTTCCACCACTCAATACACAATGCTTCAATAATTCGGCAATGGGGAACGGTCATCCTAGTGTTGACCCTAGATTCTCAGAATCCTTCTGCCTACCCTGCCTTTTGCGAGATAGAGTGTGAAGTTAAAACAATGTACATACATATGTTTAAAATTAGGTAATTGAATGGAAATTGGATCAAATACATGTATGTAAGGACGTATATTTATTTTTTTATATCAGGCACACCTAAACAGTCACTTTCCACATGACAACGAACGTAGCGGGATGCGAACCCGCGCGTCTTACTTACCGTTCTAGCGCTCAGACTAATAAGCCATATCTACTTTATTTTGATAAATATTTTTTGTCCTATATTATTATTACTTATCTTACCATGGAACAGGTTCACTCCCGACTGTCAACACCTCGTGTCAGCGTCAGGGGACGGGTGTATCTTCATATGGCGCGTTCCACACGACATGGTGGTGACTATGAGGGCGAGGCTCGCCCAGCAGGCCATCAGGCAGGGACGGTAGGTTCAAATCCTGATAGCTTCAGTTGAGAGTTTGATAATTACAAATAAATATTACTTTAACATCTTCACAAATAATTACATTTTGTCTGTACGCGCTAACAACTAACAATAAATAACAATATGAACTAACTAACAATGCAATTATTGTATTTCTGCCAATGAATATTAATGATTGATTATTTGTTTGTGATGAAATCAGAAACTATTAATTTTAAAAAATAACGGTAAGCTAATGATTCCATCAGCTATCTTCTAATTCCATCCTCAGGTTCTTACTACAAGAAAAATAAATAGAGTATGTCTATAGAACGTAATAAGTTTAAAATTTGTGGCTGCCGTAGCGCAGTGGCATATGCGTGCGGCTGTACGACGACGAGTGACGATTGTGGGTTCGATTGATTGAATTGATTCAAACGAATAAGTTAATTTTCATTTCCTCGCTTTGGTAATGAGGCAAAGCACAACGTTGAATTCCGCCTATAGTATTAAGCTTGTGTTTGTACGTGAATTTTAGATGTTGTTGTGTGTTGTGTTAGATACAATCCAGTGTTAGATTTCTATTAATTTGAATAGTATGTCTTCAGAACAGAGAATGTGAATGCATCTCTCCCTCTTTATGGTATTTCTTTTTTAGCGTCGCCTTGTATCACGCACACAGTATATATAGGCAGAGAGAATCTAATGTTAAAACACTCTGTTCATTATTTTCCGCCGAATTCGCCGAAATGCCATTGCGTGTTGAGTGGCGGAACTCATCATTGTCCTTTGCTTCGACACTAGAGTGAAGAAATGAAAATATTAAATATTTCCTAGAGTGGGAAACGAACCCACAACCAGTCGCGTTTACCATCACATTTTGGGCCCCTGGCCATGATCATTTATTTTTTAAAATGATTGTTATGAATTGTTATTCTTACAAATTGTTGCATTTACTTTTTTGTATTTTTTACAGAAAATTACCACCAACAAACGGCATGTCTGGCCTAGAAAGTGAAACTGATTCGCATCTTGGATCACCGCCCCGCGAGATGAACCCCGATGAGAAGTTCACTGCACCCGTGGTGCCTGATTATACGTGAGTAAATGTTGCAGCTTCACGCTGTACTCTGTATATAGCGAGATAGGCAGAGTGAATGTAGTTTTGTTACTCTGTTTTCGATACGGAAATGAAACGGACGACAGAAAAGGCGGAACTCAACACCACACTTTATTTTAGTTTTATTTAGTAAATCAATGAAAACAGTTCATTTCCCCAAGTTTGATTGTATCCATAAGAATCAGTCGGGGTGACGGCTTATATGTATAATATAAATAGTAAAATATATCATTATGTCGAAATTCATTATATACTAATATATTTTTTGTATGTTTAAGCATGCATAATCTCATAAGCTACCTAATATTTTATTTCCAGCTTACGCATAGGTAAACTACCAACGTGGGCTAAGAAGAGCTTAGGCGATGAATTGTCCGGCGACTCCCCTCGACCCCCCGGAGTCGCAGCTCCTACACCCCCAACACCCCCCGCCAGGGGGAAGTGGGCGACGAGGATATTGCCCAGTCCTGGTGAGTTTTGATACAGTAGAGTAGGAATCTAATTTAAATTATTCTCATTTTACTACTTTTCAATTCTATGCAGTGTTTTGTTTACCAGAGCGATGGAATGAAAATAAATCATTCCACCTATTGTAGATGCAGTTAATCTACTGTGTCACAATAAAAAAATATTGAATGGTTTTTAATATTTCTTCGGCCTTTTGTATCATAAAACTGCTTACTTGAAATTAAGGCAGAGACTAAGACCTTTATAACTAATAGTGATTTATATATTTTTTAAATCGTTAGCTCAAATCAAACACTATACATATGTTTATATTAAATAAATTATGTTTGACTCGCGGTATGTGATAATAAGCATAGTTTAAGCACATTTTGTTTCTCTTTGCAGTTTGAATCTGCTAACTTTGACCAGCCTCATTTTGTAATTAAAAAAACATAATCTTTCATCTCGAATCTGTCATGTCGAATTAATAGACAGAAGTCGGTTAAACAATCAATGAAATATATATTTTTTCTCTTTTTGAAACAGACAAACGTGTAGACTCCGATGGTTCCAAAGACAGTTCCATAGACAGCGGCACTGATACCAGATACAACGATAAACGACGGGAGCCTGGACTCAAGGTATGTACATGTGTTTGTGTATATAAGTGAATGTAAGTCAATGTGTGTGTATGATTGTGTTATGTGTATGTATAAATATTTGTTGTGCAATTTTTGTGGAATTTGTGAGAAAAATATCTGTTAGTTTTGTTGTTTTGTTGTTTGTATGTATGGTGTGAGGCCAGTCGTGGCGCAGGGGCACAAAGTGTGACTGTAAAACGGTCTGGTTGTGGGTTCGATCCCACTAGAGCAGATGAAATATTTACTTAAATTTATATTTCCATTTCTTCGCTCTGGTGTCTAGGACAAGCGCGGCGTTGAGTTCTGCCACTCAACACGCAATGTCTCCAGAATTCGGCAGAAAGTGGGGATCGGAATGGTTTAACACTAGGTTGCCTCTGCCTACCCTGCAGTGTGCGGGATACAGCGTGAAGCTGTATGTATGTATATTTGTATGTATCTTTGTGGAGTTTGAGTTACACATTTTTTTAGTACAATAATTTATTTAACCAGATGGTATAATAAAAATGGAATGGAATCTACAACTACTGCCCTTATGACCAGACAGCCAAACTGTCATTTTTGCCAGAATTTTTTTAAGTTATATTATGTAGTAATTATAATGTCACTAACTTGTGCCGTCTAATCACTCACAAGCTTTATTTTTGGTGGCGGTTATTTCTTTTTATATGCAAGTTACAATATATGCAAATTATAAATATTTTTTTTTGTAAAACAAAGAAAGTTATCTGAATAATGTATAATATTAATTTCTGTAATTTTATGTTAATTTCTATTTCTTTTGTTTTGAATTTCTTTTATATTTTAGTATTGTTTTTATTATTCTTTTTTATTTTTAGTTTTTTTTTGGTTAATATTTATAAATAAAATTCTTAACAAGGTAATGGTTATTTACATAACAGAAAAAATAATTGCCTAAAAATTGTATAAATTTTTTATACTTACATGTTAATTTCTATTCATTTATCTGAATTTCATTTATGTTATTATAGTATTGTTTTTATCACTTTTTTTTTATTTGTATATTTTTTTTGTTTTTTTTTCCAATAATATAAATGAAATTCGCAACATGGTAATGGTTATATATAATTAGAGGCCGAAATCTCTCAACCTATCTCAACTGCCTCGTGTGGAAGCGTTGTTCAGGAATTTCGATGCGAAAATGAAAACTACATACGATATATTATCTATATCGCCGAGGGTAGAAAAGGTTCATTTTTTTATTTTTGCCGCCATTTTTTGTCACATATATTTTTTCGCTTTTTTTGACGATTTTTTTGTGTATGTCTGCACTTTTTTTGTGAGTGCTGTTTTTGTGATCGTTTTAAGTTTTTTACATTTTTTTTTATACATATCATGATGCTTTTCTTTTTTGTTTTAAAGACACTTAACGTCTGACACTTCCCAACTTTGGTATTAATAGTTAAATTTCAATTAAAATGAGTTTTTTTTGTTATTTATTTGGATTTCGCGATTATTAAACACGAATAACATTTTTTGTCCGTCCGTCATGTTTAAAAAAATGTTATTTTTTTTACAACAAAATTGTACGCAATAAATTCTGATAAATAATTTTACAATTTTGTTAACTAGACAGAGTATATAATGATCTATCTACTATTTTCTATTTATGGCTTTGAAATTAGTTAAAACGCTTTTTGCATGTTTTTTTACGTTGGCACGCTTTATTTTACTTTATATTTTAATTTTAATCCATTATTATTTTTGTTTGGCTATGAAGTGGGCTATTATATTATTTACACTGCTATTATTATTATAATATGTATATTATTATAGTGGGTGGTATGGTATAGAGTAGAGGAAATCTAGTGTTATGGCACTCCGTTCCCATTAAGACACTTTCGTTCCCTACTTTCCGTAGAATTTTAATAGCATTGCAGGTTGAGTGGCGGTACTCAGCGCCATGTTACCAGAGCGAGGAAATGAAATAAATATTTAATAAACAAAATTAATGAAATAAATATTTAATTTCCTCGAGTAGGAGTCGAACCCACAATCTGTCGCGATTACAGTAGCAATTTTAATATGTGTATATAAATTCTATGTTTGTCTATCAGTACTGTTTTATGATTTTAGACACTACACCTTTAAGGAAGTATAAAATATGTTCACAATATTATAACAAATATATATTTTTATAAAAAGGAGTATTTTTATAGAGAAAGGTTGAGTTCCTTTTGATTTAACTGATTAGTAAATGAATGTTGTTAGTATATTTAATAGTTTTGGTAAAGGATTTATTAATTATATTAATTGATATAAAAGATTTTGTGAATTAATAAATAATAATACACAAGGGTTTTTTATAATGCTTAAGCTTCAAAATCACGCTTTCGCCATCGCCTTGTTTCTGTTTTGCAAACATTTTTTTTCTTTTTTTTATATAATTTGCGTTTTAATATTTTTATTTATGTTTTTTTTTATTATACGTATCAATAGGTGACAGTTAATTTATCGAAAAATCGAACCTTGGACGCTCGAACTCGACATCACACTGATGACTCTTCACTCGGAAGTTTTAAATTTGAGGTTAGATTTTTTTTCTTTTTTGGTTAAATTTTGTCTTTTGTGTAAAATTTGAGTATGTTGTTTTTTTTTTGGAGAGGTTTTGTGTAGTTGTGAATTATAAAAGAGCTTCTATGAAAATATTTAGGGAGATTTTAAATAAACAGATAAAGTTAGTCAAGTTTACCATTTTGAATATAAGGTATTTATATAAAAATAAGCACTATATAATTATTTTTATAACTATTGTGAGAAATTTTAACACCAAATACGTCATATATTTGTGTACATTTTTTTATTATAGTATTTAATAAGAGGTATTTTTCTTTGTTTTGTGACTTTACCTTAAATGTTTTTGTAATTTTTTTAAGGAAATTTTTAATATTTTACCTCATTTGATTTGTGAAAAAAAAAATTAAGAATTTATTGCAATTGATGTAAATAATTATTTAATCTATTAACGTCTGAAAAAATGGTACGGTGAGCGGGCAGCGGAGCTCTGCATACTGTGCTATAAGCGGAAAACGGACTGAAACTAAAAAGATGCTATATTTTTCCACATGATACTCCTAACAGTACCAAAATAATTTAAAACGTTATCATATTAACTTTCAAGTTATTTTAAATCATACTTTTTCCTGTTTAATTATAATTCTAAAGGTAAAATAAAATATTTTTTGTTATTTATACTTGTACTGTTTGTTTTTTTCTTCAGGACCAAGAGTCAACAGAGCACGATGGTGATATAGAGGACATATCGGACGGTGAAAGAACATCATCCTCCGAAAGAGGGAATCGACCCACTTATTATCCTGGGAATAATGATGAGGATACTCCAAGGTTAATTTGTAGGCAGATTTGGGAGTTGGTCAAAATATTTTTTTTGGGGATTGTCTTTGAATGTTATTTTTAGTTTAAATCAACATATATCATATATTGAATTCTAGGAATTATGTTGTGACATTATATAATTATATAGATCGACGACGACGTCACCTGTTATATTATTTATGTTGTCCATTGCAGTGAATTCATGGTAAACGCCATGGATGCTACGGAGCTGCGTCAGTCGCTGCGCCGCGCGAGAAGGTGGGGAGGCGCCAGTGATCCTCCACCCGCGTCTCTAAGTGGGTCTCCACATGACTCTGATGATGATGAGGTAAGGGGGAAGATAGGAAGAAAGAAAGGGGTGATTAGTTTGGAAAAGGGAGATTGTAGGGGGCTATGTAGTGGAAAGACAAAGGGTATATACGGAGAGAAATGAGAAGGTGAGTAGTCCTCAAACACTCGTCTAATTTACGACTTTCAACCCGCCTTTCTCGATGTAACCTTACATAACCATGTTGAATTAAGCGGAAAGGTAGGGGGAATTTATATGGAAGAGGGAGGGGGGAGCAAGAATTATTTGAATGGACAATATAAAATTATAATTTCCACAAATTTTATTTATTTGTTTTATTTATTTCTTGTAAATAACAATAATTATTATCATCCTACCAGGTGTCAACGCCGTCCGGTGACAACGCGGACAGGAACCCCTTATCCGGGTCATGTGAATCCCTGGAAAGAGGGAGACAGAGCTATATAAAATCAGCGTTTGACAGTCTTAGTGGGAATCCCGAACAGGATAATAGTGTTGCTGGTGAGGATAGACTTTTTTAAGATAATTAATAATAATAATAATAAAAACATGTTAATTAAATAAGTACTTATATTGTATATGTGCCCTTTAGAATTAGAGCGTAGATAGATATACATATATCATTATTACAAAAACAAATTTTGATGAAACTAAAATGATTTTCTAATTTTAAATCTACCTTATTTTAATCAAAAGAGCACCATAGTCATATGACTTTTAGAAGTTTGAAAAAGCCTAAATAGATAGATAGATGATATAGATAGATATAGATAGATAGAATAGAGAGAGAACACGTAAATATTTTCTAAATAAGGCACTAGTGTGTGAGTGTCAACACGACGGTTGTGGGTTCGATTCTCACTCAGGGAAATTAAATATTTTAATTTTCTCGCTCTGGTAAAAAGGCAAAGCGTGGCGTTCAGTTCTGCTACTTAACAGGCGATGCTTCAAAAATTCGGCGGTTCGTAGGGTATGGAGTGTCCTAACACTAGGTCGCCTTCTGTATTCGTGAAGCTAAAAAACATCAAATTGGATTTTGTGAAGTAGATAGATTTTGATTTATATACTCGTAAGTGATTTTATATCATAAGATTGTATTGAATAATTTTTACTATACTGTATTTTTTTAATTTATATGTATACGTGTTTTAATAATAAATATATATTTATTAATACGCCCGTTTTACGATAATAATACAAAAATATTAATATTTTTCAATAATAATGATTACTTTTGTATTTATAAAATGACAATGAATCGAATTTATATATATATTTCATGTAGCACCAAATACAACATCCCTTTCATCTCAACATCTATCACGCGGACCGGGAACCCGCGACCCTGAAGCGGCAAGACGGAGAGAGGAACTGCAGAGACGGATATTGGAGACGAGACGACAGTTGGAGAGTGTGAGTTGATTTGTTTACCTGTTTAAAAGTACGTTGAGCTATGTCTTTAACGCAGGGAGGAACGGCAGATAAGGAAACTGTTCTGTAAATATATTTTACCGATTGTGATAAACTTTTTGGAATTAGGACATTTAATCCTAATATTTGTGATTTTATATTTTAATATAATATTTTCAATTTTTTTTCCAGGTGGCATTCAGATCTAATCTAAAATCGAGTCAATCGACCACAGACCTATCGTATATACCAGAAAAGGATAATTCCAGAAGAAACAGGCCCGTCTCTATGGCTGTGCCTAGTAATTCCAGAAATTATGGTAAGTTAGACAAAAGTAGAGAAAATAAAAAAAAATGTAGTTTTGAGATCTTTATATAGTGAGTAATGATGTAATTGTGAAGAAATAGTAGTTAAAAATGGTTACAATTTGTGTCTTATTGGTAATAAAAATCGTATACTTTTTTGGAAAACTATAGCGGAATTTAAACCTGCACCTCTTGCTTACTGCTCAAGCGCAATCTTGCCGTCTCTGTTTGCAATCTCGATTGCTTGAATGTTAAACAAGAGGCGCAACTTTAAATCCCGCTACGTTTTTTAAATTTTTATTCGTTTTCATAAAAAAGCGTTTTTCTTACTTAAGTGTGAAATAACATTTAAAGCGTTAAAAATTATAAAGATCTCAAAATACATGATATCATAAAAGAATGGTCAATAATAATGAAATGAATTTTTAATATTGGATATGCTAATATCACAGTATAGCTCATTTGATATCAGCTTGGCTTGAATAAATTGTAAAATTTAAATGACACATTATATAAAAAATATATTTAAAATGTGAATTTCTCAGTCTAATTCTTGAAATAGGTCTGAATTACTCATTTTTATGTAATACAAAGTGACATAAATTTTCAATATCGTTAAACATGTAGCTTATGGAGAAAGTTGATACGGACCGAATGTCTGTACAGATATAATAGTTTTAAATAAAAAAGCTTATGCCACTTATTTTATAACAACCTATGCCATTTGTATCAAAAACATTATTACTAAACTAACCAAAGTTATTCCCTTAACGCTGACCAGGAATTACTAACCCACCCATATGCCCCGAAGAGGTTCTAGACAGTCTGTCCACCAACTACTTTGATAGTTTAAACTATCAAAACTTAGATTTTCGTAACAAAAACCCTTACGCCATTCCCGCGAATTTAAATCATAAAATGATACCCGAGTATTATGACAATGTACCTCCTTATATACCTCCTAGAGTAAATGTCGAACCTGGACTTAATCCTAGAAGAAATGTAAACTTACCACCGACCACTAAGCCTGTGGTGTTTAAGGAAAACATACCACAGAAACAAAATTTGTCGTTCACTATAGAAATGGGTAAAAAACCGAGTTCGAAAGTGTTTAATAGACTTTTTCCGACTGCTTGCGAGGAAAAAGAACCTCCAAAATTACCGCCCAGAAATTTTCATTTAAATCTCAACGAGAAACCTCAACCGAAAACACCTAAACCTAACTCTAGGAGCATATTTAAGAATTATAAATCATGTCCAGTTTCTCCTGTTTCGGAAGAATGTAAATGGGCTGATAAAGTCGCCCAAAATCAAAGTAATGCTGAAAAGGCCGAAAAACCTAGACAAAATGTTGATAATCGAAAACGAAATTCGCTCAGTTTCTTTGTAGGTCTCGATAGTAAGATAAAAGATAGTAGAAATATTGTAGACACTATCAAAAGTGATACTGAGAAAATGATTGCTGAAATCACTAAAAAGTATGGGGATTTAGACGAATTTGAACCTAATAATCAAGGTGATTTAGACTTGCAACCGACTAAAGAAGTGGAAGAAAGAGATGATGGTAATTTTTCATCTGATTCTTTAGAAGATTGTAGTTTAAGTCAAGATGTTAGCTGCAAAAACAAGCTATATTCAAAGAAAGTATGCAAAAAACACAATAAGACCAGAAGCATGCCACGTCGTGCTATCTCAAATTATGAAATTTACGGTGGTACATATGAAAAACCAGCGATCCCAGTAAAGCCTACAGTTTGTGGGTCACAGAAAAGTTCTACTTTGCCTCGTAATATGCCGTCGAATTTAGATGATATAATCGATGAAGATATGAATCCTAGTTATTCCATGTATAGGTGCCAAAGTGTATTAACTAAAAGATGTGTGACTCGCTCTAATGAATCAGTTTTAAGTGATCATTCCAATTGCTCAAGTGTTTCGAATGAAATATTCTTAAAATATGGTAATGAAGTTGCTTTCCAGCAAGCCAAGTTTACGGATAGTCGATACAATTTAAATGATTCGCAAAATTGTTCATTTGAAAATATTCATGAACCGGATATGAAATATCTTGAAAATCATAGACATAGTAGTGCTAGTTTCTTTTTAAATCAAAAGAAATACATGAAGAATAGTTGTAGTCAAGAGTCTGTGTTATCAGACGAATATTTAGACAACGACAATCAATTGTCACGAACCAATTGTAATTCATTGGAAAGTGTTCTTTCTGATGACTCAGAATGTACTAAGAGTGCGCCTTTAGAAATGTTATTCGAAGGTGCTAGATCACGTACTAAAAATAAACCTGGTGTGCCAAATAGTCAAAGCTGTTACGAATTTGACAACACATCCAAAAGTTACGGATCAAGTCCTAATAACGTTCTACAATTTAGCGGATACATGTACAATAATTATTTTGGCGAAGGAACAAGTCCAAAAACGGATTATAATAATCAAGTGCCAATGGTAATAAGTCCTAAACCACCAGTGCACAAAGTTTACGGGTTTGATGTACCTACAGGAGAATTTTCTGGACATAAAACTGTAACGCGATCCCGAAGTTTATACGATTCATCTTCAAAACAAGCTCCCCCTCCAGCTAAAAATATAGCTTACTATTTTGATGGAAATGATATACCGCAATATAGTAAAGAAAACAGACCGAGGGATGAAATACCAAGATTGAATAAAGGAGATTATATGGCCAATACAAGTAAATCGTTGCAACCGAAATTCGCTGATAAACATAAATATAAAAGCGAAATGGAAGGTTGCGATCAGTCCAATGCAATGGTTAAGTCAAAGAGTTGCAGTTTTGAAGTAGTTTTAGAACCAGCATCAAAACCTAATCCACTTAAAAATTTAATGGAAAAACGGTCACACGTAAAGAAAAATCTAGAAAAGTTTGAAGAGCAAATAAGAAAGAATACTCAAAGTAAAACTTGTAAAAATCAAATGAATAAAGAGAAAGCAAATGTTGCCAAATATAACAATGCCACAAAAAGTCTCGAAAGAGATTCGGGGCAAAAGAATACTAATGTTAAAATATCGATGGAATTTGTTCCTCATAAACCGCCCAAACCTATTAAAAGGACGTCTTCCATTAAGCTTAACAATCGACTTAAAGCAGGTTTAGATAAGTCTGCTCTTAGCTCGTCTATTTCTTCCCAGTATAAAGCCAAATTAGATGGATTACACAATAAAAATTACATTTCTAACAGAAAGCAAGAAGATAAAAACTCTAATGTAGAAGAAAACACTGACAATTCTGAGAAAACTTTTGATGTATTTGTTAAAGAAAAGGATGTGAATGAAAATAGATCTGAAATACAAATGGATAGTCTCGAAGTATACGCAATGCAAAAAATGGAAAGAATGAAACATGTAAGCATGGATTCGTTAGATGTTATAGAAGATAATAATGATTTTACTAAAGATTCTTTAGACTATTATGCCGAGCGAGACAGTAAGTTTTACACTAAATCAATGAAAGACCAGAGAAATTTGAAGTTTGCTAAAAATGAATTGGACATGCCGGGTCATAGCGGTCAAAATAGCGAAACTAAAGAAAATATTGCTCCTGATGATAACGATGAAGTGAAGAAGTATAAGTATATTGAGAGAAAGCTAGAAATAATAAACAAATTGGTCGAAATGGAAGAACGAAAGATATTACAGGAAAAAATATTAAAAGAATATCGTATGAGACCTTTAAAAGCAAATATAAATGATGGCAAAGGTGTCGTCAAAGTCTTATCTAGAAAATTTGAGAAATTAGCCACAAAACAAAGCACTGTTCCAAATTTTGCTTCTCTCACTCTCGAAGAAGTAGATACGGATACTGAAAATTCGGATAATAAGGAGATAAAGCGAAATTTAAGTTTACCTGATATCCTAGATACCGATCAAATTGGCTTGACAGTGGAGGGGGTAGATGTATCCAATGACGCTGGAAATGAACTTGCCGAAAAAGCAAAAATTGAACCAGCAAAATTAAATAACACATTTCAAAATATAGTAAAACCACCAAAATCACTGCCACAAAGAGTCTACAATGAAATGGTTATACCTAAAACAGATGTACATTTAGATAGTGAAAATTATGAATCTTCTACCACTAGCTCTAGTTGTACGAATTCTCCTAAGAGAATGTCATGTTTCGGATTCAACCGACCTAAAACACCATTTCGCAAAATAATGCGTGACTCAACTCCTAGAATGTCTATGGAAAATCCATACATGGCTTCTGGGAGAGTAAGGCCTCCATTAAATTCAGGGAATGGTGTAAGAGGGTTAGTGAGAAAGCTACCAATAGCACCAGTTCTGCCATCGAAATTTTCACCAATAACAGGTGGGAGCATGGACTTAGTTGTCGTGATGGTCCTTTTCGTTTGCGCTTCGATTCTAGATCTTTCTTTGGTCCCATAGATTAGGACAGGCTTAACCATTTGTGATATCTTGTGAGGAATATGGAATTGGTTAGTTTTTAGCTAACTTCACAACGCATCACAAATCATTTGCTTATTTTGCGTTTATTTTTGCGATGATGGCATGTTTTTTTTTATTTTATATCGTATTTGATCAGTGCACGATTGTTTCAAGTGCTTTTAGTGTTGTCCCAGTGTGGTCCAAAAAAAATAGTTGTCTCTAAAACTCATCACATAATTTGGACCATTCTGGATGTATGTATGACTGCATGTTTTAACGTCGTAAATATGACAGCGCGTAACCTGTCCTCCGAGCCCGAAGACAGTGGGATGAGGAGGGCGATTTCACTGTCCGATCTCGCGGCGAAACCCGTGCCGGCGCCTAGAACGCCACAAGGTAGGTTATGGTTGTAGGTGGCGGGTTCCACTCTCGTTTAATGCAAATTGGGGTATTTGCAAAATTTAATTTCGGTGATTTTATTAAAATTTGCGAGATTTATGTGAATATTTAATGGTGTTGGTTGTTTTTGCATGTTCTATTTTTCTCTTTTAATCATTATTAGGTTACTTATTAAATTAATACTAAAATTCAAATCCTTGATTTGAGTCACCATTTTTTTAAATTTATTTTTACACTGATTGGCAATATTAGACTACACTGTATTTTTCTTATTCTTAAATATAAAAAAAATATTATTAATACGTTAGAATATTATTTAAAATATTGTATGCTTGTTTTCTTAATTTTCTACTAATTCATGCTTCTAGTGATTCTTACCTTACCTAGCCTTTATGATTAATATTTGATCCGTATCTGACCTTAACACTACTTCAGGTACCACCTTGCTTGCCTAACCTTAGATTTACTAATTTGTTTAGTGTAATCAGTAATCTCCTAAATTCTTTTTCTTCGGAAATTGATGAAAAAAAAGAAGTCTAAGAATATTTAATCTATGATTTATATAATTTTTTTTTGTTAATAAATAACTTAACCTAAAATAATTAATTATGATACTTTTTATTTAACCAATTATCTTTTGTTGTAAAAAAATCGAATGAACACCAATAAATCAAAACATTAGAATTTCATCTACTTATAGTAAATGAAAAAATAATATATATAAAACATTAGTTAATATTATACTATTCTATACAGCATCATCAAAACCGGGTCAGCAAAATGCAAATTTAGGCAAATCGCCAAGTGGCTTCGTGAGACCGGCACCCCGTTATAATACTAAGTCTAACATGACTAGGAGCTCTAGCGTTGGTGTCTTAAATAATCAGGTAATTTTATTAAAAAATATTTTTATAATATATTTTGGAGCCCATTGTGGCGCCTGACTCTAAACACAATAGTTGTGGGTTCTATCCCCACTCAGGGGATATAGTAATTATTTTAATTTCTCCGTTTTGGTACACGAAGCGCGATAGTGAATTTTGTAACTCAACACAATGTTTAGAACTGAGCGAAAAGTGAAGAACTGAGTGTTTTAACGCTAGATACTCAAATAATTTATTTTTATTCCCCATTTCTAGAGCGATTCCGAATCGGACCCTCAGCCTTCACGTCAAGTGCCAAGAGGCCAGGGTCTCATGAGACCGACTATTTCTTCCGCCAATAAAGCAGCCGCTAACACTGCTAGGAGGAGAGGCGGTACTAATAATAGTTATGGACAAGGTTTGTATGGGGAATAGGTGGGATAAGGGGGGTGGATGGACGTGGGTTCGTATTCTAGATTGATTCTGAATTAGATCTGAAGACATCATGGTAGGTACTTCGAGGCCAAGGCTATATGAGACCTACAATCTGTTCTGTTCTGTTATAATATTCTTAAAGTAAAGTTTGTATGAGTGGAAGAGAGGAGAGTTAGATACGTGGGTTTGAATTTCAAATTGATTTAGAAAGAATTATTGATATGTAATATTATTATAAGTGTGGAGTGTTCGGTTTTTTTTTTGGAAATTAAGATCGAATTTTGTCAAGACAAGATTTTTATTTTAACGAGATTTGTATGGATCATACATTTTATAAATAGTTGGTTTTATTTCTCTGATAAAAGAAATAGGTATGAATTTCTTAATTTAGTATGATTTTTGTTGACATTTGTATGATTTGTTGGGTTCATTTTAATTGTATATCATTATTTTATATTTAAGTTTTATTCACATATTTAAATAACGAACACGGTAGATCTTAAAGCAAATAATACTTAGTGCTTTAGAAGAGCACCGAAATAAAAATACTACTTTTAAATGCTTTAAATGGTCAAAAACCATTTGGGTATAGATTAGATTTCATAATAAAAACATTAATTGTATTTTAATCTTAATTTATTTAGTTAGATTTGAATAACCTTTTTTTTATTTATGTAACTAAAAGTTAGGACGATAAAATATAATAAGTTTATCTTAAAATAAAACTTTGAAAAATATTTAAATTTATTATGTAACTTAGGCAAAATGTGGAGATTCACCAACTAAAGTACAATAACATATTGAGATAATTTGATCGCCCATTTGAATAGCGAAACTCAATGCCGTCTTTAATCTGACAAAACATTTAAAAACTGAAAATAATATTAACATTGTTTATATTTACTCGAATGGATATTGAACCTACAACCGTCACGATTAGGAATTTTCCTTAATATATATGTTTTTTTAACAAAGCACGCGTTAACCGCTAGTTAATAATTAACCGTAGTTTAAATGCACGTTTACAGCGCGCTCCGAGTCCAGCTCCGAGACCGAAGATAATCATCGACCTAGAGCCGCGTCCGTGGATAGGGCTCAGAGGAGATTGGGTAAGTACAGGTCCAATCCAAAAAAAGGATAAAGAGGGAGTGTAAAAATTATATAAAAAAAATTATTAACTTAACTTCACACTTTACCCCTAGCGAGGTGGGTAGTTAGGGAGAACGGAGCGCCAAATGCTACAGTTTTTTTTTGGAGGACGGAGCTACAAAAAATAGTATTAATTGATCTTCTCTCTTCTCTCTTCATCTGTAAATGTTTATTGTTTTTGATCGGTTGTAAGGTGATGAATAAAGTTCATTAAACTGTAACTGCTTATTTCATTGTAGGAGTAATTGGGGGAAGGATACAGGGGAGACGTTGAAATGTATAATATATTTGGGTTAAAGATAGAGGAAATAACGGAAAGAATTTTACAAATAGATCCATTTAAATTTTTTTTAAGCTATGCCAAAAATGATTTTTGATGCTTGCGATTGCAAACGCGACGGATGTGAGTTTGACTTCCAGTCGGGCAATAATATATTTAATTTTGCCATTTTCTCGCTCTTATACCGCGGTAAAGGTTGAGTTTGAGCGCCACTCAACACTCAACACCTTAAGAATTCGGTGGAAGGTGGGAAACGGAACTGCTAATGGGGAACGAAGTATCTAGTGTTAACACTAGGTTATCTGGTTCCCCCTGCCTACCCTGTTATATGCGGAATACAGCGTGAAGCTAAAAGAAATTATATAAAAATATTATCAAGTCGTTTCTATAGGTAACAACGTTTAGCTTAATTTAGCTTAGACAGATTTTTTTTGTCAGTAAATTATTGCTATTACACATATTTTTGTACTAAACTATAGTAAACAATATATTTGATGTTACTATTGAAACATTACTTCTTTTATAATCAATTAATATATACATTTACAAATAAAATAGCTCTTCGGAAAACTAAATATAATTAATTTACTTTTTTGTTTGCCTCCAGGCCGTTCGGGAAGTGAACGTGATATATCCGCAAAGGCGAGAGAAGTCACCGCGCGACTAACGTCTAATACGAGGCAAAGGCAGAAACAAGAAACCACTGGTGACAGTAATTGTATGTGATTTTAAATTTATTTTATTAGATTGCAATAGTAGAGTGGGCAGAGGGAACCAAGTGTTAAAACATATATTCTTTTTTCGTTTTAAAAGATATTGCGTGTTGAAAGGTTGGGAGGAGGACGCCGGGCGGTTTTTGTAAGACTATGAAAATATTTTGAATTTAGCTATTCCGCCTATTATAGATTAGGCTCACGACCATTATATCTTTACACTTATTCCGTATATTAAGTGTTTACCCGCTTGGAAATATTAAATCATAGTTTATACTAACTAAAACCATACAATAATATGAACAAAAATATGTAAATGTTTCTCCAATTGAAATTGAAACAAAAAGGGTAACTTCACGCATGTTCCTGTATTTCAGAGAAGACCAGAGCAACCGAATTGGTAAAATTATGCATTGAGGAACGCAAATCAACGCCGCTCTTCGTCTTAGAGAGCTAAAAAAAAATAAAGAGTAATTTCTTCCTTACCCCATTTTTCATCGAATTCTGAAGGCATTGCGTGTTGAACAGTGGAACTCGACGCTGCGCTTTGCCTCGCTATAGTTATTTCATTTCCTCGAGTGAGAATAACCGAACACTCAGCCTTTTGTGCTTACAGTCGCACTTGTACCCCTGCACCACGACTGGCGCTATAAGTAAATTTGCCTTCTTTCATTTTCAGTATCATCATCACAATTATGTTCAGCTCTAACGGAACAACTAACGAAAACAGCGAGCAAAGTCGTACAACTGTACAGGACACTGCAGAGTGACCCTGACTGTGCTTCCGATATTAGTGGTATGTGTGGCTTTTGAGGCATTTTGATATATTTAAATGATTGTTAAAAATGAAAATAATTTTTAACAATCATTTTATGAAATTAAGCAGTAAAATGTGGAACTTTTAGATGAGATATTCACTTAGTTAGGCTTTCATAGAGTAATTGATTGGTAGTCCAGGTTTTCAACATTATGAAATTTAATAATTTCTTATATTATATAGTCTATTCATTTAGGTTTGAGAAAAAATGTAAACAAACAAAATAAAGCTTTCTCAATTATTGATAATATCACATCATTACGGATACGAATCCTTCGGCCTTGTTTCTTTACCAACAGCCAAGGTGGTTGTTGTTAAAAATCTATATTGAAGATTCCAATGACTGCTTTTACTTTCGCGGACAAAAGTGTAATCGTTGCTTGGTTAAGGGTCACTCATGTTTTAAGCACGAAAACATCAATATAACAAATACGAAACAATCCAATCAAACAGCTTAATAAAACAAGAAACTATAAAAACACAACAAAAGTAACAACTGAATAACAAGAATTAAAGGAAATAATCTGAAAATAGTTCTCTTGCTTGAACGATTCGGATCTTTTGTACAATGTTAGCAATATCTGTGCTCTATAATTTATTAGTATTAAAATGTTTTGAAGTTTGAAAATAAAGTGCCTTTGTGCATGTTTTACATGTAAACTATTTAATAAATAATATATAAAAAAGGAATTTAATAATAATTTAATAATTGATTTTTCCGTAAATCAAATATAAATAGTGAGCAAAAGTAACGTGAAAATCAAAGATCTAAATAAATAAAAATAGTTTAAATAATCTATAAAAAATCTATTAAAAAAGGTGTGATAATTGTTTTTATAAATTTAACATAGTACTGTTGACGCAAAGCAAATATTGACGTATTTGAATTATATCTTTTGTCACATAACCCCCACGAAGCTATGAGATAAAAGGTAAACAAATAAAAAAAGAGATTCTATTTTAAGTAAAATAAAATTCTATAGATTTATGTAAGTAATATGCTGATAAGATAATGAGCACTGTAAATAAATTTTTTAAGCAATGTCTATAGAAATTATTGGTTAATATTTTTATGATTTAAATTTGTGGATATTAAAAAAAAATTAAATCAGCTTCACGCTGTATCCCGCACACAGCAGGGTAAGCAGAGGGAACCTAGTGTTAAGACACTCCGTTCCCCACTTTCTGCCACTGAATTCTGGAGGCATGGCGTGTTGAGTGGTAGAACTCAACGCCGCGCTTAGCCTCGACACCAAAGCGAATAAATGGAAATATAAATTTAAGTAAATATTTCATCTCCTCGAGTGGGGATCGAACCCACAACCAGTCGGTTTTACAGTCACACTTCGTACCGCTGCGTTACGACTGGCCTCTTTGTGGATATTGATGAAATGATTTTTATAAATATATTTGCAATGAAAAGAAACGAATATAGTAATCAAAAATAAAGATTGTTTTCATATTTAAAGCCAGGGAACATTGGAAGAATTTAATTTCGAATCTAAAAATGTTTCTATTCACCACATTTTATGGTATCATAAATACCATAAATTATTTTATAAATTTTTAATAATAAAGTTTGAATACTTGACATATAAAAACACCCAAAAGCCTACTTGTTCTCAAGCTTGAGACGCATTTTAATACTATAAACTACTATAATAAATTATTGAGCACAGGTACTGCAGATATTTTACATTATAGTGTGATATTTTGTCATCTGTCAGATTATATCCGCCATTTTTACAGTATGCCATTTTACAAGACACTACTGTTGTGATTCCATTGTTACTTTTGTTGTTTTTATTAAGTTTCTTGTTTTGTTAAGTGTAAAATTGTTTTATGATTATTTGATTTTTGGTATATTGATTTTTCATATTTTTTAAAATACATGAATTAACTAAATTAAATAGAAATTAAAAAGTTACATAATAGTTTTAGAAACAGTATTTCTTTGTTTCATTTTTTCTCATGCCAAAATGAATAGAGGCTATAATTTTTTTTATTAAACACACATAATTTTAATATTATTATAAGCTTGCTTTCTTTTTTTAATTTCATGCTGTATCCTAGACATAGCAGCATAAAATTTTTAAATGAATATTTCATTTTCTCGAGTGGGAAATGAACCAATTAATGTATCCTTATAATAATTACAGGTCTAGAGGCAGCGATACTAGAAACTCAAAAAGTACTAAGAAGCGCAGTGGCAGTGCAGAACGGGTCTGAAAGTGATTCCCTGGCTGTGGACTGTGCGAGACAGAGATTGGACCATTTAGTTGCCAAAGGTAACTCCCTTAGATAAATAATATGCATTTTGAGGTAAAAAAAAAACATATTTTTCCTATTATGGAATAGTAACGTATTATTGTTAAAACAATGAAAATGTCAATCTGAAAGAAAGGTACAGGCCAGCCGTGGCGAAAGGGCACGTGTGTCAATAAACATGGTAAATTGTGGGTTCAATTCCCACTCGGAGTAATGAAAAATTTAATGATTTTATTTCCTCGCTCTGGAAACGAGGCAAACCGCAGTGCTCGTGGTTTCCACGACTCAATACGCAACGCCTTCGCGCGAAAAGTGGAGAAAGCATGTGTCTAACATTAGATTCCCAGGTTTCCTCTGCCTACCCTACTATATTTAGAAGCTACCTCAATTTTAAGTTACATATATATGCGAAATTTCAAATTAAATTTAACTAATCATCTAATTCTTTCTTTTTAGAGGCAACAACAGGTTCAAATCCGGCGATGTCACTAATAGAACAATATTCTGATATTTTACTCAACATGATGCAAAGTAAAATGGTTAATCAGTTTTCACAGAGCCCTCAAAGTCTACCACCGACACCCCGTGAAGATAGTTGATGATGAGATAGGATAAGAAGAAAGTGTTAAAAAGGGAACTTAAGTGAAAGTTTTTTGATTTAAAAATTTACCCAAAAGTGTTAAAGAAGTGACTAAGCAAACAGTTTTTGTGTAAAAGTGTATATTTCAACCTGGTCCAAAGTGTTTGAAGTAAATATTGAAAATGTTATCTGTAAAAGTGACTCTGTAAATGATTTTTGATCGAAAAGTGTAAATTTTCAAACTGTATCCACAGTGTTTAAGTAAAAATATTATCAAGTAATCGCTCATTTTACAAAATTAAAAAAAATTGTAAAATGGTTTCATGTAACATATAATTATTTTTTTCACTACAGTTTAAAATATTCTTGTTTTTAATTTAGGGATGTTATTTGGAAAATAATATAGAAAGGAAAAATTTTTATTTTTTGTATCATTGAAGCAGAGTCTAACAGTGGGTTCAATACCCATCTCGAGCATGAAAGAAAAAATGTTTACTTTGCCTATTAAAGCGTGGAGAATGGAATGTGCGCTAAGTTTCATCTACCTACCTATATGCGAGATACAGCGTGAAGCGCGCGTTAAAAAAAGTATGGTTCTTCTATATTATGAGTGTTTACTTGGGAATTTTTAAAACTTAAAAAGTAAAAGTGACATAATTAAAATTATAATAAATGTTAAAAACTATGATTGGATTAGATGCAATCATACTTTTTAATTAACTATGACTAAAGCGTTTTTTTAATGTTCATTCTTATGTCAGTCATTCCATAATTATTCTAAAATGTATGTAATAAAATTAAATGTATGTAAGTTTTCAATATATATATAATAATGTGAGTGTGTCTGTCTAATTGAATTTCGTAATAATAATATGTATAATTTGTGGACAATTGTTTTTTTCTTATTCTGAAACATCATGTATAAACAATATGAATAAAATTATAATTAACTCATTTAAATAAAATAACCTGTAATTCAAATTGATTTGATTCTTTTTTTAATTACCTATATCTAAACCTGACATTTACATTAATTATTTAACAATTTATTAAAAAAAATCATATAAAAGACTATTTATAATCTGTTTGTTAAACAAAATCTGTAAAATATGAAAATAAATGATTTACACATTTTAACCAGAATTTATTTAACATTTATCTTTTTCCATTATTTTATTCGAATAATTAATCCTTTCTTAGACTTATGCTCATATTATTCAACTTTAAATCAATATTAATTATTACACTTCTTTTAATAAATAAACAATAGATTATAAATAGTCTAATACAATATGTAAATCTAATTTATTATCCAATTACCTTATTGTGTAAATAATAAGGCTTAAAATTATGAAAAGTAAACTTAGTGTAATTTAGTTTTTATACAGTATGTGAATAGATGTTATTCAAAATATAAAATATAAGAGAGGCGGACTAGATTCTAATTACTGGATATTTTTTTGAAATTCTTTCTTTTTAATTTTCTTTAATAAAAATCAATAAGCGTTTTATTCACATATTGTATAAGTAACTAATAAATATGTTATACATTTTATGAATGAGTAAAAAGTATTCTAAATAATATAAGCATAACTAAATAATTACAAAAAATTATGATTGAGTTTTTTTTTTGAGTACTCAAAATTTTCAAAATTTTTTTATAATGTTTTGTTTAGCTCAAAATACATAAAAAAATTATGTATTTTGAGTATTTGTTATTGTAACTTATAAATAAACGTCCACAAGTCAATATTTTTTTATATATAAGGTCTCGATTTGTCACAATTAATGTAATAACTTAATTAAACAACTGTTAAATATTATTAAATGGTTAAGCTTATGGTTAACTAATGTTTAACTGATGATTAACTTATAGTTAAATAATGGTTGTAATGTAAAATGGTTATTCCTTAAGAAGTATCTCTCTTTTTTAAAAATGTTATACAGAATTTTATTTTTTTTAAATATCTATGTAACTTTTAAATATTTTTTCTTTTTAATCTTTATTTTTTATAATCTGTATTTAAAGAGAATATAAGAGATACTCAATATGATACTTTTAAATGAATAAAATCGTTTTTTTATCAATCTTTATCAAAAAATGGTTAAATCAATGAAATGGAACGTAAGATTTTTGACTTCTATCAAATATATTTTGTATTGTTATTTTTTTAAAATATATTTATAGTACTGTACGTTGATTTTAATGTGAAAAGTATTGTATGCATTGGGTGTATAATAAAAATTAATTAATTTTAGTTACCTGTAATATTTTTTGACAGATACAAAATATTTTTGACAGGTGTTAATTGTTTTTTTTTTTTAAATAATTGTAACAAGGACATAGGGATGTAGATATATTTCTTTCTTTTTAATTTAATGTTCAAAATTGTAATGCCATTTACGAAAAAGACTAATTTTATAAATAATATAGTTATGTACGATATTACACAACCATTGAAGTATTTTTTGTTCTTTTTTGTTTTATTTTTCCTTTTTGTTATATATTTTTTAGAAATCTGTATAAATATGGGAATTTAATTTGGAATTGACAGTATATGAGGATTTGGTTATGTTGTAAATTTTTAAGGTTCATATATATTAGTTAATAAGCAAAGTGGTCTAACGCAAATTTTGATAAAATATAAACATTTATGTATAAAAAATTACTATTTTTCCTATAGCCTATACAGTCAGTCAGGTCAGTAGGACAGTGACTGATATGTAAACGCGACGCTTATGAGTTTGATCCCCGATTACATTTAAACAATTTTCATTTCACCGCACGGAAAACGGGAAGGGAATAGGTTCCCCCATAGGAATTAAGAGGGTCACCACTTTCTGTCAATTTTCTGGACATTGTTGAGTGTGACCGAACTACCAGAACGGGGAAAATAATTCATTCTTCCGAGTGAGAAACGAACCCACAACCACCGTGTTTACAGTCAGAGGTCAATCATTAATAAACGATTTATTAATTAAAATTTTCATATTTATTCAAATTCAAAGTTAGACCACTTTTCAAAGGATTTGAAAAGAATTGACAAAAAATCTTCACTATTCATTTTATAGCACGCTGTATAATATACGCTTATTTACATAATAATTTCCAAATACATACATACAATTAATATTTATTTGGTTAGGAAAATTACTATCGTTTTGAAAGATAGTGTTGACTTTTGTAAGGTTGTTTTTATTATTTGCTATAGCCAGACTGGAGCTTGGTCTCATAGAGATAAAAAAGCACTGCCAAAACAAAATGTCATGTGTTATGATTTCATAGTATTATATTTTTCCAAATTATTTTTAATTAAATGGGTGTAAAGAATATTTAGATTCACCACTCCAAAATAATCTTGCCAAATGTTTTTTTTAAACTATAATATTATATAAAAATAAACAATTTTAAAACGATAATAATTTCCAAATAATNTATATATATATATATATACACATATTTTAAGTGTAAAGGGGGTTTAATTCACAAACGAAATAAGTTTAAAATAATACGAGATAAGTTAGTTTTCTAACGCACAATAAGCACATAACCTTTTTTTACTCATACGCAGAAAGTTTAGCAAAAAAAAAACACTATTTCCTTCCACTTGTCTACCGTTTTTTATTTATTTTCATTTTGTTTTAAATAGCGGATCCCTTATATTATCAAAACGAAGAAATCAAATAACTTTAAATATGTATAAACATAGCTATTTAAATCAGTACAACACTTAAATCAATGCTGTCTAATATTTATAATACCTATCATGTATATTTAATTCAAGCACCACAAAATTGAAATTATACCCCTTTTTACCTTAAACAAAGTTAACACTTCATATACAAAATACTTAATCATAAAATAACCTATAAACTGCACTAAGTCGCCATTTTCTATATTATATTCATCACAAGATGGCGGATCATTTATATTCACTTTTTGGAGTATTTAGAAATAATGTCATATTATTTTAATAGCAAGGCAAGGATAATTCTGTTTTGTATTTTCACTTAAATGTAGTTTTTTGGTAGGCAGAGGGAACCTGGGGACTTAGTATTAAGATACTTCGCTCCCCACTTTCCGGCAAATTCTTGGAGCATTAAGTGTGGAGTGGCGGAACTCAACGCCGCGCTTTGTCTTACCATAGCGAAGGAGCTTTTGCATATAGATATATAAAAAATGGATATGTTTTATTTAACTAATATCAAGAAAAAAAATAAAAAATGGCTGGGATTCGAATCCAATAATTTCTTATTTTTATTATACTATTATATAAAATTTTAACAAACTCTGTTAAGGTGTTTAAAATATTGACATTATTTATAAATATTTTATTTTTCTTTCTAAATGCTTCGAAGTATGTACTAGTTGGAGGTAGTTTTTGAATTATTTTTAACCGACTTCTAAGAGAGTCAATACGTTATGTACAGTTAATATATAAGGTCATTTTTAATAAAAATAAAAGAATTTCAATTGTGTGTTGTCTTTTCTTCTAATAAAAACTCGAAAATCATATTAATAAAAAACTTTATTTTTAAAATATTTACTAATAATAATAATAAGGGCGTGGCGCAGTGGAAAGGCGTCGGACGGTGAACGCGACGGCTGCTAGTTTGATTCCTACTCGAGTAATTATAATAATTATTTTCGTTTCTTTGCTCTGGTAAACAAAGTGTGGCGTTGAATTCCGACGTAGATCCCAATTTTTGAACTAGAATTATAAAACAAGTTTTAATTGAAGACAAAAAAGTTTAATTAATTTTCCATATTTCTTGGTTTGTCTGTCGAACGAATTACATTTTGGTTCATCCTTCTCAATATGCCTGTCCTTATCAAGAATTCTAATATAGGTCGTCTTATCTCACGTTGCCTTGTTACACCTTAAATTAATAAAAAAACATTAGATTTGTAAAAAGGAAAAAACTAAATCCTTATTAGATTATTTGTTGTCCTCTATATGTCAAAGCTAGATAAATGTATCTAAAGATCGCGTGGAGGTATCAAACTGAAATTTATCTATATTTATTTGTCTACGGTTCCTTAGTGCACAAAAAAATAGACTTCCAAGTCAACGAATTTTCGAGGCATTGCGTGTTGAATGGCGGAACGCTGTGCTTTTTTTCTCAGCATCACTTTTCATCCCATACAAGCAAAGCAAACAAAGAGAAACTAGTGTCGGAAGGCACCGACATTTATATTTTTTTGGCGAATTGGCGGAACTTAACGCTGCACTCAAACGTAAAAATCTCTAAATAATATTAATTTGGATATACTTACGTTGAACTTGCAAAGGCTTTGTGGACGTTTGAGGACCTAATTCATACAGTATTTGTAAATCAGCGTGATTCCCGAAACGAAAGCCAAAACCTATACGATGATCGTTTCCTAAAAATATATACCTCATATTAATATTAAAAAAAAATCGTAAAAATATTGCCATATTTTTTCGCCGTCGTGGCGCCTTACGCCTTCACTTTGCCTACCGTGCTAGATGCGGGATACAGCGTGAAGCTAAAAACAAATTTGGCTTATAATATTCAATTCCAATTAATTGACAAGATTTTCCATCGGGTTGAGTGGAATATGAGATTACATATGTGGTTGTAGGTATTTCTATATAACCTACAACCTCATATGTAATCTCATATCCCACATATGTGATTACACATGTGTGGGTCACATGTTATATTACATCTACACACATATACATATATTATATGTTGAATTTGAACATTATAATCTACCTTTCACTATCCTGGGAGCAAACCCGTAATACGCTGTGAACCCCATAGCGACGTCCTCTGGTACAATGAAGAAGAAACCATTAACTAAATAATCTAGAGAAAGAAAAAAAAAGATTACCACTATTTTTAGATTTACATCCTGATTTGTGCGGCATATAGCATGCCGCAGGGTAGGCAGAAGGAACTTGGGAACCTATTGTTAAGATATTTCGTTTCCATTGAGACACTTCCGTTCCCCACTTTTCTCCGAATTCTGGAGGCATTGGGTGTTCAGTGACAAAACTCAACGCCGAGCGATGAAAATATCCAATATTTCATTTCCCCGAGAGAGAATTGAACCTATAACCTGTCGCGCTTACAGTAGATCGTTTATAGATAAAGTTATATAATTATTAAATGTATGTATCTATATAATATAATAAAAGATATAAAAGGCATCAATACTTTTTTTTTACAAAAAAATTAAATAATTAAGAGGACGCAACACAATGGAAGATCACAGGCAGTTCCATTTTTGCAACTTTATTCATGTTTGTTTTTTTTTCTTCTCCTAAAGATAGCATAATGTAAAAAAGCCTATATTGCCTTCCTTAATAGTTGAACTATCCACCACTAAACGTTTTATCCTATTTGAAGTACTAGTTCCTGAGTTTAGCGAGTTAACAATCAAATAAACTCTTAAGCTTTATAAAATATTTCATTTCCCCTGGTGAAAATCGAACTCACAACCGTCGCGTTTGTTTATAATCGCACGCCTGTGCCTCTGCGCCACGGCGGCCTCAAGATATGCCAAGAATGATTATATTTAAATATTTAAATTAATTTTATTTTTTCTATGTGGTAGACAAAACGAGACGTTAAAAATTGGTCGGAGCATGAGAAATGGAGTGTCTTAACACTAGGTTTCCTCTGCATACACCGCTTGCTGTACAGAAAAGGGTGCGAAGCTGAAAAAAAATACAAGCTATAATCGGGAAATAAACTAAAATCCTAGCACAATAACTTAATAATTTCTACTGAACCATAAAACCCTAATAAATTCTATCTTCTCAAATCGTTAAAGAGAAAGTTCATCAGACATTATATTTAATGTGATACTTAAAAATCATTAGCTAACACTAAAATAAATTAACTAACTTTATGTTACGTAATGTTGTCACTGTGTTGGAGGTCGTGATTTCCATTTACTTATTTTGTTTTAGCTTCAGCGCATAGCACGTTAGGCATAGGGAACCTGGGAACATAGCGTTCAAACACACTCCGTCCCCATTAAGACACTACTGTTCTCCACTTTCCACTGAATTCTGGAGGCATTGCGTATTGAGTCGCGGAATTTAACGCCGCATTTTGCCTCGTTACTACATATTAAGAAAATATTAAATATTTCATTTCCGGGTGTGGGAATCGAGCCCACAACCTGTCGCGTTTATTGTCACACCCATGTGCCCCGGCACCATGATTGGCCTCGACTTCCAATTCCAATTACATGGATCTCAAATTAAGTGATGCGGCGTTCAGTTCCACCATCTAAGTTCTGTATTGTACGGAGTAGGAAGTACGAAGTACGTTGGAAACGAAATATCTTAACGTTAACAAGTAAGGCCAGCTGCGGCGCAGTAGGACAAGCGTGCGTCTGTAAACGCAGAAGATGGAGGGTTTGTTTCCCGCTCAAGGAAATATTTAATATTTTCATTTCCTTGCTCTAGTAACGAGGCAACGTGCGACGTTGAGCTCCACTACTCAACACGCAATGCCTTTAAAACACGACAGAAAAATGGAGAGCGAAAGTGAGTTAATGGGAACAGAGAATTTTGAAACTAGGATCCCAGGTTCCCTCTGACTACTCTGCTAGGATACAGCCTGAAGCTAAACAAAATAATTATTTGAAATTTTAGAGATAAATTATATTTTTTGTTTAACTGTTTACTGTAATTGTGTATCTTGAAATTTCTAATATATTAAATGACTGACATAAATAAACTGTAACAAGCGTATAAGAATTTCGACGTAGCTTGATGAGAACGTATGACTTAGAAGTCGGAGCATTTGGACGAGTACCTGGAGGTGCGTGTTTAAATCCTGCTACGTTCAAGTTGTCATACGTTTCTAAAAAGTTGACTTACCGTAGAATTAGCATCTGCAGTTGATAAAATTTTTACTTATTTTAAAAATACATTTATTATTAAAATATATTGTTATTTCCAGTTATTCTAAGTTTTAAGATTTACTTAAAATACGCAGAAATTTATGAGCGGGTAAACATATCATCCTTATTTTATGTTTCATCTCATACTAGCGGGCGCGCGCGGCTTCGCCCGCTTATTTGCACCCTTAGGGATGAATTCTTAAAAAAACCACGAAACACGTGTTCAATAAAATATTTTTAAAAGTCTAATTTAAATTTTTATAAAAATCGGTGGCGATTTAAAGATTTTTTTTGCATTTGCATATTAACTTTCATCCCCTTATTTGAACCCTTAAGGGGTGAATTCTAAAAAACCATGAAACACGTGTTCAATGAAATAGTTTTATGAATTTGAATTTAAAATTTTATAAAAATCGGTGCCGATTTAAAAAAAAATCCATACAAACTTTCAACCCCACCCCTATTTCATTCCTTTAGGGTTAAAATTTTTCAAAATCCCTTCTTAGTGGGTGTCCAGATTATGAAAATAAACATCTATCCAAATTTCACGTTTCTACCATTGGCGGTTACGGCTGTGCGTGCTTCTTACCTCAATCAGTCAGGTACATGTCATTTTATACTATATATATAGATATCGCAGAGTAGGCAGAGGGAACCTAGTGTTAAGGCTTTCCGTTCCCTCGCACTGATCGATTTCCGAGACATTGTGTATTAAACAGCACTGTTAAACGCCGCAACTTTTACCAGTGCGAGAAAATAAAAATAGTTCGTACCCCCAAGTGGAAATCGAACTCACGACCGTCGCCTCGGCTCCGGCCTCTTAATAATTATTAAATAATAATGTATACTTAATAATTCAAAATTTCAATATTTCCATACAATTTCTTAAAACAGTACGTACTTTTACGTACATTTGAACAATATGCGTGTCAAGGCTGCGCGTGCGCAAGTTTATGTAATCGACGCTAAATAGCTTAATGTAGGCATGTACAATATGCATATAATATACATGATTTGTATTTCAATTTATTTTTTTATGTAAAAAATAACAAAAATATTATATAAAAATATACATAAATTACAATATTGAAAAGTGTCCTGTTTACTATTATTTATTTTTTGGCTTCCATAGGTAGACAGAGGGAGCCAGGGAATTTAGTGTTGAGACACTCTTTTTCCTATTTTTCGGGCAATTTTCGGGACATTTAATTATTTTATAATCTTTAAAAGCTGAATATTTTGAAGATTCAACGCCGCACAGCTTTTAAAGATTATAAAATAATGAAGTAAATAACTCTCTCTTTTGCCAAATTGTCATGGTTTGAAGCAACCTTTGTGCATTATAAATTCTTAATAATTATCTTACAGTAATATAATAAAAAATCCAACCAGGCCAGTCGTGGCGCAGGGACATAAAGTATCACTGTAAACGTGATTGGTTGTGGGTTCGATCTCCACTCGAGGAAAAAAAAAATTATTTAAATTTATATTTCCATTTCTGCGCTCTGGTGTCGAGGCAATCAGCACACAATGTCTCCGGAATTCGGCGGAAAGTGGGGAACGGGGTTAAAACAAGGTTCCCCCTGCCCACTCTGCCATGTGCGGGATACAGCTTGAAGGTGATTTAATTTTGATTTAATTTAATTTATATAATTGTGTTGTATGAGGCCATTCTAGTGGAGTGGTAGTTTTTGATTGTAATCGCGATAATAATGGGTTCGATTTTCTTGCGTATAAACTATTTTCATTTTCCCACTGTAGTATACAAATTGTGGCATTGAGTTCCGCTACTCAATACGCAATATCTAAAATATTGGGCAGTGTGTGGGGACGGAGTGTCTCAACACTAGATTCTATCTGTCTACACTATACTATACATGAGATACAGCACAAAGTTACAAAATAAATATTTCACCACTCTATAAGATAGAGTACGGCGTTGAGTTCCGCATTTTACACAATGACATATTGCGTAAATAGCTAGAAATTTAAAACCGGAGAGATTATCACTTGATTTAAGAAAAAAAGCACTGATACTCACACTGAAACGTTAAAATACCAATAACTATGTGAAATTTCATAATTAAATAACAATATTTAAAATAAACAAACAGCTTTAGTGAATGGTAAAATACAAGTGATGACAGAACAATTGTCGCCGATGTCCAAGGTTTGTTTCCCATAATTAAAGAAAATGAAATGACACGCATAGGTGTAACCTTCAATTAATTATTAGCTTCACGCTGTATCCCGCATTTAGTAGTTTAGGCACAGAGAACTAAGAGCTAAAATACTTTTTCCTTCACTTTTGATTATGATTCGAAATATTGCATGTTTGGTGTCGGAATTTAACGCCGCGCTTTATACTACTGTAGCAAATAATATATGAGATATTTTTAGCTTACGGGAGGGCGAAAATTATTCTATCATCAAAGAAATTTAATTAAGATAATCTTTTGCTTTTATAGCATGTAAATTGGACGTATACTTTTCGAGCAAATGTAAAATTGAAATAATTCAAAGCTCTGTATACGGCGGAAAGCACAGGCTCGAATCCCGCGGGGGACGCCCTTGCCACCGATCCTCTTAAGCTGCCACGTTGTGCTTGCACTTTCTTAGAATTATGAAAAATGATTGAATGTATAAATTATATAATCAATCTGTTGGCAAATGCAGCATAATAAAAGATTTACAGGTCGGGCGAAGCCGCGAGTAAGCCGCTAATAAATATGATATATGTATGTCAAAGTTTGAAATAGAGGATGGATGTTTGTTCCACTTTTACGCAAAAACTCCTGAACAGATTTAGAACAAATTTTGCAGTAATATATAATAGCTTACACGCCAAAATAACACATAGGCTTCAATTTATGTGAACATTTTGTATAATTGGTTCATAATATAACCATAAGCTTAAGCGGACGAAGGCGTGTTGGGGTCTCTAATTTTAATAATATTTAAATAAATGTATGTCAATAACAATCAATAGCTTTAATAAACACATTTACGTTTCTTGTGTAAAAAATATATTATTATATTCTTATTCATTGTAATCGTCTCTATCAAATGATTAATATTTATAGTGTTCATTAAAAATAAGACAAAGATATTTAGTTCCCATCGGAGTACTATCTAGCTTTTCATTTCCCAGTCAGGCCAGAAGAGCGGCGGGCGTTGAGTTACGTCACTCAACACATTATATCTCAAAAATTGAGCGAAATTTGAAGAACAGAATTTTTTAACACTATGTAGGTACCCTTTACCTACTCTGCTATATGTGCGGAATGTTACGTAAAGCTAAAAAAGTAATAAATAGTATGCCGCATACAGCAGTGTAGGCAGAGGGAACCTAGTGTGACACCCCGTTCCCCACTTTCCGCCGATTTTTTTTAGGTATTGCGTATTGAGTGGTGGAAATCAACGCCGGGTATTTCCTTGGTGCCAGAGCGAAGACATTAAAATATTAATAAATAATAATTCATCACATTGAGTGGGGATCGAACCGACAACCGTAACGTTACAGTCACAGGCTTGTGCCCCTGCGCCACGACGGCTTTCGATCTCATTTTTATATTTACTTATATTATTTTTTTATAATTTTTCTAAATTTTATTTTTTCATAAGTTTTGAACCCACTATATAGACAGTATTACACAATTCCCTTTTACTTCTAAACGCAATATCTACTTTACTTACGTTTCACTAATATGAAAGTAACTTACTTAAGAGCTAAAATATCATAACTACTAGTTCAATTCAAACTAAATTGTATCTTATGTTTCGTTTAATAAAAGATAGTTCTGTTTAATAATCTATACTAATATTATAAAGCTGAAGAGTTTGTTTGGTTCAACGCACTAATCTCAAGAACTACTACTGGTTTTGAATGAATTGGATAGTCCATTTTTGTAGGTAGGCTATTGCCTATATTACATCAAGGTAATCGTTCGTTACTACCGGCATTTACAATGTGTCACGTGCCATACACATATCGCATATTATTTCTATTGGAACACGCTGGCGAAGCTGCAGGTAAAAGCTAGTATTTCATATATATTTTTTATCCTTACATTGAGGCCCGCACAATGCAGGGTAGGTAGAGGGAAACTTGGAATCTTGAGTTAATATCCTTTCCCTACTTTCCGCACGAATTTTGGGGAAGAGTGGAAATTGACCCCACAACCTGTCGAGCTTACGGTTGCACCCTTGTGCCCTGCCGAGTGGCCTCTTTGAATTTGGTTCTGGATTTTATATACATAATATAAATAAAAATAATTAAAACAGCATGGTAGGCAGAGGGAACCTAGTGTTAAGACACTCCGTTCCCCACTTTCCCCCGAGTTCTGGAGGCATTGCGTGTTGAGTGGCGGAACTCAACGCCGCGCTTTGCCTCGAAACCAGAGCAAAGAAATGAAAATATAAATGTGTGTGTGTGTGTAAAAATATAAACGTGGCGCAGCGGCACACATTGTGCCGCTGCGCCACGACTGGCCTCTGATATACATAATATGATGAATATATGTAAGTAATTTTAAAATTTAATTGATGCACACTCAAGAGAATTATTTAAAATAATTTTCATTTCTCGCTCTATAAAAAAAGACAAACCGCGACCTCGAGTTCCGCCACAGGACATGTCATGACTTAACAATGTTCAGAAAGCGGAGATCGGAGTGCTTTAACACTAGATTCTCTGTACCTATTGGTTTAAAAAAGTAGCTTTATTATTTAATATTAAGATTTAATTTTGAATTATTAAAGAAAATATTTTTTCTAGCCTGTCTCTAGAAAATAAAACTTATTCGTATACATAAGTCTCAATTTCGTATAACACATAAANGAACTCAACGCCGCACTTTGCTTCGAAACCAGAGCAAAGAAATGAAAATATAAATGTGAATAAATATTTCTCTTCCTCGAGTGGGGATCGAACCCACAACCAGTCGATTTCACAGTCACACATTGTGCCGCTGCGCCACGACTGGCCTCTGTTATATATAATATGATGAATATATGTAAGTAATTTTAAAATATAATTGATGCACACTCAAGAGAATTATTTAAAATAATTTTCATTTCTCGCTCTATAAAAAAAGACAAACCGCGACCTCGAGTTCCGCCATAGGACATGCCATGTCTCAACAATGTTCAGAAAGCGGAGATCGGAGTGCTTTAACACTAGATTCTCTGTACCTATTGATTTAAAAAAGTAGCTTTATTATTTAATATTAAGATTTAATTTTGAATTATTAAAGAAAATATATTTTCTAGCCTGTCTCTAGAAAATAAAACTTATTTATATACAATAAGTCTCAATTTCGTATAACCCATAAATCATATTATAGAAGCTTAGTTAATTTGTTTGTTTGTTGGTAAAATTCATAGAAAGTGGAAAAAATGAGTGTACTTATTATAAAAAAATGAATCCCACAAGTTATTAATATTTTTTAGCTTCGCGCTGTGTAAGTTGTTTGACGTGTTTTTAGTACACCGGCCCCTATGCCGGTCTCTATCTGTATATACTAGTTGCGGGGTCGATTCCCATTCGACTAAGTAAAATATTTTCATTTCGTCGCTCTGGTAAAAAGACAAATCGCGGCGTTGAATTCCGCCACTCAATGTGTAATGTCTAGAAAATAGGACGATGCGTGGGCAACAGAGTGTCTTAACACTAGATCATCTCTGACTGCCCTGCTATATGCGGGATACAGCGTGAAGATATTTACATAAATAATAGCATTGACAGACAAAATCGGGGCCAAGCTACTAGTTTAGTAAAAACCTTGTCGCAATAGTGAAAGTACGACATATAGACTCACAGTCAGTTGGCGGCAAATCGTTGTAAAGAGAGTGCGTATTTTTTTTTAATTTCTCTATTTTTTTTAATTTTACTCGCAAAGTGACAATGATATAACATTTTCGTGCCAATATGGAGAGTTTTTTGGTGTTTAATCTGTTCCTGCTTTCTTTTGGTAAGTTTTACTTCGAATTATGAAAATTGAATGGGAGGATGTGTTTATGTATGGTGCATACATTATTTGAAATGAATTTGTATTGCGAATTGTATAATAATTTATATTAAGCAAATTATGAAGAAACTTTCTATATGAAATTTGGTCGATACAAATACCTATATTATATATTTTAGTTTCAAAAAGTTAAAAAAATATATAACTTTTAAAAAAATAATATAATAAAAAACACAAGACTCCGTTTTTCACTTTTCGCACATATTAGAGAGATTTCAAAATTTAACAATATAAATATAATAAATAATTTAACTATGAATTTAGCAAAATTTTACGCTACATTTTGTCTTAGAGCATGTTGAATTGCACTAGTAATGTCTAACATTCCGGCGAAGAATGAAGAACGTAGAATTTTGACACTGCTTGGTTCTACCTTCTTTCCTTAAACTTTACCATTCTAATATAAAATTTGTTAAAATATTTTATTAAAAGTAGAATAATAACTTAGAAGTAAGGACAACATATTTATTTTTAAATACCCAGTAGTATCACTACCGACCATAGAACCAGTAGTTCCTGAAATTAACACTTTCATCAAACGAAGGATCCGTTTTAAGGTCTTTAATCTCTGAGGATTATGCCAGAGCTATCGAATCACAAAAAATAAAAATAGATACTATCTACACAGCCTAATCATTTCATTAAAAAATAATTCCCTCTTCCCTCTGCCTACCCTGCTGTGTGCGAGATACAGCGTGAAGCTGATTTTTTTTGTAACAAAATTAGCAAGTACCTATAGTATGAAATCCATCCATTCTAATTCTAAGATTTTAATTAAATGAAGACTTCGCCTGCTTTATAATATTAATATAGATATATTATATTATAATTTCTATAATGACATTTCTTCACTTCTTACGCAACTATTGAAGTAATGAAGTATAAATAACATAATTCTCATAACATACTTTTAATTAATTCCTGGAAGCGTGAATCATTAACTTATAGGTACTTAAGTAACAGGTTAATTTCTCTTTTAGGTTAGAGTTTATGGTGGTTTGACCGACGTGGCGGAGGGGCACAAGCGTGTGACTGTGAATGTGCTGGTCGTAGGTTCGATTTACACTGTGGGGGATTGAAATGTTTAATATTTTCATTTCCTCGGCCCGGTAATTACGTCACTAACATATACGTATTACGTACTTAAATTTTAAGATGCTCCATTAAAAATTGATTAAAGCGACCATGCACGACCTCAACCTGCATTCTACAGGATGCTTGCAAAACATTAAACTTTCTGTTTACTTCACATTAACGTACATGTATCACACAATCTTTAAGATCTTATTAAAGATTTAAGATTGAATCACGCAATTAACACGCTATATCTTGAAATTGGTTGGATAGTGGGGAACGGAGTGTTTTAACATTAGGTCCCCTCCGCCTACCCGGCTATATGCGGAATACTGGGAAGCTGAAAAGCTATATACGAGTACATATCTAAGGAAAACTAATGATCTGACTATAAATTCCTCTCAAAAATTAGGTGGAAAGTGAAACGAAAACTTGATCAATATTAAAATACCCGCATACAGCAACACAGGCACAGGAAACCTGCCTACGATGTTTTTAAGACACTCATTTTCCGCATTTTTCATTTTTGAATTCTGGAGGCATTGAGTGTTGAGTGGCGGAACTTAACGCCACGCTTTTCCCCAAGACCAGAGCGAAGAAACTAAAAATATTTCGCTTCCTCGAGTGGATATCGAACCCACGACCAGTCGCGTTTAAAGTTACACTTGTGCTCCTGCGCCACGTCTGCCGTCTCATTAAAATATTAATGTTGTATATTTTTTTTTTCAGTGTCATGTGGTGTTATTATTCCTGAAGAATTACCGTCCTTGCTGTCTGTTGCATACTCGAATATACCACCTATTAAGAAAGGTAAAATATGTTTGATTTTTTTTAGCTTTTTCACTGTATCCCGCACAGAGCAGGGAAGACAGAGAAAACCTTGTATTAAGAGCCTTTGTTCCCATGACAACACTGCGTTCCCTAAGTTTCACCGAATTCTGAGGCGTTGCGTATTGAGTGGCGGAACTTAACGGTACACTTACTGCTTCGCCATCAGAGATATATATATAAATGGAAATATTAAATATTTCATATCTCGAGTGGGAATCAAACCCATAACCGTTGCGTTTTACGCTACAGTCTCTCCATACCTTTGTCTACAAATTTGCACTGATAGTAATTAATAATTATGATTTTATGGCTATAAATTAAACTTCCATGTCCAATAATTTTTTTTAGTCTAATTTTAATACAATAAGTATATTGTTCGTTTAGATTTGTTTTTTGGGTAATTTACTAAAATTTTACGTTATGTCATTACAAATTCTTAAGCGGACTCTTAGGAAAAAAAGCACTTTCTTTGTGTACATTTTCCTGCCTTTTAATAATTTATTAAAATATTACGTAACGTAAAAGGAAATTAAAATAAAAAAAATATTAAATATTTCTTAGTTTATATATTATATATTTTATACTTTTAAATTCAGGGTTGAACCCTAAACTTTAATATTATTATTACATATATTAGACCTTAATACAGATACATGCTAATTGAAGGTTATTTAAAAGTAGTTTCGTTATTTCCTCTGTTTTTAGTATTTTTTTTTGTTTAATATTTATTAAATAATGTATGTAATACAAAAAGTGGTTATGACCTTGATATATAAAGATATAGATTTAGAATACAAGGAAGAAAATATAAAGATTTATAGTAAATGTTTATTCTAACAATATTAAAGCTAAAAAGTTTGTTTAGTTCTCATGAAGTATTGGTTCGTATTGTAATTTCCTATTGTATTGGATAGTCTATTGATCGAGGCTATAGACTAAAATATTTTTTAGCTTCACGCTGTACTTCGTACATGGCAGAGACAGGCAGAGAGAACCTGTGAATCTTGTATTAAGACTCTCCGTTCCCATTTAAGACACTTCGGTTCTCCATTTTATATACGATATTACTTTACGTCAATCGTTTCCTAGTTATTTAAATTTGACACAAAATGTCTTGATTTAAACAAAAAAATAGGGATAGAATCTGTTAACCCAAGGGTCTTCAGATGGATATGAGTGCAATTAGCCTACCTAAAATACTTCATTAAAATACTTAAAAACATGAAGCAAGCTCAAATATATCTACAAAACAAAGAACTAGCAAAGGAACAGGTGAAAAAGTCCGAATTTTTAATATACTAGTAAACCTATTACCTATCCTTTGTTCTTTTTACTCCGCTATATGTATATAATTTTTTCAGTCTTACATAAAAAAAGATATAATGTTGTTTCCTCCATATATTACAGGTACCGATTCACGTATAGGCTTCGGCTTCGCCTTTGGCAATCATGCCGACTTCCAGGTCATGCTCGAGCTCGGCCCTCAAACTGAAACTATGAAACTAAGTAAGTAATTCAATTGTAATATACAGAATATTTAAAGGAGTTAAAATAGAGCATAGTTAATATAATAGAATTTAGTTTTCAAAATATTTAAGGTAGGCGCATGGGCGTAGAAATCGCGGGAGTTCGTGTCCACCCCAGAATAGTCTTGTCACCCACTTCAGAAATGTTACTAACAAAAAATTCACCCTGAAAAATTAAAAAAAAATACATGAACAGATTTGTTTAAAGTTGAAGTCCAGGCATCTCCTGGAAAATATCTTAATATCCATGGGTTAGCGGTTGTTAGATGCGTGACATGTTCTTTTTTCTGACTTGACAAGTACCTAATTTCACTCACTCTGCCTGATTCTAGTGTGGAATATGAGTAATGGCGTGATTTCTTATTACCTATCTACCATTTGACCGAGTGGGAATCGAATTCGCGACTCTTATTTTCTATTTTAAAATGATTATATAGTGCGCAGCTGAACTATGCTTGACCTATAAGCATGGCGGTTGTAAATTCAATTTCCACTCGTGGGTATGAAGTACTTTCAATTTCTTGTTTTGGTAACAAAACAAAGCGCGTTGATTTCCACCAATCAACACTCTTGAAAATTTTGCGAAATGTGGAATACGGAGTGTTTTAGCACTAGGTTTCCTCTGCATACCCTGCTATAAGTGGCAACGTAGTGAAAACCAAAGAAAATATAAAATATAATATTTTAAGTAAAATAATGAAATAAATATTTCAGATGGGCAACCATTTCCCAAGAATGGTAACAGCAACAGTAAAAGGCAAGCCCCGTTACCACCAGTGAAAGTCAACAAGAATAGAGAGAAGGTAATTTAAGTCTTTTTCCCTTTCGAGTTTTTTGGTGGGGAACGGAAATTTTTATACTAACATCCCAGATTCCCGTGGCTACCCTCCTTTGAGCGGTCTACAGCGTGAAGCTAAAAAAAACATTTAGGTCCACGCAATCAAAGTTACGGGAGACAACTAGTATATATTATAATATGTACAATAATTATTTCCACTTTCTTTGGTTAAAAAACAGAGAAATTTGTGCGAAACACTCTAAAATTTGAGCCAAAAATAAATTTCATAAAGTGAAGAGAAACGTAGCAGTATTATTATAAGTACTATTGCTATAATATAAGGGACAGGCGTTATGTTATTATTGTAAAAGATGTTTATTGGGATTATTGGCCGAGAAAAATATCTAATAATCTATCGTCAAAGTTCGTTTCCCACCTTATCATTTCAAACTAAAGGCTGCGCTTTGAAAAAATAGAAAGGTTTTATTTAATTTATTTACGCAAATTTATGTCGCAATAGAGGCGGGGAATCAATGTTTCGCCCAGTTTTTGGGACATTGTATGTTGAGTGGCGAAACTCAAGGGTGCGCTTTATCTTCTTACTATAGTGAGGAAATGGAAATAATTAATTCCCCCAAGTGGGAATAAAACCTACAACCGCCGCGTTTACAAACAGGCAGCCTTATTAAAGACGAAATATGTATAGCTACACTTATTATATTAAATTTAAATTTACAGTTCCTACAAAGCGACGCCGGCAAATACCTCCAAAATTGGGCCCAGAAGATGAAAAATCCCCAAAAACCCATAAAAAAAACCAAACCTGAATTGTTCAATCTAGAAGATTCTATGGTAGAACTAGTGAAGAACGAAAACGGTGAATATGAGATTCACCAAGCAAACCCTGCAATATCACAAAATACGTTGAATAAACTTAAGAAATTATATGGGGAGAAGGTAGAAGAAGCTAAAAAAGTGAACCAGAGGACAGACGAAGAAGTTAAGAAGATAACAGAAGATTTGTCTAATGTGGATTTGGAATAAATGTTTTTTTAAAATAGAAATTTCCTTTTTATAATAGTAGTTTTATTATAAGTTCAGTCTGCATTCGGGGGCATGGGAATGCAAGACGAAATATGACGTTGAACATGGTAGAGATATTGTCTATGAATTTATCTTTTTGCGTAAAGGTTTTTCTTTTAATTTTTCAGTGTAAATTTTTTGTTAGTAAATATTCTGGGGTGGTGGTGTACCAGATCACTTTGGAGTGGGCACGGATCACCTCCACCCTCTCCGTCCTAGTTGAGTTCCGTCATTTGACACATATTAAATCGTATTCGGGAGAAAAGCGACGAACAGAGTGTTTTGGCGGTAGGTTCTGACCGCCTACTCTACTATCTATGAAGTCCTAATTCTCAAGTAGCAATCGAACCTACAGTATCCCTCCGCCTTGTACCATACCACGACGGCCTAATATTTTCTCTATCTGCATAAAACTCTTCCGATACAAAGTAACTGACAGACGACGCACAGCTGATACTACGCGACGTAAAATGATGCAATCTGGCATGTAGCTTCCTCGTGGAGTGTAGGGGACACTAAAAAAGGAATTCCAGAAATTCCAATGGGGACAGAATTAAACAAGATATTACATTTTATCCATTCAAACGAAGTTGCGAGGTACGACTGGTTGTATATATGTAATAGTAAGTACATAGACGCTATTTACATCTCTGTTAGAATGTCAAACGAATACTTTGTTGCAATTTGTTAAGAGATAAGGAGTCAGCTTCGAGGTATAAGAAGAGGCGATTTTAGGTATAGAAATACCTAAAATCGCCTCTTCTTATACCTCGAAGCTGACTCCTTTTAGAAAAAAAGATAAGGTAGTTAAGTAAGTTTTTTTTTAGCTTCACATTGTATACAGAGGAAACCTGGGAACCAAGTGTATATAGTACGTCAAATTTATGGTGGCTTTGCGTATTGAGCGCGCTTTGCCTCGTCATCAGAACGAAGAAATGAAAATATTGAAATTTCATTCCCTCGAGTGGGAATCGAACTCATAACCGTCGCATTCACAGTTATACCCTGCGCCTGCGTCACGATGGTTTTTGTTGATAATGCATAAAATAATATGAGTAGGATGAAGGAATATGGTTCCATACTATTATTTTAGTTTATTAAGTCGTCCTTAAAATTATTAAGCAGACAAGTGAAATTCCTATATTTGTATTGAATGTTTTTACGGTTCTAAATATCATGGAAACTTAAAACAAATTAAAATTAACTAATCAATAGGCTTTGCCATATAGATTGACAGAAAGATAGTCGAGGAATCTATAAGAATTGGATTTTTATCGTTTGGCTACGGAACCTTAGACGGAACCTTGGATGGAAACACTAGGTTTCCCCCGACTACCTCTAGACCAGTACCCTCTAGGGTACGGAATCGCATATAGCTGCTAAATCGCTTCAAGCTATGACTTAAACAGACGCAGAGTACCTAATGGTTTTATTTGCTTCAGCTGAGATTTGAAGGCGTAATCCGATTATAGTTAATAGTCCCATCACGGTGTGTATCTCTATAGAAACCGGTGTTACAAACATATTGACTATAATATAGTTACAGTGGAAAATGGTTAATAGTTGGTAAATGTATTTTTTAGTTCCAGTTTTTCTTTTATTTTTATAGAAATGCAGTTAGAACTTAGTGATAAGTCACATAGATTTTCATTTTCTTATATTTTTTTTTCTATTTTATTTTTTAGCTCTGCATTTTTTTGCAATGACAAAAGAAATTTGAAAACTAACGGTTAACAATTTTTTTTGAGTTTTATCAGTATCCATAACTTTCGAGTACTGTGTACATAACAAATTATAAGAACAAAATTAAACAAAAATTTATACTTGTTTCTACAAAGTGGATGCAATTACGCTCCTTTTACGGGAGCATATAGGGTAAAATATGTCAAACCCATACCTAAAAAAACATCAAGATACCTCAACAGTTTAGATGTAGAATTATTATTTTCACTTCATGATTTTTATCCATACGATTACGTGTGAGACAGTTATTAATAGAAACCAATAACGTAAACACATACTATTACAAAAATATTACTAAGCGTTGTCGATCTGACACTTTACGATCTCAAAAAACATACGATAACGATTTTTAACATTTTTAAAGTGTTAATCCACACTTAGGAAAGAAAAATACTTATTTAGAAAACGTATAAAAATTTGAACGTAGCGGGACTCGAACCCGCGCCTCCTGGAAACCGACCAGGCGCTCTGACCACTAAGCCATACGTTCTCATCCAGCTACGTCGAAAGTTTTATACGCTTGTTACAACTTATTTATGTTGTTAGCATCTTTGTAGGGATACGATAACGAGACATTTCTCGTTCTATTTTACACAATTACCTATTTTCTATAATAAACCTAAACAATTTTCAACTTTTGTTTTGTTCGCCAATACCTACGACTCGATTTCGTGAATGGGGCGTGTGAGATGTTATCGCTTTGTGTTTTGTTCGTGTTGCAAATGGCGTTTTATTTTACATCGATAATTTTATTATTTATTTTAATAGAAAAAAAAGCACTTTCATTTTTAGCAAAATCTCTTTCTTTTTAATTGTATTACGCTTTTATAGAGTAGTTAAAACTGTGTTTTCATTTAAAGTGGTGAAGATAAAAACATTCTCTATATTAATACTAGAGGGCGCGCGCAGCTTCGCCCGCTTATTTGCACCCTTAGGGGTGAATTCTAAAAAAAACCACGGAATACGTGTTCAATAAAATATTTTTAAGAGTCTGAATTTCAAATTTTATAAAAATCGGTGCCGATTTAAAATAAATCCCCTATCCCATCCACTATTTCATCCCTTTAGGGTTAAAATTTTTCAAAATCCCTTCCCGATTATGAAAATAAACATCTGTCCAAATTTCACGTTTCTACTATCAGCGGTTACGGCTGTGCGTGCGCCTTACCACAGTCAGTTACATGGCCTTTTATATATATCGATTGTAAAAATGAAGAGCTTGTCAAACTTTAATGTAAATGATACGTAAACGGATTTTTTTTCACAAACGTGTGACCTGTAAACGCGGCGGTTGTGGGTTTGATTCCCACTAGCAAAAATGAAATATTTATTATTGTCATTTTCTCCTTCTCGTAACGAACACGCAATGCCTCCCAGTAAGTTCCCATGTTCCCTCTGCATACCCTATTGTGTGTACGATACTTAAACACGTTTACCTCAGGAACTATTGCCCTCGAATGGTCACTTTGGAGTGATAATAATCCTATCGAAGTTGAATTAACGAAAAGATATATGAAAAGAGAAAAATTAAGATTTCATATGAATCATTTCACCGTATAGCGCAATATTTAAGTAAGCTCAAGGTGGAGCCGGGACTAAAAATATTAAAATTACAATATAAGAAAATGCAATTTAGAATATTTTAAAGTAAATCGTTGCTGAGGCCGTTCTCACTAAAGGAAAAGATAGACAAAACACATTTTGAGTTCCTCCACTTAACAATGTCACTGATACTCTGTCTTTAAAATAGGTTCCTTCTATAGAAAAGAAAAGGCGTAAAGTATTTTTATATATTTTCTTTATTTTCCCCTTAAATATAAATTTTAGGGTGCACACGGGTCACCTCACTCACCAGCCCTTTTAGAATTCACTCCCTACTCAATACACAATGTCCTCAACACATTTACATTGTGTATTAAGTATTAGATATATATTTATTACTAATTAATAACTGCCGTATATGAGCATTTCTAATTATTTTTGCCACATTTTCAAAAAAAATATTTTAAAATAAAAATATCGACAAATTCCGATTATACCTACTACATAAAATTAACAAAAAAGAAATCAACGAAATACATGTAATTTTTTACAAAATAATATTTTAGTTGTTACAATTAAAGTTACAAGTATAAATTAACGCCTTATTATATCATTTTGTGATAAAAGAAGTTTTAAAATTTATCAACTCACCTCAGAACAGTTGTAACAAACACCGGACGAGATTAACTGTAAAACTGGCCTATGTATACCAAAAAGTACATTACAAGGGGTACTGGCGTTATTTTAAGTAATATAAGGGCGCAAATTGCACCCTGTAGTCTTATATTATTTATTTAACTTAAAATGTCAACAAAATGATAGAAAAAAAATTAAACACCTAAAATAAAATTAGTTTTTGGAACTTTTTATGGAACGGATTATAATTACTGATTGACATTAACTATAAAATTATAATAAATATAAGAAAAAACTACGTCCATACATAAGAATTTATTTTGTTTTATAAATTATTGATTTTTTTGTTAAAACCTAGTTCAAACATACCATGTTTTAATATTTTATTTGAATTTACAAATCAAATTTTTTCCTAAGCATCACAAATTCAAGAATTGATTTTACACAAAACTATCCTAACTATTCCGAGGCCGGTCGTGGCGCAGAGACACGAAGTGTGACTGTAAATCCGACTGGTTGGGGGTTCGATCCCCACTCGAGGAGGATTTCCATTTTTTCGCTCTGGTGTGGAGGCAAAGCGTGGCAAAGCGGTTTTGAGTTCTGCCACTTAACACGCAATGCCTCCAGAATTCGGCAGAAAGTGGGGAATGGAGTGTCTTAACACTAGGTTCCCTTTGCCTACCCTGCTGTGTGGGATCAGCGTGCAGCTGATTTATTTATTTTATTATACTAACTATTCATGATACACAAAACTTATTGACCTACAAACTTATGGGACTAGTCCAAACATGTGTGAGACACTGCGTCCTTATTATATCCGTCCTTATTATATATACACTTCCGTTCCCCATTGTCCGCCGATTGAGGCATTGCGTATTGAGAGGCGGAACTTAACGCCGCGTTTTGTTTCGTTAGCAGAGCTAGGAAATGAAAATATTAAATATGGCATTACCCTAAGTGGGAGTTGAACCCACAACCGTTACACTTACACTTGCACGCTAAAGTAAGTATGTATGTCCCTGCACCACGACGGCCTCTAGTTAGCTATTGTTACATACGTGTCACGTTTTTTTTTGCGTATTTTTTTGTGGAACGTGGAGAAAATAGTGGAGTGGAGGAGGAGAGGAAAAACAACTAAAACGAAACATAAACTAACTAATTAAAAAATACATTTTTTTAACCAAAAATCTTTAAAATACTTATAACCAAAGTTCACCCTAACGAAATAAAAATTAAGAGGTCCAGGTTCAAATCCCACATTAAAAGTTATTATTTCCAATCTCAATATATGTATAGCACGTACCCACGTCAAAAAAAATATGAAAAAAATGTACCTTTCTACCGAAAAAAAAGTTAAAATTTAAAAAGTTTGAACGTCAAACGTGTCAGAATGTCGAAATTGCATCACGGTTCAAATTTAAATCGTACCCGCAATTACTTTGGGCCGGGTCAAAATTAAAGACGCCCAGAAGTCAAAAATTTCCACAAAAAATTTTGTATGGGGCGGTGCTTATAGGGAAAAATGTATGTGGTCATACAATTTGTTCTCTAAGGCGATGGTTGTAAGTTCGATTTTTGCTTGAGGTAATTTCCACTCAATTGTAAGTAATTAGCCATGTTTTGTTCAGTTAGTATTTTTTCCAAGATCTTTTGAGGAATTATTTGAGCGCGGATCCGTGAATGTTTGGATGTGCCTTTTGTTGTATTTTTTTTGTATTTGTATGTAAAATATAATACGTATGTTTAAATAATTAATGAAGTATGTCTAATTTTATTAGGAAGAGTGTTCTAAGAAAAAAAAAATCACATTGATATTTTTAAAAAGTATTTTTTTAGCTTCAAAAGGGAACCTAGTGTTACAACGCCCGGTATTTTGCGTGTTCGAATACCTTACTCTCGTACCTTTATCTAAATAAAAAAAATGAAAATAATTCAATGCTGAATAGGGATTCAGAGGGAACCTAGTGGTGACACACTCTGTTCCCCATTGTTCTTCCCAATTTTGGAGACAATGCGTGTCGAGTTGTGTTACTCTATTGTATTGTTTCCAGTGATAGAGTGAAGAAAAGAAAAAAATCTATTCCCACGAGTGAGAATCGAACTCACAATCGTCATGCTTACAGTCAGACGACGTATCACTGCCACGGCGGCCTCAAGATATAAAATAAAATTAGATATGCCACCTCCGTTGTTCCAACATCGCAGTCACTTTTATGACGGAGTTGAACCACTAAATATTCTTCGAAACCGTTTTTCTCCAAAAACAAAACTAAGAAAATTTTACTTAATTTTTTTGGACAAAATTCAAAACGTTTTGCGCGATTTTATTGTAATTATTTATAAGAAACCCAACAGTATGTTGCGGTCGGATCGGTGTTTATTAAATTTAATTGTTCGCTTTTAATTACGTATAATAATTATTGTTTTGCATCAATCGGGACTCGAATTTGGGACCAATTATATGTTATTTCTTCATAATTTCGAAGGTTTGTAGTTTTTAAGACAAGACGGTACGGTACTAAAGAAAATTCAAGAGTAGAGGCCGCCGTGGTGCAGTGGATTAGCGTCTAGCTGAAAACGTGATGGTTAGGGGTTCGATTTTACTAGATGGGTTTCTACCTTTGACCACACTACGGTGGTATAAGAGGAGGGTTATGATTCATTAGTATATATGTACTCCTAGCACTTTTCTAAAGGATATATTTTGATACCTTTTGCTCGCCAATTTGCTTGCATGTACCCGATAATTAGGTATAATTTCTAAAATCACAAAATATATGAGCTAACATTTTTTTGTCTCCAAATCTACCAAATATATGATTTGAATAGTCCATCAAATGGCAAACATGTTATCAATTTTTTTTATAATATATTATACTTCTAAAAAAAGTTTCCAATAATAATGACATAAGCTGCTACGTCCACGCGGTGAAGGCGGCAAAAGTAGGTAAATAAAAAAAAAGTAAAAAGTAGGTACTATTATCAAAACTTTACCTGGGTGAAGTTTTGATAATATTTTATATTACCCAGGTAATATAAAATAGTTAAATTTAAACAACGAAAATGTGTTGTTCTGTAAACATCGTCCAAAATAATGGAAATAAAAATTCTCGCTCTCGTATGTATTACTTGTATGTTGTTTATTTAACAGATATATTGAATTTGAATTTGGAATTATTTCAAATGATTTTTTTTCTTTTATACTTTTTAAAGCGTTATTTTTGGTAGTCGAAGTTTGGCTTTTATTTTTTTTTAATTATCTATTAAGATGTTGCGCGGCGTTGTATTCATTCAGACATTGAAATAGTCGTTCAATTTACAAAATGACTTTATTTTTGAAATTAATAAATAAAAACTTCAAAATTTTCTGATTTTTTTAAATATAATATCTTACTAAAACAGGGAGTAGGTACATACGAATACGTAGTAAGTACGAATACTCGTATTTTTTAATTGCGTTGACTTAGATGTTTCATTCCTTCTGTACTCTAAGAGACTGCAGACTTGAATATCTTATATTAACTAATCTACGTGAGCTTGATTTCTCTACGTGAACCTTTAAAAAATAATCTTGACAAGTGTACAGACGGACAACAAAGTGGACCTATAATGGTTTTGTATTTTCATTTGACCTATCAAATGAAACTCTTATAGGATCCAGAACCACAAAAAGATAGAAATTGGTCATTGAGGTTATTACTATTTCAATTACTATTAATACATAAGTAACGTGTGGTGGTTAAAAATCCTACGCGGCGTTTTCAAAGTATATATTCACTCATTCAAAATGTCTTTGCAAATTTTATAAATTATTTTTCGTTAATAAGTTCCTGCTATAATGAAAAATTTTCGGACAGACAGATAGACGGTAACTAATGATCTTTTCGGATTTAATTAATGGTTTAAAGGGTGTAATAATTTTGGCTGGCTCGAAGAGGTCGTGGGTTCATCGTCAAGGACAGATTTTGCTTGTGACCGTTGAATTTGTTGCCGGGTCTTCTCAGCAACACTATCTTGCGAGACTGTGCGTGTTGTAGCTTCCTGTAGGAATGACACTACTGACATTTCTATGAAACTTGACGATTCAAAAGTACTTGTAATGGCTTAGTTGAATAAAGAAAATATTAATTTTAATTTCGAGGCCAGTCGTGGCGCAGCGGCACGAGGTGTGTCTGTAAAACCGACTGGTTGTGGGTTCGATCCCCACTCGAGGAGATGAAATATTTACTTAAATTTATATTTTCATTTCTTCGCTCTGGTGTCGAGGTTAAGCGCGGCGTTGAGTTCTGCCACTCAACACGCAAAGCCTCCAGAATTCGGCAGAAAGTGGGGAACGGATTGTCTTAACACTAGGTTCCCTCTGCCTACCCTGCTGTGTGCGGGATACAGCGTGAAGCTGATTTAATTTTAATTTTATTTTTCGTCGTTTGTTTGACTCTTCAATCGACGTACGTGTAGGAGAGCGTTGGACTATGAAATGATATTGGATGATTGGACTATGAAAGAAAGAGGAAATTATTGTCATTTTCTTACTCTTTTAGACAAGTCGTTGAGTTCCGTTACTCAATACGCAATGTCTTAAATATTGTTCAGAAAGTGATGAACTATATGTCTCAACAATATTTCCCTTTGCCTACTTTTGAAAATATTTTTTCTTTCTTTATCTATAACAGAGTTTTTTGATGAAAGAACGAGTGTTTAAAAGTCGTTGTAAGAAGCTATAAAATAAATGTTACGCTGTCTAACATAGATTTGCCTATGTTCTATTTTGTATGAGTAGTTAATGCGTCAATTCCTTTATAGGCGCTCGTAGCGAGCGAGACCACTCGAGCGTAATCGCGACGGCTGTGGGTTTGATTCTTACACGGGTTAAAGAGACATTTCTCGGTTAGCTAAGAATACAAAGCGCAACGTTGAGTTGTTCTACTCAACATCTAAACAATGGCTGGATGGAAAAAAATTGAGTGTCTTAACACTAGGTTCCCTCTGCTTAGCAAGATATATGCAAAATACAGTGTGAAACTAAAAAACCTTTACCTACCACGTCAAAGGCAAAAGCTTACTCCCAATACAATAAAAACTCTAAATTGACATTAATCATAATGAATATGTATAAATAAAAACAGGTGTACCACAAGGTACGTTTTGGGACCGATTTTGTTTTTTTCTTTATCGTGTAGGTAATGTATGGTAAAAAACGGGATGAATCACAAATTGTATAGAAGTTTACCCTTTTTTAGTTCATAAAAAAAGATAATAGAGGTAAAATGCGACATTCCGCCACCGTTGCTCATAAGTCACATTGAAGATTAACTGGATTGACATTAAGAATCATTTTTATATGCTACGACTTTTGTAGTTGATATATTTTTTTAGCTTATGCTGAATTCTGCATAAATTTTCTTCACCTTTAAATTATTTGTAGATATAGTAGAAAAAGTAGAGAATATAGGGATGAGTTACTATTCAGTTCCTTCAAAATACTTGAGATAAGGTAATGTTCTACCTTTACCTGCAAGAAGCGCCGATTCGAGTCACGCTACGTATTTTTTTATACGTTTTCTAAATTACTTTCGTGTCTTTAGTGTAGATTAACTAATATAAAATAATCATATTTTTAAGCACCCTCTAAATATAAAAAAGCGTGAACATAAAAGAAATGAATATATTAGTAGTAGTAGTATCTCAAACTAATACTCTATGAAAAAGAAATAATTATTTACTGTTTAGCAACAGTAATTTATTGAGTGACATGTCATTTACTAGAAAATATTTTATTATTTTAGGTACAATCTTTATGACATATGGTTATGGTTATGTACAATCTACATATATAAGTATATAAAATTCCTCCATTACTGAGATACTCACAGACAATGCTGAGATGAAATTACTGGACATAGAAAGTTGAAAATTGGCATTCCCTACATTCACATACCTAAGGTTCTAGAGTGTTTGGCATTAACCAAGGATTTCTCGAAATCCTGACGGACAAACGGAATCTCCCATTTTACATATTAAAAATTCATAAGGTATCACAAGCAAATACAATATACATAAAAATAATATATTTTTTTTTTATTTAATATAAATATCGTGTCGTAGTCACAACGATCTCGTAACCTGTAAAGGTTCTAAATAGTTTTTATTATTGATGACTCTAGGGCAGACGTGAGTGGAGTTTCAATGTAAAAAATACTATAAGGTATTTTGTTTGTCTGTTCATCCTTTGTCAATCATTTGTCGTATTGGCTTTGACTTTCTTTATTCTTAAAGTATGTATATGTATGTATATGATTATAAATAACTAATTTTTATCTGTGGCTTTATCGTATGGTCAAAAGATAAGTGTGGAAGGCAATAACTAAGGGCGAGCCCTAATTAAATACGAGTATTTGTAAGCCGCTTTCAAGTCATTTTCATGATGCCATTTTCATTTATGAATGAAAATGGCAACTTAAGATCGATCTCAGTGTTAGTGTTTATAAATACGGACCTAAGTAAGAGTTGTGTATGACACATGACACATTCTATGTGCAGCTTTAAACCAGTAGTTCCTGAGATTAGCGAGTTCAACTAAAGAATTTTTTCAGGCTTGTAATATTAAATAAGTATAGATTTCAATTGATCTTTTCATACTTAGAACTGAGTTACTAACATTGTTAGGCGTTTACTTCCGCTATTCAATCAATACAAAATGTCTCGAAAATTGGGCAGAAAAGATATTATTGTTGTATTGTCACCTAACCTACGTACACCTGCCGAGTTTCACGATAATACGAGAATACTTACTAAAATACAAGTGAGGTCAAATTCAGTTTCTTAGATTTTATTATATTGTTACATTGTTGGTACATAGTTACATTATGGCGTAGTGGCACAAGGGTGTAGCTCTACAGGTGACGGTTGTGGGTTCGATACCCACTCGGAAAGGTGAATTATTTAACATTTTCATTTCCTCGTCCTGGCACGAGGTAGTCCCACTAACACCACTGATATTATAAATGTGAAAGTTTGTGTGGATGGATGTTTGTTCCACTTTAAAGCAAAAACTACTGAACGGATTTAGATGAATCTTCTAAAATAATATATCTTATACATCAAAATAGTACATATGCAATTTATGTAAAGATTTAGTGTAATCAGTCTATAATATAACAATATGTTTAAGCGGGCGAAGCCGCGTTTGGATCGCTAGTATGTTATAAAATCTAATATACAATGTAATAAACAAATGAAATTGTTAAGGACTTAAGTTTTTAAAGTAATATTTGAGACACGCCTATTTGTCTCGCCATATGAGGTCGCCTCAAAAAAGGATACCAAGTTACACTTGTAATAAAATTGTAATCTTAACTGACTTTTGTTGTCTTTGATGGTATTGGTAGTGGGTTCGATAATAAATGGTATGATGTATTTTAGAAATTATATATAAATATGATTTTTCTTTTTTTTAGCTTAACGCTGCCGCGCACAAAATATTGTAGGCAGATGGAACTTCGGAACCTTCCGTTCCACATTTTCCACTGAATACTGATGACATTGCGTATTCAGTGGGAATGCGCTTTGCCTCGTTACCAAAACGAATAAGGAAAATATTTAAATATTTCATTACCCTGGGGATTTAGTAGGAATCGAACCCATAACCGTCCCACGCTTGTCCCCCTACCCCACGACATACGTATGTACTTATAAACCTACTTTAAGATATGACGATATTGTCACAAGAATAGATAAGAGTAGCCGCGGGAGTCCCTAGTTTTAGAAAAAAGTATACTTAAGCTTCAAATAAAAAAAATGTAACTTGTATCATGTTGTCTTTTCATTTGAACTACGCTTTGGACTCGGACATAATCTGTGGGAGCATTGTGCGAAAGAGATAAATATATGAGGCTGTTGCGTCGTGTCCCAGTGGGACATTTGGGAATGTTTATATTTAAACAAATTCCCCCGCTCTGGTAGGAAAACACAGCGTTGAGTTCCGCCACCCGACACGGAATGTTTCGGAAATACGTCGGTAACGTAGTGCCTTAACACAACTTTCCCTCTGCCTCTGCTGCTATGTAGGAAAAAGCGTGAAACTGTGTGAAGCAGAGACAGGTGTACAACTTAGTATAGGAAATATAAAATTTTTACATATGAAGATGTTATTGTTTTATTTCCTTGTAAGCATGTCCTTTAGAGGATAATTTCTTTAGAGAAATTTTGTAGTTTGGTTGAATGCGCTAATCTTAGAAACTATAAGTTTAAATTAAAAAAATATTTTTGAGTTGGATATTTCATTTGTCTGTTTTATTCTGTTTCAAGCTGTAACTTGCATATAGCAGGGTAGGTAGAGAGCACCTAGAAACCTAGCGCTAAGACACTCCGCTTCTATAAAGACATTTCCGTTCCTCACTTTCCGCTGAATTTTGGAGGCATTTCGTGTTCAGTTCAGCAAAACTCAACACCCGATTGCCCGCATTGTTAGAACGAGAAAATGAAAATATTTGATATGTCATTTTCACAGATAGGAATCGAACTCACAAGCTGCCGCACGTTTACAGTCGTACCCTTGTGACCCTGCGCCGAGACTGGCCTCCAAGTAAATATTCAGTTATATTTAATTTATAACCAATATTTATAACTTAAAAACAAATATTCTAACTTAAATTTCAATAACAAAAAGCGACAGCCATGTTACAAATCTGTAGACAAATCTCCCCATCAGATATCTCTTTCTTTATACCAACAAAAGAAAGAGATAGGGAACACATTTTTTTCAACCAGTTATGACTCGGGCGGAGATCATAAAGAATTCAAAAATGATATCCTACGACGGATGTTTAGAATGTTTACTTTGATACTTTATATTTAAAAAAAGAAACGAGACAAATAAAAAAATAAAAAATTGGTCAGGTGCGAGTCGCATACGCCTACCGATGGATCCGTACTAGTTTCAGTAGTATAGGTCAACGGGAAGTATAACTTTGATACGAAATGACCTACAAATATAAGTTTGTATGGTTTTTTCTTATTAAATACCTAAAATGCTCACTTTTCAATTTTGTCCTTTATTTGTATTGTAAGTTCTCACTTCGTTCCACATTTCAAAACTGTAGTAAGACTACGTTCCTATAGGTTATGATTACGCGGCAAATTTCATATTAATTGCAGCAAAACAACTGTTTCCAAGGGACTAAAGACCTGATTTTTTTATTTTGATTTCAGCTTGAAACCTCCATACGATTACGAAGTAAATAGTTTTAACAGACGGAAAGACGAACAACAAAGTAATCCTACGAGTGTTCCGTTTTTCCTTATGCAGTACGGAATCCTAAAAAGAAAAAAATCTCCTTTCTCATAGGTCTTAAACCGGGTGTCCTTAGATAATATCTTTTATTGAATAATAAAGAAAAAAAACGCGCCGATACTATCTCAATCGTATGAAGAATAGCCCTTCTGTTGCTTTTTTAAATATTTTTGTATGAAAGTTATGTTTATTTTATTTATTTATGTGTAGATTATAAATTAGTGGATGTCTCAGTTTAGCTTTGGCGGCTTTTGAATTGTTTTAAGTTAAGTTACAGACACTCAGATCCGTTCAACCTGTATTCGAGACCATTGCGCAACTAAACACTGCGTTTTGTCATAACGGAGCAGGCAAATAGAAATTATCTATACTAACATTATAAAGCGAGGCCAATCGTGGCGCAAGGACACAAACATCTGCAAACGAGACACGTTGTGGGTACGATTTCCATCCAAGGAAATAATATATTTAATATTTTCTGTTGAGTTCTACCACTCAAACCGGAATGCTCCAAGAGCTTTGTCTTAATGAGAAATAGACAGTCTTAACACCAGGTTCCCTCTGCTTACCTTGTTGCAGTTATACCTTGTTGTAGTTATACTTATGTGCGGGATGCGGCGTGAATCTAAAAAAAAAACAATATAAATGTGTTTGTTTGATTGAATGCTCTAATCTCAGAAACTATTGTTTAGAATTATATTAGTGTAAAGTCATGTTCACGAGGAAAGCCAAATGCCAGTCAGTCAGTGAGTCAAAGTTACCTTTCGTATCTTAAATGTGTCCTGTGTTGTACACAACAAGTAGATATTTCTATTTGATTATGTGGACAAAACCGAAAGTAAAATCTAAATCAAATCAAATCAGTTTCGGTATCTCTAGTGGGAATCGGGCCCGTTACCATCGCGTTTACAGTCAGATATTTGTCAACTATGCAACAATAGCTTAATATAATTTTATCGTGAAATCAATGCACATTTTACTTTGCATAGTTGAGGTAAATTTTGATTTTTTTGGTTTCTCCATAATAAAATGCAAAATACAGTGTTCGTACAATATTTTTCAATATTAATACATTTTTATTTTGCGATTTTTTCACATTTTAAGTAAATGCTTTACGCGACGATTGTGAAGTAAAAAAAAGGTAATATTTTGATTACCTCGTTCTGGTAACGTGACAAAGCGCGGTGTTAAGTTCCACAGGTGGAATAAATATCTTCATTTTTCCCATATGGTAGACTAAGGCCCGTATTTACTTATATAAATCGCCCTTAACTCTGAGATCAATCTTGAGATGCCGTTCTCATTTATAGAATATTATTAAAATGACAGATCAATCTCAGTTTTGAGAGCGGTTTATAAATACGGGCCTAAATGCGGCGTTGAGTTCCGTTACTTAACACGTACTATCTCGAATTCTCACAGAATAAAGCGTGCAACTATAAAGATCTTGAAAGTTCAGTAGTTATTGTATCAACATTAAAAAAACAGTATTTTTTTTCATTTTATTTATTTATATTATAGCATTAAAGCTGTTTTCGTGGTGCGTGAATTATTAAGTGATTATTTTGTAATTTATTGATTTTGTTTTAGTTGACGCCGTTTCGTTGCAGTGAGTCTGTGTATGAGCAGTGTACGCGATCGTCGTGGGTTCGATATATGCGCGAGTATTTTTCTCTTATAATAGTTTCACGCTATATCCCGCAAGTGAGAGGCAAAGGGAATGCAGTGTTAAGACACTCCATTCCCTACTTATCACAAAATTTTCGAAACATAGCACACATTTTTCTTGTTATCAGAGCGAGAAAATAAAATAAATTAATTTCCCCCAAGTGGGAAATCAGGACTGCCGCGTTTATAGTGAGACGTTGTGCGGCTGTGCCAAGGTCGCCTCTTATAAGTACTTAACTTTTTAGAAGGGTATGCAGGGGGGACCTGGGAACTTAGTGTTGAGACACTCTTCTGTTCTGTTTCTCTCTTTCTGCTGAATTATTGAAGCGTCGCGGTTGAGTGGCGGATTTCAACGCTGCGCTTTTGCCTCGTCGCCAGAGCGAAGAAATAAGAGATTAAGAAATAAGGGTAGGAAACATTAAATATTTTATACCCCCCAGTAGAAAACGAACCCACAACCGTTGCGCTTACAGTCGTACCTTTGCGCCACGAAGGCCTACTAAATATGATAAAATATAATAAAAGCTAAATAAAAACGCTTCGAAACACTAAAATTTGTTCTTTAAAGTGCATTTTTTTATTTTTTATTACAGCAATTTTTGTATGACAATACTTTCGGTAATATTTTGTTCGTGCTGTCAAAAAATTGCAATAAAATTTCAAGTTAGTTCTTAACTTAGTTTTATGTTCAGATTTTCGTGATTTTTTTAAAAAATCTAAAAATGTAAATAAACGACAATTTGTAGTTTTCTAATATCAGTGTAAACCGCGGCGTTGGATTCCACCACTCAACACGCAATGTCTCGAGAATTAGCGGAAATTTGACCGCATATAGAACGAGGTGTATAACACTAGGTTCCCTTGAAAATTCAAAAAAGACGCTTGAAGTTAAAAAAAGATTTTAAAAGACAAACAGACATACGTATTTATTTTGTTTCTATATAAGCATTTATGTATGGAATTCGCAAACCAGTTCATAAAGTGCTACCCAACAAATTTATTATATACACATTTGTCCCGCTGTTAAGGTTAAGTTGGTTCCGTTATTTTTTTTGTATGATGAAAATGTTTACCAGATTTTTTATTTTTAAATTTTAAGAGGGTTTAGTGAGGAATCCCTCCTTTTGAGGTCATCGTGGTGCAACGGTACAGCATCTGACTCTGACCGCGACGGTTGTGGATTCGATTTCCGAAGAGAGCGACGAGTTCGAATGAGTAGGTTCGCCATTCAACATGTCTCGATAATTGGGTGGTGTGTGGAGAACGGAGTGTCTTTATACAAGTTTTCTTCTGCCTATGCTATAAAATAAATGTCAAATTAGTCCCGTGCTAATAAATTATCACCATTTTTCTATCGAAATTATCTAAAGACTTAAAAAAAAATTCTTGTGAAGTTTTTAATTAAAGCTAAACATAACATAACATTAGCCGTTTTATTATATTAAATGTTTTCCGCATTATCTTATAAGATAATTCTTGAATTAAAATAATTCAGCCGATTAGAAATCGAACCCAGAACGGGTGAGCTGTTGCGTTTACAGTCAGACGCTGTTCTATGATGGCCTATATTTATTTATATATTTACTTTTTTGCATCACGCTGTCCCTACATACTGCTATGTAGAGTAGGCAGAGGAAACTTAGTGTTAAGACACTCCCCACGAATCCACTTTTCGCCGGTCGAGGCATTGTGTGTTGTGTGGCAGAACTCACCGCCGCGCTTTGGCTATTTATCAGAGCGAGAAATGAAAATATTAAATATTTTATTCCCCCGAAAAGGAATCGAACTCACAATCGTCACGTTTACGGTGCCACGACGGCCTGTGTGATATCAAATATATTTAATTCGATGCGGGTCCCGTATTCAAACTTGATGATGCTATTTTATGTGTTGTGGTTAAATATGCGGTTAAATAGAAGGAAGCGCTATAAAATGAACGGTAAGTCTATTCGAATTTGGTTTGATGTAGTAAGTTTGTATATAGGCTGACGTGGTGCAACGGCACGGTAGAGACTTGACTTTACACGCGACGGTTTTTGGTTCGATTCACACTCGGGGTATTTTTTTATATTTATTTATTTTTGTTCTGGTAACAAGACAAAGCGCAATAAAAAGAGGCCACTTGTGGCGCAGAGTGTGACTGTAAAACCGACTGGTTATGGGTTCGATCCCCACTCGAGGAGATGAAACATTTAGTTAAATTTATGTTTCCATTTCTTCGCTCTGGTGTCGAGGCAAAGCGCGGCGTTGAGTTCTGCCTTCAGAATTCGGGAGAAAATGGAGAAAGGAGCAACGGAACGAAATTGCTATGGCCGGGGTACAGCGTGAAGTTGATTTATTTATTTTTAGATTTTATTTAATTTTAAATAATTTAAATTGTCTAAAAAATTTTACAATCCTAGAAGATTGTTTCACTTATATTGTTATTGTCGTTATATTGTTTAAGAAATATTTTAAGTACTATTGTTGTCGTTTAACTATTTTATTTTAACTATAACAGTTAAGTTTTAATGTTTATTGCCGTTACTTAATAATATTTTAAGAATAGAACGGTAACTTTTAACTAATTCTTATGAAGGACTTCTTAATTACTTATAACGGCCTATTTAACAAAAGATAATTTTAGAAAAGATTGAGATATAGGTACAATTCCTCCTAAATGTAATTTTTTTTCAGCTTTTAGGTAAGAAGTCAAAACGCGGCGTTGAGTTCCACGAAATATTTCGAAAGTTGGTTCGTGGGAAATACAGTATCTGTACACTAGGTTAGCAGTTTTGCTACATGCGTGACAAAAATATATTTATATATATAGCATGGTAAAAGAGAACCTAGTATCTAGAGTCTAAATACTTTGTTCTCCACCTTCTTCCCGTATTCGTGGTATTGCATGTTGAGCAAAAATCAACACTACTCTTTATAGAAATTAAAGAATGAAAAGTCAAGGGATACCAATTAGTCATTTTAAAAAATATATGAAAATAAAATAAAGCAAAAATAATAACAAATAATATTAACGCCTTATTGCGTATTTCTGGGTAGCAGAATAGGCAGAGAGAATATAGTGTTAAAACACACACTCCATTTCCCAATTTCTCCTAACTTTTGAGACATTGCATGTTAAATGGCGGAACTTAAAGTCGAAAGACGCCTTTAATAATTTTTTGGTAAATATATGACTCTAGAAAAACCTTTCATTATTATCGGACTTGAAAGACATTCCAAGAATTAAGAAAACAATTGGTTTACAAGAATTTTAAGGTGTCAACCTGAATGAGTCACTGAACAGGTAACTTCATTAGTCATTAGACGCCACCGTGGCGCCGTGTCACAGCGTCTGATTGTAAACGCAACGGTTATGGATTCGAATACCACACGGAGAAATGAAATATTTGCATTTCTTCGTTCTCGTAATAAGACGAAGCGCAGCGTTGGGTCCTATCACTCAATACGCAGAATTTCTAAAATTGTGCAATGCTTGGAGAGCAGAGTGTCTTAACATTAGGTTCCGTCTGCCTACCCTGCTATATGCAGAATACAGTGTGAACCTAAAAAAAATATTTTTGTTTTCCTTGTGTTGTTAGAAAAACTACGCAGTTAGTCATTTATCATTTTTATTAGCTTTTCTGGTGTGAAAAATATAACATAATACCAATGCCAACATTTGCATCGATTTAATACCATTTAAACGCTAATTGATGTCTCTGAGTGCGTCAGTAAAAGAAACATTTCTATAACTGAATAACTCCTTTAGCTCAAGTAACTAGGTATTATGACAAAGAAATGAAAAATGTACGTCGGGGTTATAAGGTAGAGAACTTAGATGAAGCGAGAGCGGAAAGCGAAAAGTTTGTATAAAACTTTTCCTTTATTAACATATAACGCACAAATGAAACTACTGAATTTAGAAACGTTGCTATTTAGTATGTTAGAGAATATAGAGGGACACTAAGAGAGGATTTCTTAAAATTGTAAAAAACCGTAAAAACGGGTTTTATGTTACGTTACTTTTTAAAGGCCACGCAAAAAAAAGTTCCAAAGGCATTACAGATACTTTAATATATTTAAAATTTTGCTGTACGATAATGTTACAGTAAATATAGTCTACGAAGTATAATTTTTGCAGTTATATTTAGATATTAAATTCTTTACTCTGTAATAATCAGCCCGCTGATCCTCTAACTGTGGTCTCACCACCAAGTGACAGATGAACACACAATAAATCACAACGATAGAGACCCACAACTCGAAACGCTAAGTTAAGCTTTAAAGGTTTGTGTTAAGGGGAAGGTCGGATTTAAAAATAATTATATCCTATACAAAGCGCGGTGTTGAGTTCCGCCACTGTCTTATCAATGCCTGAATGATCCGGCGAAAACTGGAAAATGGAATATTTTAAAATTAAGTTCTCATTTTAACCCTCTGACTATCCTGCTATACTCGGAATACAGCGTGAACTGACAGACAAATCACCTCAGTCTACACGTAACCAATCCTATTAACTGTAAAGTACTCGAAACGTTGGATTTCAAAAATGTATAATATTAAACAAATATGACGAATTCCGTTCAAGTGTTTTATTTTAAATGTGTCAATCGATGAAACTATTGATTTAATAATTATATCCTAATAAAACTCCACGTCCATCAAACTAACTCCACATTGAGTCTATGTCCAGCATGGATATCCAGATGGAGTGGACTTGGACTAGTGGATGGTAGTAGGTCCTTTTCTTTTGTAGGCAGGAATAATTTAGTATTAAGTCACTATATTCTCTATTTATTGTTTCTTCTTTTATGACATATTAAATGTTGTTATTTTATTTATTTTCGTGATGTAATTAGAAAGGAATGAAAAGGTCGTTACGACTCATCGGCACAGCGACTGGTCGTAGTTTCAATTTCTATTCGGCGGAATGTGGGAAACGCAACTGTCTTAATGCGGAACTTAGCGTCTTAATATTAGATTTTAAGATACCTACCATTCTATGCGATGTGCGGCATACAGCGTGGATCTTAAAAAAAAAACAAAAACCATACCAAGGTACACGCGAGTAGCAAAAATAACAATGTACAAAGTTATTTACGCATGAAGCCTGAATAACTTCCAATGTTGCAATTTTATTCTCACCATTATTTTTCTCTTTTTTAATACTTTGGAGGAAACAAGGCAATTTTAAGAATTAATAAAAACTGTTTTGACCTCAGTTATAAACTAAACTAAATTTTTTGAACTACAACGAACCTACCACCTTCTCCTTAATAAAATTTTACACGGTATGTAAGTAAGACTAGTTAGTATATTTGTGTCTTTGCTATGTGGGCGTTAGATGGATATTAGAAATAGTTATTTATTTACTATTTCGCTCTGGTAACAAGACAAAGCACGGTGTTGAGTTGCGCCATTGTGTGAAACGCCACAGTGCTGAAAATTTCTTGCCATTTTGCTATTTTTGTGTGTTAGAATAAGAGGAGGAGGCTTAGAATAGGATCATCCTGGTACTGATGGTGTCGTAAGAGGTGACTAAAGTACGTGTGGAAGAGTCACGCCAGCAATGGCAACACGCATGGGCAGTACTTAGAGATAAACTATCCCAGGAGAGTATCAGCACCTCCAGTGCTGAAGAATCCCTCCTTGAGTCTTTAAACTCAGGCAACGGCAACCCCTACCACGCTTCACTTAGACTTTTGTAACATCAGGGGTCTACATTCCAAACTGAATGCCATCCATCACCATCTTGAGACGTCACCGCCGGCCGTGTTATTTCTGACGGAGATTCAGATTGTCCAGCTATCGCAATCGATACAGCCTACCTTCAATACCCCAGCTACAAAACCCCATGCCGGAGTCGCTGTGTTCGTAAGGGAGGCCTTAAGTTTCCGTCGTCTTGCCAATTTTGAAGGTCGGGATCTGGCAACTATCTGCCTCCGTGTTGACTCGGAGGATCGTGTCCGAGCCCTCGCATGCCTTAACAGGTCCCACAGTGGTAATGCAGAAACGTATCGGCTCATGAAGCACCTGCGATCGGCTATCGACCGAATACTCTCACAGATCCTCTCCGCTGAGGTCGTGATACTTGGCGATTTCAATGGGTACAATGTCAGTTCCCTTGGATCACGCCACCTACCACGTGGTGAGGGGTGAAATTCGACCTTGCTATGGCAAATGGATTGACCCAATTGGTTGTGTCGTCTAAGCGACTTCCGAACGTGGACAACCACAATGCCTCCTTATTGGACCTTCTGCTAACTTCACATCCGGAATAGTACCAGATTTTTGGAAAAAGAGTGCCTTAACTCTATTCTTACTGTTATTCCCTATGCCTACTAATACAATACTACCCCGAGTGATGATCGACCTCAAAACTATCGCATTTATAGTGTGACGCCATCGCACTGCGACAGGATGGTCTCTAGAAGTGGCACTTCCTTTATTATTAATAGATAAATACACAAAATAGAATATCTCGTCATTCTACTTCAGTTATATTTTGATTTGAACTCAATTATTGATTTTAGATATGGCATGCTTGTTAGACGCCGTCGTGGCACAGCGGTACAAGCGTATGACTGTAGACGCGAAGATTGTAGGTTCGATTCTCATTCGGGTGAATCTCAAATTATAGCGCTAAGTCCCACCATTAAATAAGCAATGTCTTTTTAACGCAAAAATTAGACGATGTTTGGTGATCATAATGTATTAACACTAGTTTCCCACTGCCTAACCCGCTATATGTGGGATATAGCGTGAAGTTCGAAAAAAAAAGAAAAACGAAACATCCCACCGAGTTATGAACTCATTATCACCGGATGCTGTTACATTTGAACCAAAATAAAATCTGAATAAAATCTGCACATATTACGTTGCGTGGGATTTACAAAAATGCTTAACGTCAATTTATTGGGCGTAACTTTCAAAATAAAGTTTGCTTTTGTATTATTCAGGTTGTTTCTTAAATGGTTTTTTTAAAGCATACACCTACTTACATAAATGTGGAAACGGAGTATGTAGTGACTACGCAAGGTGGTCGTGAGTTCACTTTCCAGTCTCGAGGAATTTATATTTTCTCATCTCCTATAATGAGAATCGAACCCACTACCTTCCATGAAATTTGTGTAAAATGCAATGATAAGATTTTAAAAAATGTAACCTTTAATATAAATATTACTTAATAATTTTACATTTGGAGCAACGCCCGACAGTAAGCGTGACGGTTGTGAGTTCGATTCAGTTTATTTATACATCTTAGCTATGGTAGACGAAGCGGCGGTAAGCCTCTTAATATGCAATGTCTCAAAAATTTGGGAAACAGATTTACCTTTGCTTGTTCTCCCCTGAGTGGTGCTCGATCCCAAAACCGTCGCGTTGTCAAACCTTTTCCACTACGCCACCGTTGAGGCAATTCAACAAAATTTATTTACCCCCAGCCAAATAATAAAGAAATAAGTGACAATTCACTGTGTCGCAATAAAACTTATGATTTATACATACTAGTCACGCTATACTATAACTAAGAAGTGGCAAAAACACTTGAGGCTACATCGACATGGTAACTATGGGAGAGCAACACTGTGTGTACAGTTACACATAAAAGTGGAACGAAAATTAGATTTAGTATTTTTTTAGCTTCACACTGTATCCTGCATATAACAGGTTAGGCAGGGGAAAACGGTGTTAAGACACTCCGCTCCACAAGTGATTCTTAATTTTCGAGACATTACGTATTGGGTGGTGGTTAACAGAGCAAGGATGTGAAAATAAATATTTTCCCGAGCAGGAATCGAACTCACGTTAGTCGCGATTACAGCCAGAAGCTATGCCGCTGCACCACAACAGTGGATATTAATATTTGGTTGTAGTATTTGAAGATAAGCTAGACTAGACTAGACTTGACTAATGGAGGATGTTTTCACAGTCTAGGTAGCTATAACTTTAGGGATAGCTATATATATACATATATGGATTTTTATGTTAGTTACATTTTTTGTTATAACAACATTAAGAAATGTGGATCCCGTCGTGGCGCAACAGTACAGCGTCTGACTGTAAATGCTACGCTTGTGGACTTGTGGGTTCGATTTTCAATCGTGGGACAGAGTTATTTTTATTTAATCCCTCTGCTAACATAACAAAGCACAATGTTGAGTTCCGCCACTCAGGTATCAAGAAACTCATTTATCAAAAAAAATTTGGTGCCTTGGGAAAAGTGTCTTAAAACTATAATAGGTTCCCTTTACCTACTTTGCTATTTAAATACGGGATATATCCAAGAAAAAATATATATATTCACAAATATACTTTGAACTCGCTACCATTACTTACATTCGAATATGTCAAATTTAAGAATAATGTCCAGCTTGATAAATTACTATCAACTAATTACTTTGCAACATCGTTTCATAATATAATTAGGGGTTCAGTATTGTACATAAAAGGGTACTTTTCATTAAAATTCCATACAAATCAAAATTTTGTATTAAAGCAAAACCGAAAGGCAATGTTAGTCTTTTTTCTTCTTATTATTTATATTCGAAATCTAATTACGCCAATGAATCGAGAATGAATCGAGAATTCGCGATAGTGATTGATGACTTAGGTTTTGGTCATGATGGTGGAATTCGTTTTCGGTGTTAGTGATGCCGTCGTGCCGTAGTGGGGCAGAAACTGACTGTAAACACAACGGTTGCGAGTTCGACTGGCACTTGAGCGAATGATTTTTTTAATTTCTGCGTTCCGGTAGACAAAACGCTGAGTTAAGTTCCGTAATACAACATTCAATGTCTCGAAACTTTGGAGAAAAGTGAAGATTAGATATTTCTACTACTTCGGATATCGGAATTTATATCGCACCACGTAGAATCTTCCATGCCACGGAAGATTCTACGATAGATCAAGCAAGGGCTGCTTTTAAAGGCCCTCTGACTGTGGATAGCTTTTCGTGAAATTTCAGTGGCCTCCTACTCTCTCTAAGATATCTTCGTGACAAAATGCAAGTTTGCATTACCAGTAGATTTGGCTGTTGAAACAACTAGACAGCTGTAACTGAAACTTGAAGACAACTGCCTTTCAATTAGTCACTCAGTAATGGTAGATTGAAATACATAATATTGAAATTTATGTAATAAAAAGGAGGAAAAAATATGAAATGTAGTGAAAATAGTGTAATTTGAGTAAAAATATGGATCCTGATAAAAAATGTATGAACCTATCTGAATTTGAATCTGCAAATAATATAGAAAATGTGAATTTTAAAGGAGATCGCACCTTTACTTGCCAGGTGTAGAATCCATCATAACAACAATGTTAATTTGGCAAGCCGTCCCGGGATGATTACGACGCCTCACTTTTGGGTGGAAATATGAAGAAAAAAACCTAAAAAAATTACACTCCCGGTTAATGAACTGAGGAGATTTGGATAAGGTTTGCGAGTAATCTTTGAAAAATTTTGATAAAGTTTTGGGTTTCCTGTGGTGCGGTGGGACGGCGTCTGATTGTAAACGTAGTGGTTATAGATTTGGCTCCCACTCGGGAGAACGGTTATATTTAAATGATTTAAATTTTCTCGCTCTAGTGAGAAAAGTGTAACTAATTTATTTAGTTAAATAAAGTGTAACTAATTTATTTAGTATCAATACGCCATGCGCAAAGTAATTGGATAATAGGGCAGAAAAAGGGGAACGGAGTGTATTATGTGTCTTATATCTAGATTCCCTCTGATAACACTGAGCCGAAACAATTAGGTTAATGTTGTATGTTGTGGATTTGGTTCCCATTAAAGGGGAAAAAATTTCCCTCGTTCTGATTGAGTTCCGCCACAGAAGATGGTAAAAAAGGGAAACGGAGCGTCTTGACAATTAGGTTCCCTTTGCCTACTCTGCTATACAAAAGAAACAGTGTGATGAAGCTAAGAAAAACATAACACAACACAACACAACACAACAGGTGAAACACTTCTATTAATATTATATCTTCTTGGTTTCATCAGACAATTTGTGATTTCAGATGTTCAAGTAGATTGGAAATAGAGTCGTGAAATAATAATTTCTCTGGCGGTGGTTTTCTTTGGTGGGTGGCGGAGTTCAACGCCATGCTTTGCCTTGTTACCAGAGTGGGAAAATGAAAATATTAAATATTTCAATACTCTAAGTGGGAATCGAACCCATAACCGTGGTATTCACAGTCACATGCGTTTGTCCCTGCGCCACGATGGCGGTAAGCGGCGTGTAATAATCATAAAATTATCGGATATACATCCGGTTTTTTTAACAAATTAAGACATGATTTTAAGTTATATAAATTGACTATTAAAATCATTTTCCCTGGTAATAAACGTGCGGCGTTAGGTTACGTAAATTACAATTAAATATCTTGAATATGTCAAAACGGAGTAAATTGTGATAATTTACTCCGTTTTGACATATTCTCTTCAATCAATGCCCTATATAAATATATGGATTAAAAAAATCGAGACTAAATCACTTTTGTATCCATATATCTCGTTGAATAGCACTCGAGACGCGCACGTTAAATTTATTTCTTAAACAAACATATAGAAAAAATACTGTGCACCAGTGGGCCACACAGCGACGTAAATAAAAACACACTTGTATAGAGGCATAGCTAAGAACTGCTTATAGCGTCGGAGGTCGTAGGTTCCTTTTACAAAGTTGAAGACTTTTTCATTATTTCGTATTTCGTAGTGCAAGAGCCTGATTTTTTATGTATAGTATTTTTTTATATATTTACATAGTCAGGCGTTTTTGAATAATATTTTTCTATCCTTAATATAGATAAATACTTTAAAAATATTAATAATAAATTTTAAAAATCGCACTCTCCCCAATGTTAAATGCATATTCTTAGAAATATTTTTTGTGTAGCGAAAAATTGTTTAAATCTACCTACATAAGTAAAATAATTTCAATTTAGCTTGATAATAACATATAGCTCGCTTCACCATTCACTATACGATGTCTTGCTGATTATTTCAAGAGGAAACCTGAACGTGAAGAACGCAGTGTCTCCTGATAGTAACTCCTTTCTTCAATCCCGAAGGTTGGTGTTAGGTTTCTAAACTATGCTCTGTCCAGTGCAAGACGGAATATTTGTTCCATGGATTTGACACCGGTCCATCTGATGCTGCTCAACCACGACCTATTCCATCGTTCAGCGCGCCTTCGACCATCAACTTTACCCATCATAATGAGCTGAAGCCAATCACATCAACCATGCGTTAGAACATGACCTAGGTGCTCTATTTTACGCTTTGTGATGATTTGCATAATTTTTCAGGGCGTGTTGATATGTTTGAAAACGGTTTCGTTTCCAATCTTCCGCATCCAACTAATGCGGAACATGTGCCGGTAACACCACATCTCGAATACTATCATGCATTTTGTCACATGTAGTATTGGAGAATTCTGGTTCGGAGCTTTATATTTAATCGTCAGCACCATAATACTTTTCTCATAACTTCTCTCTGCGTGGAATATATTGTGAAGCTAAAAGGGCTAATTTTATTCTGTTCTCCACATTCTTTATCAAAATAAGATATTAATTTAATCATTTTGGGATGCTACAGGCAAACGTTTACAAATTATCGGTATGTTTAAGCTTAATAAAATGAAAAAAAGTTTTAAAAGTAACTTTTTTTTTATTTTATCAATGTTGTCCGAGTGTCCGGTCTTGCCTAAAGCTATGCACCGATTGAAATGGAGCTATACGCTTCTTATTTACACATTTTTTTTGTTTTAGAATGATGCAAATAACAGCTTCTCGCTATATGCCGCATACAGCTGCTTCGCTCAATTTTCGAGACGTTATTTGGTGAGAGCGAGGAATTTAATATAATTTACTCCTATGAGTGACAAGAATCGAACCCACAACTTTCACATTTCCAGTTAGACTCTGTGCCGCTATGCTAATACGACCTTGAAATTGTTGCATATATATATTTTATTATGGTGTAATATTGATTCTTGGCATCTAACATGAAGATAAATTTTAAAAAAGCGTTTTATTAGTTATTTACATTTTTTAAAATATTTTGTTAGCTTTCTCAAGTATTCGCTATTACTTTGCTACAAAAAACGCGTTGATGTCTTTTATATGAAAATATTGTTCTATTCTGTTAGTAGTTATTTCATGAAAAATTTATGTAAATATAACCTACTAACTTTAGGAGTAATATATTTAAACATATTTTTAATGTGTGACACGCGATGGTCGTGAATTCAATTCTGTTTATAGTAATCATTTATTGATCTTTATTTTAGATTAAAAACTTAAGGATACCAAGTTTGTTTTTATACTAGAAAAAAAATATTTTCTCGCTCTGGTAAGAGCGACGGGGTCGGCGTTGAGTTTCGCCAGTCACATACGTATTTCTTCAAAATTGGGAACTCTTATGTTCAAAAAGGCAATTAAAACTTTAAAGCTTAAATCTACATTTACTACTTGCTTAATAAAAATTCGTAATAACTGGTTGTTTTGTCGAACGTATCACAATAGTGTCATAAATATTGATAATTCACGATATTTACATTATAATGTTGTAAAATATTATAATTTGAACAGAAATTTTATAAATTTGACTCATTTATGTATAAATTATTACAACTATAACTATTACGCAGCTTCATAATAATGTACTTATAAATATTATTTTAACTCATATGTTGTTTTTACTTTGATCTATACTACATATTTTTATGTTTTTTGTCTTGTATTTAGAGTTAAAGGTCACAAAGTCGAAAAAATACCCATTAAAATCATATAAATACGGATCTATCGTTAAAAACTATGAACTCAATTTAAAATATATAAAAAAAACAATAATTTCAAAGTTACTATTACGTTGTATATAAAGTATGTTGTATAAGTAAAGTCATACGCAAAACTTAGCTATCTATAAAAACGTGTTTGATACACGTTTATTAATAAATCGTATTAAAAATAATCTAACAGCTATAAAACGTTCCTCTTCAACATCAATTTATTAGATTCAAAGCAAATACTATAATTTTATAACTAACTGCCCTATCAATGAATCACTGTTCAGGGGCATAACTCACGCTTACTATAATGATCTATAGATCCTATAGATCGAGCGCTCGATCGTTCAAAGAAATCATCGGAAAAAAGTCAAACGAGACACTACCATAATGCATGCCATTATAGCTGTCTCTTTCACTCGTTTTGTTAAACGTGTGTTAGATAGAGACAGAGATCCTCTTATTGAGGCGTGCATGTTTTTACTTTAGGCAGTCTTGAACTGGACATCGTCGAGTGCGGACGAGTTTTTTGTCGGCATACGTTTCTTTGAAAGCAAAATTTCAGTTTTTCAAGTGAATTTTTGAAAGTTTCTTAAGAAATTGTTGACTGTATTAAACAGTGTGTATTTAAATAACTGTTATAAGTTTAAATCTGTAAAGAATTTAGTGTTTTGTGTTAAAATCTATGTGTTTACGTGAAATGGGATTTCGTGTCGCCGATCTATGAATTACGGTTCGTATCGATCTATTTTGTATGTTTATTTTTGAGATAGCCTTTTGTTAGTTTCTCTATTATTAGGAGTATAGAATAGTATCTGGAAAGCTTAAGTAAAAGCTTCAGTTCTACTTAACAGTTTTCCAAATAATAGTAAATGCTGAAAATATTTAAAATATTATAAAATTCCGCAAAAGCAACTATACAAAATCTTTGAAATCGATGGGCAAATTAAAAAGAGAAAAAAAAAAGAATATGAAAATAAACACATTTCGAAATAAACTCATTTATTTTCACACATTCATGTATACTAATTCCATTTATGTGAACGTTTATTTTATTTTATATTGCCCTTGCTGTAATAATAAGAAAGATTATAGTAGCGGTGTCGTGTGATATACGAATATATATACTTTACATTAAAAATTCCATAGAAATAACGTAACATTAAAGCAAATTACACATTTATCACGAGCAAGCATGAATTTTACATAACAACTCTATAATTTTAATGTAGAGACATTTAAAAGCTATAATTTTTTATATATTGTCACTAAAGTTTATTATTGTGTATAAATATATAAATGTATTGTGAAATGTGCGTTTTGTGTTTTTATATAAATGATAAGACGGACTTATAGACGGATAAGCTTTAAAACGGGCTAGTTGTAGGTTTGATTTCGACTAGGTTTATGAGTTATTTTTATTTTTTTGCAATGGCAAGACAAAGTGTGGCGTTGTTCTCAACATAGTTGTCTATATAGTTGAGATAATCAACATGTAATGTCTCAGATTTGGATGGAAGACGGAGAACAAAGTGTCTTGACACTAGGCTCTCTGCTTATCGCGCTATATACTTATAAACGGATAAAGCGTGAAGGCAAGAAAAAAATAGAGTTTGTCCGTCACGGATGTCACAAACTGAACTGTATGAAGATCAAACAAAACAGACACTTAAAAGTTTAACGAACTGTCAGACAAGTTTGGTTTTATGTTACGATAGAGATTTCTTATGACTCTACATATTTTTTTTAAAAAGTTATAACTTTTTAAGCTGATAGTAAATATTGCTGTCATTTTGGTTTTTCATACTTAGTTTCACCAAATAGAGTGTCATCAACCCTGTTACCAGAGCGAAGAAATGAAAATATTTAATATTTCATTTCCCGAGGGGAAGACAAACTCTAATTATTACTAATAAATTACTATTTTTACCAAAAATTAAAATAACAAGTATTTTAAACTAGAAAATAGATATTATTTTTATAATATAGACAGACTTTACATTACAATCTCTGAATATATATAAAACATTCAAAGTCATAGAGTGGAATGGAGAACTTTGACTCAATCTATTAGTGCAGTAGAGTCGTCTTAAGTTTTACACAATACTCACCGATTTTTTTTTATTTTTTATCCCGCCTCATGCTGTATCCCACATACCAGAGTAGCAAAAGGAAGTCAGTGTTAAGACACTCCGTTCCCCCCTTTTCGTCCTACTATCGAGTCATTATGTGTTGAGTGGTGTAACTCTATATTATACATTCCCTAGTGGGCATCAAACCCACAACCTACGACGCTACAAACCCTTTATTATACTTTTAACAAACAAAAAATAAGACATTTATAAAAACAAGAAGGATAAAACGAAAAGTATTTTTCTGAATATATAATCAATACAATATTCAATATAAACATAAAATTTAATACAATATTGGCAAGTACGAGTACAAGATAAGTAATACACAGTTTTATCAACATGGATGAAGTCCTCACACAGTTTATAACTTTTGATAAAGCGTGTTATTTTATCTGTTGCAATAAAATTGACATATCGTTATTCGCTTTGTATATATGACGTGGGTTTTCTTATCCGGGCAGGAAGGGATAGATGAATCTTTATGGCCTGACTCTCTGGAGATAGTGAGAGGTAACGCTAAATTTGTGTGTTTTTTAGTTTTACGCTGTATTCGATATATAGCAGGGTACGCAGAGAGAACCTTGCGTTAAGATAATCCGGTCCTCAATTGTCCTCAAATATTCGAAACTCTATATGTTGAGTGGTGGAACTCAGCTCCACACTTTGTCTTATAACCAGAGCGAAATGATGTCACAAAGTGATACCCCGAATGGAATATCGAACCCACAACCATAGTGTTTCAGTCAGACTTTGTGCTGTGCCAGTTATTTAGTATTTGAATGAGTTAAAATTGAAAATCACTATAAAATTATCCATAGCCGCTTAGCCAACAAGCATATATGCGCATACAGCGCAGCATTGAGTTCCTCCACTCAACACCCAACGGCTTGAAATTTCGACGGAAATTGGGGAACAGAGTGTCTTAAAACTAAATTCCCTTGTACTATCTCGTTAAGTTAAGTTGTTCAGCGTGAAACTGAAAAAAAAATATATCAAATAAATCCTTAAATCAGTTATTATTTACATTTGTTTATACAAATAACAATATAATTATTTCCTATTAAGCCTCACTCAAGTATATGTAACTCTAACCGGGAATCGACCTCACGACTTAAGTCATTACACAGCGTCTACACTAGACAGCTGTTCATTAACTTTTCACTATTAATGTCAAAACGAGATATATGAGTCATGTTTCTTAGATATCGTTAGCCATCGAAATCCTAGGCATTGTTTTAGATTTGCGTAACTTGGCTTATTGCTCTATAATAAAGTAAACTGGTTTAGTTCAAATCAAATAAAATGAGGTCAGTCGTGGCGCAGGGGTAAGAGCGTGTGTGTAAGCTCGACGGTAGTGGGTTCAATTCCGACTCGGAGGAATAAAATATTTAATATTTTTATTTCCTCGTTCTGGTAAGGAGGTGAAGCGCGGCTCTGAATTCCGCCACTCAACACGCTCTAAAATTCAGCGGAGATTAGGGAATGGAAGTATCTTAATGGATGGAAATATCTTATGATACGGTGCTTTCTCTACTTTACAGCTTAAAATATATATTTCAATTTAATAAATATTTAAAATTAAATTTGATTTAATTTAATTTTAAATAGCGTAATACTACCAATGAACCATTTAAACATTATACTAATAATTTTTTTAGCTTCATGTTGGATTTCGCACTTAGCAGGGTAAGTGTTAAGACACTCCGTTTCTCACTTTTATTATACTTTTTTTGACGAGACATTGCTTATCGAGTATCAGAAATCAACGCCGCAGTTGTCTTTTGCGTCTGTGTATTGTTATATTGTGTGCAATAAAGGATTTAAATAAATAAAAAATCTCATCTGATAACATAAAGAACAAGAGTTACAAGGGACTATTGAACCTGCGACCTATGACTCAGTGGCCACGGCCACGATTACTGTACAGTTTCTAGTTAACATAAAAGAATAATGAACGAATTAATTATACTAAAGCGTCTAAGATTTTTCAAGCAGATTGTGTTTGTTAAGGAGATCCAGTATATTTTATTACTTTGTTTGTATATTTTAAAGGTGTTTTAATGGGTTTTTCGTTTTTTTTATGGTAAAATGGGTAACTTTGTATGGTCCATACAAAAGTATTTGTGTGTAAATTTTAGCGAAAAATTAACATTCTCATTCAGTTTTATCTGTTATCGGAAATTATTTTGTGTTTCTATAATTCACACGTTATCACGTATATATAATACATATATATGAATCTTTATATATCACCCTCCTAAGAGGAGAGAATAATAAAAAAAAATCGTGAACAAAAGTAACAATAAAAATATTTTTCTATAATAAAAATGGTAGGCTAAGGGAACCTAGTGTTAAGACACTCAGACACTTAAGAGACATCGCGTATTGAGTGTCGGAACTCAATGCTCCACATCATTTACTTATATATCGTATCAAAAGGTCTTTATAGGAATGCTACACACTCGTTTAGTTAGGTGTATCATTCCTAGAGATGTTTTTTTTTTTATTTTAGCCACCAACAAATTATTGTATGGTCACCAGATTTTATATTAATAGCCTTACTATAGCAGAGGCCAGTTGTGGTACAGAGGCACAAAGTTTGACTGTAAAATCGACTGGTTGTGGGTTCGATCCTCACACGAGTAAATAAAATATTTACTTACATATATATTTTCGTTTCTTCGCTCTGGTATGGATACAAAGCGCCGCGCTGAGTTCCGCCACTCAACACGCAATGTCTCCAGAACTCGGCGAAAAGTGTGGAATGGAGTGTCTTAACACTAGGTTCCCTCTGCTTACCCTACTGTATGCGGAATACAGCGTGAAGCTGACTTTTTAAAATTTTACTATAGCAGGGGACATGGGTTGGATTCCCACCCACGACAATTACATTTATTTCGTGTTCCCATATTAAATTTCTTATAAATGTATATTTAAAACATAATATATGTTGTTCATTATTAGTTATATGATCCCTACAACACAGGCTCTGCCTAGTTTGGGGCCGCAAAGCCGTCTCGAAGATGTACGTAAATAAAAAACGTTCATAATAGTTAAATAAATAAAATTAAAGTGTCCATCAGACTGTTTGTGATTCAGAAATTTATATTTTCCTCTAAACGTACGCTTTTATTTTTATTTACATAATACTTTTGCTAAATTGTCTGTTTGTCTGTCGAAAATTACTTTTTTTTACTTTGTCGCTGTATCCCGCAAATGTCAGTGGAATCAAGTTCCCTCTGCCTATCTTAGGGTTATTAACACTCCGTTCTCCATTAAGACAATTCCGTTCCCCACTTTCCGGTCAATTTTTCAGTTATTGTTTGTTGAGTGGCGGAACTCAACGCCGCGTTTTTTCACTGTTACCAGTGAGGGGAAATGAAAATATGAAATGTTTCATTTCCTTCAGGTGGATCAAACTCACGACCAGCCGCGCTTACAGTCGCACCCTTGTGCGCCTGCGCTACTACGGCCTCAATAGATTTATTATTAGCAGGATAAGCAGAAAGATGTGTCAGGATACTCCGTACTCCGCTTTTCGTACGAATTCGATACCAATACATTAATCTAAAAAATAATTACAATTTTGACAAAAAACATCTATTCTTTTAACGGAATTCCACTTATGCAACTCAAGCTCAACACGCATTGCCTTGAGAATTCGGCGGAAAGTGGGGAACGGAAGTGTTTTAATGGGAACGGAGTATCTTGACACTACGTTCCCAGGTCCCCTCTTAACCTTATCATATGCGGGATAAAATAAATATAATTATTATTTATTTTTTATCCAACCAAAGTCAGATGACTAGCATAGCTCCAAACATGTTTATATTAAGTTAAACAAAGTACTCCCCCGATCAGTTTTCGAATTTGCATCAAAATTGCTTCGTATATACATAAAATTTGATAGTTTATTGGCATATAAATGGCCTTTTGCACGCCGTGTTAGATTGGAGAGTTATATTTTTAGTTTCACGCTTTATCCCGCACAGCAGAGTGATTGAATTAAAATAAGTTTGAAGACTCTCTTCTTTTTCTTGGTCACTTAAAATTAAGTTATTTTGATGTCTGAAATTAAGGTATTTTAGATTTCTGATGTCTTTACAGTTCGAAGAATTAAATTATTAGAAAGTCTTGAGCAGGATATTTAAAAAAATGGTAGTTTTTTTTTTGAATTGTCAATTTTTTATTTTTTTTCCTAAAGCATTTTAATTTTAAGTGAACAAAAAAAAGAAGAGTTCTGTAAAGCTATATTTTTTTTCTTTACTTTTAATTTAAAAACTGCTATTTGCATATAAATAGAAATAAAAAAGCAAAAAAATCTTCTATTATATATATATATTTACATAAAAATAAAACCTGTATGCACAACGTTTGTCAAATAATAGCGAGTGTATGATATTTTTTAGTTTTTACGACTGCCATCCGAGCGTTATATATTGGTTTCGCATTGACATTTATTACTTATATACATAAATATCTATATCCATATACATATGATAAAACTGTAAGTCATCGCTGTCTGTACATGGAATATATATGAGAAAATCATTTATTAATATATTGAAACCAAAACAATGATTTTATAAAAAAATATAAAATTATATTTTTTGTCTGTTTGTCTGTGCGTTCGTGCACTCTAATCTCAGAAACGGCTTAATTGATTTAGATTCATTTTTCGCTATTGTATTTTGCCAAACTTCCTTTGAAATTTAGTGTGAGTTTTGTTTAAAACGATTCATAAATAGAACAGTTAAGTCAATATAAAGCATTACTAATATAAATTAATCTTATCTTCTATCTAATAAAATAATTAATCTTATTGATATCGATGTTACACGAAAGAAATTTAGATAAAAAACAAATAATCTTGTAGTACAATCGGGCAAAACCGCGAGCTGGCCGCTAGTGTGTCTCGAACAGTTCGATATCGGATCCACAACAGAATAATTTATAGATTTTTCTTCGCTACGAAGAAATGTAAAATGAACAGAAATAACCTAGTATCGAGTCACTCCCTGTTTCACTCTCCGCCCGAATTCTAGACATAGTGTAGAAACGTGGAACTCAACATAATATTTTATCTTACCAAGGCGGAGCCTACAATGGAGGAACCTACAACCATCGCGTAAAAATTTATACCTTCCACTGCGCCACAACGATGTCAAATATACACATTTCCTATATAATTCGTGGGAAATAAGAGGAGAGACGGACAAAAAGTAATAACAATGAAGACATCGTGATGACCAACGCGGTCAGAAAGAGGTCACGATCAGTGTTAGGATTCATTATGACATTGTACCAAACGTTTATCCTTCGTTAGTTGTTTTTTTTATATAAATTTTGGGTTCCGTAGGTTAGTAAAAATTTTGAAAAATAGCTATTTTGGGTAAAGAAAATTTATATTATCTTGAGTCTGCCTGAGTGTAGACGTGACGGTTGTGGGTTTGATACCCAAGGATTGAGTTTTCCATTTCCACACCTTACAAGATAAAATGCGGCGTTGAGTTATGCCACTCGACACGTCAAAAATTGGACAGTGAAAACATTAACATAGAGTCAGATTAGCTCTTCAATTTTGATGTTTCAGCGTGTCTGTTGAGTACATTTAATTTCGCCAAAGAAAAAAGATCAGTATAGAAGACATAACTTAATATAATTATAGAATACATGTAAAAATTGAGATACAGTTACAAAAACGCCTTCACCTATAATAAATTAACAAATATTTACAATATATGCCCAGCATATTATGTTAGTAATAAATAATATTCATAAAAATGTCAAATATTATAATTTTAAGCTTTCAAATGTCAAATGAAAGTCACCAGATTTCACTAATGTAATTTGTATAATCACAATAAGAAGTAAACCGTTCTAACAAAGCGCAGCTTTGAGTTCCGCCCCTAAGTAAGCAATATTGTTAATTCTCTTTTCTCTGCTTTCTGAGCGGAGAAAACCAGGATTGTGGCTAGAAACAATTCTATAACAATACAGATCCTTTTTATATAATCTACTTTAATAGTATCTATCGTTTTTTAAGGAATTTCTCTTAACCGAACTTTGACACGACGACACGACAGTGTTGATAAAAAAGGGAAATTTTTAAAGTTCAATTTTCAATGAAACTACAAAAAGTAGTAAAAGAAAGCTGAATTGAAAGGAAATGACTTTAAAATGTTAAATTATTAACGCAAAGGTATTCAGTTCGAATGGCACGACATTTTTATTACATACTATGACAATCGATGGTTGTGAGTTTGATTCCTACTAAGAGGAATCAAATCTCCTTACTGAGATGATAACATTCGACGTAGCTTGGTAGGAATATAGAACTTAGTGATCAGAACGTCTAGACAGTTTCCAAGAGGCGGGGGTTCAAATTTTACTATGTTAAAATTTTTATACGTTTTATAAAAAAAACTTATTTATATTATTTTCCTTCCCCTCATTGCTAAGACTTAATATCTAAAATTTGGGCGCGTAAAGGAGATCGAAGTGTCTTTACACTACGTTCTTTCTACGTTGCAGGATAAAGCGTGATACTCCCGTTACCCACTCATGTTCTTATTTTCGAAGTGAGATTTGAACCCACTACCATCACTAACTCCTAAACATACCAATATTAGTGTAAAATCATTATAAATTAAAACATAGTGTTAAGCTCCAGTGCTGCCAACTTAACGGCGTGGAATATATTACGATCCCGTGGGAATACATGTATCGAGAAGAATATTAACTATACTTTATTGATAGTTGGTAGTTTCGGTATAAATCTCTTAGCAGGTGGTCGCGGCTTCAAGTTCTCTTGAGTTTTCTTTAATAATAGTTACGTATTTCGAAAGTGGAATAACCACTCGACGGGATGATGTTTTTTTTTATTTTATTTAGATTTCAACTGTTCTATAAAGTACGGCGTTCGGTTCGCCACCTAATATGTAATGTTTCGGAATATTATTTTTTTTGTTTTACTGTTTTTCGCCATATTTTACTTGAGTAGACAGAAATTCAATTGTTTGTCAGTTCTAAAACTTATCTGGAATCGAACCGGTTGTATACTTAAATTTTAATTTTAAATTTTACTCAACACTAACTAACTAAAACTAGTAAATCACAACTTTTGTTTTAATATATTACGTAGTAACTCATATATTTTATAGCTAAAGTAACAAAGTATGAAATGTCTTTCGTGTTAAGGAGATATTTCTAGAATTTACGTTGATATAGACAGATTTATAGGAAAATTATTGGTTAGAGGTTCAAATTCGGGTCGGGGCAAGTTATGCTTGTAATGTACTAGGGGTCTTTACTCTGCGTCCGCTTCGCTCGCCATCCTTCGCTCATTTCGCTCGTTGAAATGATAAAAAGAAAAAAAAATAAACTCGAAAAATAAGGATGTGTTTACATATATTCATTACAATAGCACTTACGACAGTGCTTCATCTTTGTTAGATTTTCTTTTGTACAACGTTAAGTTTTACGCCTTCTTCCATGTCAGATCACCATACGATTTCCCCCTTAGTTCTGATAAGGACCTTAAGTAAGGACGTTGCCTCAACAAATCCTCAAGGAATCAAACCCACACCCCCCGATAGACACACACACATCCACAACTAAAAACCGATAACAATTAAAACAATCTGGCCGTTGCATTTCGAAAAGAATAATTGTCCCTCCATTCGGGGAAGCCATACCTATAGGACAAAGGGATTCTTCGCCATTAGTCCCCACCGTCCGCTTTTTGTATTGAAATATCGATGACGATCGTTGTTCTGACATGACGTGAACTTTTGACTGATATTTTTGGTGTTTGATGGGCTTTGTTTTGGTTCAGGTGGTTGTGGGTTTGATTTTGGTTTTTTTGGAGCTTCACGGTGTATTATGTAGTGGTTCCTAGGTATGCAAAGGGTATTTAATATTAAGAAACTCCGTTCTCACACCGCCTTTTCTTTTAAGATAATGCATGTTAAGTAGCGGAACTCAACGCCACGTCGGGACGTAGATAACATTTGGTCTAGGCATTATACAATTTTTGAGACACATTTTGTTGTGTTGAGTGATGATACTAAATCCCGCTATTTGTCAATCAGAGCGAGGAAAATTTAAAGAAATATAATAATTTTCCCGAATTCGAACCCGCTGCACTGCGCAGCCTAATAAAAAAGCTAAAAAAAACATTTTTGTGATTTAAATCAATATAATGTATCATATTTAATAACATATTGGCAAAAAATTGAGTAAAGTAATGTAAAATTGTTAATATTTCAGAATTCTTCCTGTGTTTTACTTTCGAAACGTGCTCGCATCGAATCCGTTGCCTCAGGCATTACTATATATAGCCACTGAGCTATCGGGTAGTCGTGACATGCAAATTGTAAACCATATACAGAGATGGTACTTTAGGAATAAATACATATAATTATGTTAAGATTCATTGGTGCAGTGAAACAGTGTTTGATTGTAAGCGGGTGGTTATGGGTTCGATTCCTATTGAGGGAAATGAATTGCTTAATTTTTTTCTATCTGGTAACAAGATAAAGCGCGGCGTTATGTTCTGCCACTCAGCACGTAGTACTTTAACAATTCGGCGAAATATAGTAGTATGGTAGGTGGTACTTTCTTAATAGGGAACGGTGTGACTTTATACTAGGTTCTCGAGGTTCCTACCCTGCTATGTGAAGGACACAACAGATTTTCCTTAATCTTCTTGGCTGAACCTACAACCATCCCATATCTATACTAATATTATAAAAAATATATAATATATGGTTGAACTCTCTAATCTCAGGAACAATTGGTACAAACTAAAAAAAATATCTTTGTGTTGGATAGAACATTCATTCAAAAATTCTATAAGGCTATATTATATCACGTAATTCGTGTCGATGTAACCCACTGTACCCGCTGGTACGTACCGCTGTACCCGCTGGTGTAATGGATCAGAGTTACATCTCGCCCTGTCAGAATGTGTCAATTCTCATTCATAAATAAAATTAAAAAATTAAATCAGCTTCACGCTGTATCCCGCACACAGCAGGGTAGGCAGAGCGAACCTAGTGTTAAGACACTCCATTCCCCACTTTCCGCCGAATTTTGGAGGCATTGATTGACATGTTTAGTGGCGGAACTCAACGCCGCGCTTTGCCTTGACACCAGGGCGAAGAAATGGAAATATTAATTTAAATAAATATTTCATTTCCTCGAGTGGGGATCGAACCCACAACCGCCGCGTACAGTCACACCCTTGTACCCCTGGGCCACGATGACCTCATTCTCATTCACAATTCTTTGTCATTTTCATATCACTGCAAAGGCGAAGCCGCAGGTTAAAGCTAGCTAAATATATAAAGTAACTTTATTCAACGTGTCAAACTATTTATTATTAAGAATAAACTCCAAAACTGTTTAGGTCCAGATGCTGGGATCTTGTAAAGGTGTTATCACACGACCGTATTTTATTGATATTACTATAGTTAAAATGTTTTTTTTATTATAATTAGCCCTATGCATAAAAGCTATATGGTAATATACCTTTATAAATGCTGTATTTTAGTATGTCTATGCAAATAAGTGGGGTATTCGATTTCTTAGATCTCAATTTTATAGATATAGGTATCAATGTTAATAACATTTTTCTTATATTTTATTATTTTAAGTAGCGGTGCAGTGTGGCGTCTGTAAACGTGACCGTTGTGTGTTTGATTCTCGCACGGTGTACTAAGTTATTTTTATCTACTCGCTCAAAATAAAGCGCGTGCTAGACAAGGTACGGCGTTGAGCTCCGATGCTCAACTCCCAATGTTTCAAGAATTCGGCGGAAAGTGTGGAACGGACGAGTCTTAATGGGAGTGTCTTAACACTAGTTTCCCAGGTTCCCCGTGCCTACTATGTCATGTGCAAGACACAGAGTGAAGCTAAAAAACAAAATAGATTTTTTTATTCATAAAATTTTGCCATTTCATCATGATTTTTTTAACATATTCTACATTAATAACTTAAGCCTAGGACACATCAAAACAGCTTTTAAATAATTTTAAAGACATAGTGGTGCAGTGGGGCAGTGTTTGACTGTAAACACGATGTTTACAGTCGGGTTCGATTCCTTCTTGGGAATACAAATTATATTCACTCTCCGCTCTGATAAGACTGCCGTTCAACGCGCAATGTCTCAAATCTGAACGGAAAGCGAAGAAGTGTTTTGGAACTACATTTTCTCTCGCTTGGAGCTGAAAAATGAAATCTTTCAAAATAGGCGCGTTTAATTTTAAGGGTATTGAAGTCTGTGTAATGAGAAAAGTGGACAACGGAGTGTCTTGTCACTAAACCCTGTCTACATACCATGCTATATAAAGCTAAATAAAAAATATTTTTATTTATACTTTTTTACAAAAATTTTGGTACTGAATAGAGCCGTCTAATACCAGTTAGGAGTCGTACTGGTATTTAGGAGATATGATCGGCCGAACGTCGGTATTCCAAAAATTCAACTGAGATAGTAGGTACGGTCTGCATAAAAATTATTGGATTTATACTTTTTGTATGAAAATGTGTTTGTTACAAATGTTGTGGTAAATTTTATGTGGTTTGTTGTATTATTTTACTTTATTTTTTTGTTAATTATTTTCAAAAAGATATATGTAGAGTGTTTTTTGAATTCGAAATTGAGAGTACCTTGCACTTACGTAGAATATTTTAAAAAAATCTTTTTTTTTAAATTTATTATAAAATTGTAGCACGTAAACTATGGTATATAAAAAATTTCCGTTGCTAGAGTGACTCAGAAATTTGAAAATTAACATTTCATTCGGTTAGAAAGTATAGGAGAACAGCCGGAGAGCCAAAGGTATTCTCAAAAGTCCAACGAGAGTAGAAAAACAGGATTTCTCTATTTACCTCTTAAAGTCCACTCGAAAAAGTTTCGACGACGACTATTTTACTCTAAAAAAAGGATCCTAAAAATTAATAAACTAAATAAACCATTTTTTCGTGCTAACCGTACACAAAGCATCGGGGCATATCATTCATGCGTATATACCTGTGTTTCGAAGGCTTTTTTAACCTTTTTTTCCCAACATCCTAACGTATGCTCCCTTATCTTTGTATCGTAACCGATATATTTTTACCAGTATACAGAATTATTAATTCACAGTCCGATTGCTGATATGATTTTGTTTTTTTTTATGTAGTGTGTTTAGCATCATGTGAGGCAGATTAGTGCTGAGACACTCCGTCGCGTTTCGTAGTAGGACATAACGCCGTATTTTGCTCAAAATGAGCTTTGCTTTTTATTTAAAAATGAAGAACGCAGTTATAATTTTGAATTCTTTTTGCTTCGATTGTTTATTTAGCTTCACGTTGTGGGGATCGCATTGCGTGTCTAGGTTGGTGCGTGCGCTAGGTTCCTTTTGCTTACCCGGTTTTATGCGGGGTACAGCGTATAAGAATTAAAAAACATATAATATTGTAGTCCAAGTAAAGCGGGAGAAACCAAGAATTAGTCCTAAAAATTATATTTTTGAAGCTTTAACCTCTGTATAAAAAAAGTTTCATAAAAAACTCAACTGAACTGCAAAATAGAGTTCAAAGTAATAACGCTATAATGTGTCAGGGAATAGTCTAAAAAACTTGGACCGGACAAAATGGTTTTGTCCAACAACCTTAGTAATACAGTTCGAATCCACTTTATGTTTTAAATAATACGGTCCTATTTAGAGTTAACTTCAAAATATTTAGGCTTGTCGTAAAAATGACATCCTAAGAGTCCTTGCTGAGTGGAAACCATAAAATTTACAGCTATTTTCATTGTGTTTTAACCGGAGTTTAAGCCTCGGTAAGAAACGATATGAAGAAATAGTTTCTTTTTTGTTAGTAAATTTAACTAAGTATGGAATTTTTTTCTAATATTATCTTAAAAATTTAAAAAGCTCTTTTGTGGTATAGTTAAAAGTTTGTCCGATATAAAATGTTGGTTGCTAGTTTGAGTCTCACTCAAAGTACATACTTTCACACGTAGCTTCCGTATTGACAATGTCCTAATGAATGTAATATTATCTTATACAAACTCACAATCTTCACACGTTTTGTTTACTTTTCAATTAAAAATCCGAGAGGCCATAGTTGAACAGCGTCTAGCCTATAACATGATGGCTATGGATTCGATTTCTGCTCGAGGGAATGTAATATTTAATTTATTTTCAATTTTTTACTGTGATAAAAGTCCCCCAGCTACCCATGTTTTCTTTAAATTAAAGTTAAATTTCGCGTCTTAATTATACATAAATAAATAAATAATTTAATGAAAAAAAAACTTTCTAAGCAATTATCTTTTAAATAATAACGGTACTATAATCAAAGTACCTATTAAAACTAAGTACTAAACTAAAACAAACTATAATTTAACTATAGTTTAAAATGATCGGTTAAACTAAGCGAAACATGATCTTTAACAAGCGATCGTGTTACCTTTGTTCTATAGACTGATGCTAGCATCTAGATATCGATATTACTAGTCGTTGCCTGCTTTGTTTGTGTGGACTTTATGATATAAAAATATAAAATATTATTATTTTCCCCTTTCCCATAGGCATATTGGAAAATCCTCTTTGGTGACTCTTCAAACTTCCCAAGGAACCTACCAAACCAGTAATTTTATTTAAGTTTGAAGGGTAGTCAAAAAGAAAATATTTTTAAATATATGATTGTTTTTTTAGATAGTAAGCAAAAGGAACCTTGTGTTACGACAATCTATTGTCGAAGCATCACTCAATTTGAAGGCGAAACTCAACGCCGCGCTTTGTCTTCATTATAATATTGAACGAAAAAAATAACATAACTTTCGATTAATAAATAAATAAATAATATCGATCGAAATTTATAACTTTCACCTGTTCAACTAGAAGTTTCCTAAATGGAGTTTAGTGGCATCTTTGTAAATAACGATAAAATGATAAAATTTTAATATATAAACCTCAAAATTTAAATACTTAAAATTTCAATATATCATAAATATTTGTCCCTATCAGGAATCGACTGTACGTCATACAGCTTAACAGTAAGAATCACTAAGCACAACACCTATAGACACCTATTGAGAACAAGAATACCTTTTTTTTTCTTTTTAGTTAAAAAATCTTGTATTTATAACTTTCTATTTGCGATAAAAATGATAAAGTTGTAAAATTTTTTACCAAAACACTCTAAATATACGTTTAAGTATCAACCATCAGTTTTAGGGTTCCGTACTGAAGTTTTGAAAATAAATATACAAATGTCGTGAAATAAACCTTTAACCGTTTGATTTAAAGTTGACATTATGAGTTCGTTTTCCACTAGGAATAATGTTTTTTTAGCTTCTAGTATTATCTTTAAAGGGGTAGCCTGATATAATGGAGCGCTAAACGCTATGGTCCCTTCATACACATATACATAATGATTTAATTTAAATTATTTTCATTTTCCTCGCTCTGGTATACTTAAGGGCTTAACCTTTATTCGGCTTTTGAAGATTTTGGTTGGCAATTTTGATAATACCACTTTGGTGTTGAGTTCCACGCAATGTCTCGAAAATTGTGCGTTACGTGGGGAACGGAATGTGATAACACTAGACTCTGCCTATTCTCCTATTCGAGATACAGCGTGAAGCTGCTGAAATAAAGGAACGGAACCCTTTATCCAAACTACAATATCTATCGCAACCAATTCATATTATAAACATGTTCATATGTAGGTAATATCGTAAAAAATTATCAACATCTCGATATAAAATCGGTTATTTTGCTAAAAATATTCCGGTCGGAGGTAATTTTTAGCAAATTATAGGTACTGTTCGTGTTTGATAACGCCTAAGGGCTTGTGTTGCTTTAAGTATTTTTTTTTGCGCAAAATTTTTCAATGGAAAGTTAAGTTGCAATAACTGTTGAAATTCATATTTATTACTAGGTTTGTGGCCGTCGTCGTGACACAGGGGCACAAGGGTGTGACTGAAACGTGATGGTTGTGGGTTCGATCCCTACTCGAGGGAATGAAATATTTAATATTTTCATTTCTTCGCTCTCGTGTTGAAGCAAAGTGTGGCGTTGAGTTACACCACTCAACGTGCAATGCCACCAGAATTTGATTTTCGAGACATTGTGTATTGAATGGCCTAATTTAATAGCGTGCTTTGATGGCTTAGCAGCTCGACCAAATGACAAAGAAATATTCCATCTGGTGAGAATCAAACGTACTAACTCACGTTAATAAGCAGATGCTGTGCCGCTGGGTTACAATGGTAATTTTATTTTAATAAAAATAAATACCACAAAAAATTAAAAAATTTGAACACAAAACTATCCTAGCTTGTCACATAACCTATTATAATGTGTAACAATTGAACAAACAAACTAATGTCATAATTTTGTCAGATCGACATTCGAGCCCTTATTGTAACGCCCACGTTGTCATATAACTTTGATTATTACACTCATATCTCTTGATCTTTGTTTATTTATAAGAGACGAGAATATAATTGTGGCCGGTTGTGGCTCAGAGACCCAAGGTTGCAACTGTTGTGGGTTCAATTCCATCTCGGGGCAACGAAGTATTTAATATTTTAATTTTCTCGGTAACATGGCAAAGTCCGACGTTTAGTAATTCACCACACAACACGCAATTTCTCGAGAATTTGTACAAAAAGTGGGAAAAGGAAGTGTCAGAATGGGAAACGGAGTGTATTGACACTAGGTTCCAAGTCTGATAACGAGACAACGCACGGTGTTGTGTTTTTTTCAATCCACACACAATGTCTCGAAAATTGAGAGAGAGAGAAAAAGAAAATCGTGGAAAATGGAGTGTCTTAACACTATATTCCCTTTGTCTACCATGCTACGTGCGGGATACAGCGTGAAACTAAAAATAAAAATAAATTTATTCCCTATATGATGGGTTAAATTTCTTTATCAATATCCGTTGTATTGGACATACTATTCTCCTTTCTCATCCTGTTTTACATATTTACACGTAGTTTCCAATGAACTCGTTACCTCTTGGGAACATTTAAATTCCACTGTTAAAGTAAAACTATTAGTCCATATAAGACATTCGCTCAACCTAAACGTTTATTGCCATAGAAGTATACTTCTATAGAAATTGTATATGGCTCATGGCTCATGTCTAATACTATAAAAAAAAAAATTACTTAACGGAGCTTAATACGGGCGTGAAGCTAAAAAGAAAGTATTTTATATTTAATCAGATTCACGCTGTATCCCGCACACAGCAGGGTAGGCAGAGGGAACCTAGCGTTAAGACACTCCCTTCCCCACTTTCTGCCGAATTCTGGAGGCATTGCATGTTGAGTGGCAGAGCTCAACGCGCGCTTAACCTTGACACCAGAGCGAAGAAATGGAAATATAAATTTATGTAAATATATCACATCCTCGAGTGGGGATCGAACCCACAATCAGTCGGTTTTACAGTCACACTTCGTGCCGCTGCGCCACGACTGGCCTCACTAACAAAAAATTTACTTGTATACAAGTCTATCTAACAAAAGCCTTAAAAATACCTCCAACGGGAATTTGAACCTACACCTACCTAATTCTTAAAGAAACACACCATTTATACACCATTTAAATAAAATAATCTAAGGCACAAAACAATTCGATCAATTTGCAACAACACGCGGGGGTCTTTATATAGAGGCCAAGCTATTTTAATTATATAGAAGTATTCTCGTCTGATAGAGTGCAAAAACATCGGTTCGTTTTACGTTAAGATGCGACAGGAACTAGCTTATTAGATACTGTATAAATGTATAAGTTAATTGACTTTAAAAATATGTATGTATCTATAGACTGCTATAGCTAGCGAACATTAGTGACGAAATAATGGCATTTTGATTTATGAAGCGAGAGTGAATGAGTGGTGAAAGAGGGGAGAGACCTTGGATGACCTTCGGGAGCACAGTATCGATGATGTTGCAAGAGGAACAGGTAAAAAACATGAAGATCCCTATGGGGGGATGGCATTTATAGTGATAATATAGTGAACGAGGCGATAGTTTTCACCTGCTAATCTCTTTCATACAACGTGTATTTACTATTTTACATTTAGTTAGACTTTACATATTAGTGAAAACCACATTGAAATATGTTGTGTAGTTTTAAAGTTAGACGTGTACCTACAACGTTTTGAAGCAACTTTATATTGTACTATAAAAGAAAGAACAGAGGTATTGAGGTCAGTCGTGGCGCAGGGGCACAAAGCGGGACTGTAATCGCGACTAGTTGTGGTTTCGATCACCACTCGATGAAATGATATACATTAAAATTAAATATTATATTTCCACCCGCAATGCCTCCAGAATTCGGGAGAAAGTGGAGAACGGAATGTCTTAACATTAGGATCCCTCCGCCTAATTCACTGTGTGCAGGATACATATATAAGGAAGAAATATTATATTAAAAAAAACAGTTTCACACTTATTTCTCTCCTAGCAGGATAGGCAAAGGCAACCACTAATTAAGACGCCGTACCCCACGCCCCTTCCAGTTTTCGAGACATTGCATATTGAGTGGCGCAACTCAACGCCGTAAAGTTAGTTTTTCAATAAACAACAATATTTAAATACTTTCATTAGATATAAATCTGCAACTCTACAATATTATTTTTTCCCATACATCCACTGAGCCTATATACATACATATATGTAACATAAACTTAAATAAACATAAAACCTCTTAAGCAAGTAGTCTTTAAGTGACCAATATTATCTTGCAACGACAAGTGTCGTCGCTAGGTGTCGTCTTGTATGACAGTTCACACTCAACCGTTTAATAACCTTACGTTTTAATACTATTTATATATTATTAATTATTATTATAATAACTAGCACTAGCTTTTAGGTGCGTTGAGTTACGGCGTTGAGTTTCGCCATTCAATACAAAACAGCTTCAGAATTCGATAGAAATTGGGGAATGAATTGGGGAATTGGGGAGTCTCTTAACACTAGGTTCCCTCTGCGTGTTCTGTTATGTGCGGGATGTAGTGTGAAGCTAAAATAATGCTAAAATATTAATGAGTAAGTTGTTGTGTATATGTAAGTGTTATATTTTTTTAATGTTGGTTATGTTATTATTTATTAAGGTAATCCATTTTTGAATGTGCGATTTCGCATTTTATTCATATATATAAATACAAACAAAAACCATTCCCACAGCATTCCTTCATTCAATTATCAAAACACTTCACAGATGTACCAATAGCTATGATTAATCGAATCTACAACCACCTCAATACAAAGATGGCCAAATTAATTTTATTCCATACATTTATATATATTATATTATATTAATTGTTAATAATATAAAAGAGTATTTCAAACAAAACGCCTGTATCGGTTAATTTTAACGAGAATATTTTGACAGATCAACTTTCTATCTGATTATGCGCGATGACGAGTTCTTTTCGGTTTTTGCCAAAGAGTTAGAAATTTGTTTAGATGTGGCATATGTATTGACAGTACAGTAGCGAAGCAATCGTTGTATGAAACAGTATTTGACATTGCGTGTTAAGTCGTGGAAGTCAACGCCGCAGTCTAGTTATCAGAGCGAGGCAATGTAAATAAATATTAAACATTTTACCCCAAGTGAGAATCGTACCCACGTCGCCAATCGTTACAGTTGCATGCTTATGCCCCTGTGCCATGACGACCTCGGGGAAATTATTATATTTAAATTATGTTAGTTTTACAGTTTTGGTCGACAAAGCACTACATTGAGTGAGATTCACAATAAATCGAAAATGGTTGCCGAACGGAGTGTTTTAATAGTAAGTTCCCTTTAAAAGAAATTAAAATATACGAGTATATATTTCGTAAGCAATAGACACAACCTATTGGGTGGTCAAAACCTGCATCAGACTATGTCAAGCTACACCGGGAACAAAAAAAATCCATTTAAATACATGATTTGAATATATTATATGAATATATTATAAAAAATACAATTTATATTTTTTAGCTTTTATTGCACATTTTTAACAGATAAGATTTTGTGTAGGTAAGCCAAATTTAGACTTACAAAGAAATAATTTGGATTTTTTTTAATATAAACGCATAAATTTTATAGTAAATTATTGTCATAGATGTGATAAGTTCAAAGCTCAATTTAAAATATTTTATTATATTTCTATTTTAGCATTATATTTATCAAATTTATATCTAATTTACATACAACAGAGAAAGAAAAACATATTTCACTGTATTATGCGTTTGTTTTTAAATAAATATTTGAATATATTAAACAAACGTTTGTAAATTTGAATAATAAAAGATATATAATAAATAAAAGATTATAATTTTACTGATACCACGTAGCACGCAGTGAATCTAGTACTAAGAAACTCCGTTGTCGATTCGCCGCCCACTGTGTGTTATGGGGCTTAACTCAACGCCGCACTGTATCTAACAAGATTCTGATAACAATCAGAGCGATGAAATGAAAATAATGCATTTCCTAAAGTAAGAATCGAAATAATAACGGTTATTATTTGTGATCACGTGATCAGTCTGGGTTATAACGGCCTTACAGTATACTACAATAAATTCAAAGGTAATAAAATACGTATTTTGTACGGGGGAGTGGGGAATGGAAGTATCTTAATAATATGTTCCCAGGTTCCGTCACCCTGCTATGTCCCGCACATAGCGTCAAGTAAAAAAAATGTACGCATTTTCTATATTGTCTACGATTCGAACTCAGAATCAATGTGTGAAGTGTAACATTTTTAAACAACATTTTAACATTTAGCATTTTTAAGCTTAATAAAAATGAAAAGATATTTAAAAAAGTCATTTCTATACTTTTATTCGTCTATGATTGAAAATACTGTAAAGCTCTTGACCTGGCAAATAACTGTTTGTGATTTTTAACATTTATAAGAGAATCTTCTTATAAAAGCTATAGTGGCCCAATAGAAAGTATATGATTATACGCAGTGGTTGTTGGTTCAACGTTCGCTCTAGAAAATATTTATATTTAAAAATATATATTTGTGTGTTCATTTCTCTGTAAAAAACGCAGCGTTGAGTTACGTCACGGCATTCAAAGTTCCGAAAATAGTTAAAACGTTTAACCCATCTAGTGTGACTCTGACACTTTTTGGATTTCTTTATTTATTTTTATTCAAAGTTCTCATCACTATAGGTTTTGATTACGCGGATGATTGCGTTGACTTAAAGGTTTGCTTTTTCGTTGTCTTCAAATGATATGTTTCCAATTATTTTTCCTTTCCAGGTACGGAACCATAAACAGACGTGTTTAGGACATTTTCCCAAATTAAAATGCTACTATATTAATTGTATTTTAATTTGGGAAAATGCCACTGTTGTGTGCGGGATACAGCGTGAAGCTGATTTATTTATTTTTAAGATTCAATTGTATCACTGATTGACTAGCTTATATAAAAATTACCTCAATTAGAAAGGAACCTACATCATGTATGTGCACAGGTATTTATACCAGGTATGCAAAAAATTGCAGCTTCATGCTTTTTCCCATATGGCAAGGCAGGGAACTTGGTGATAAGATACTCCGTTCTCCACTTTCAGCTGAATCTTCGAAATATTGCGTGTTGACTGGCGGAACCCAACGCCGGGCTATATCTATTATAAAGGGGAAATTAAAATACCTTCCCATACATTTATAACTAAACCAATAACCGGTTGAAATTTACATGAAAGTTAAACTTAACCTAATCTTACTAAATCTAAAGTGGTATAAATAACAAAATAAGAAAAAATAAAACGATGATAGATGACTTATATGGCTTTATACTATAAATATTTCTTTTGAGACTGTTATGGCGCAGTGGGTTGGCATCTGAGTGTTATCGCGAAGGTGGCGGGTTCGATTCCCACGCAGGGGAATGAAATTATTTAATATTTCCTCGCTCTAGTAACCATGCAAAGCGCGCGTCTGGAAACGAAATCGGAACTCAACGCTGTCCTTGGTAAAAAATTACCGACCAGAGGGAATCAAATCACAACCGTACGCCCCCAGATTTTAAATAATCTTCAAGATCTTCTATACTTTGTTAAGCATATTAATAGCAATATTACTTCAACCGAGAATCGAATACACCACCCTCACTAAACACACAAATAAAAAAAAAACTAATAAGTATAACCGGACCTAATCCACATAAACGATTACTAAATCTAAAGTGGTATAACTAACATACTGGTAATAAAAAACGACCAAAACACAGAGATGTTTTACAAAATTCTTATGAGGAACAAAAAATAGAAGAAAAAAAATATGTAAAACGTAAAGTATCAAATAGTTTTGTATCAAAAAAAGTCTTGTTAGCTCTACATACTTGGATGTGTATAGAGTTGTTATACTTTGGGTATCGTTTGACCGATTGTGTTGAAATGGGGAATTGTGTTTTATAGAATATTATTTTTGCTAATATTAGTATTGTGTAATTTATATTTATTTTGAGGGAGAGGAGGGAACCTGGTGTTAAGGTATTCCGTTCCCCACGCTTGTTTCAGTGTGCGAGAAATTGAACGTTGAGTAGCATTTTTCAAGACAATGGTCATTTCGTAAGAACAAACGGTAAATTTGTTTAAATTGTTAACTAATTTATAAGAAAAATGGAACTCATAGACTAATTTTGTATAAACTTGACCTAATAGCTATTAGTATAGATGGTGTTATGTACTGAACACTGCACCACAGTGGGCTGTGGATATTAAGTTATTTTTGTTATTGGATGGCACTTAGTTATAACATTTACACTTTTTTAATTTTTATGCATCATAATATAAATTACAAATTGATTTTTGTTTAATCTTAAGAGGCCAACAGGTTTTTTTCATAATATATTTAATGTCAAAGATGGACAGAAAAATATCGAACGAGAAATATTTATAGGTGTTTATGAGATTAGCATATACAGAAGAATCCACTGGCTCTGCTTGTGCTTTTATTGACGATTTGTGTCTATTTTAAAATATAGTTGCATATATGTTTAGTTAGTGATAGGCAGAGAGAGTTTGGTGATATGTAACTTCGTTATTCACTTATACCCAAAGTCAAGTTAGTCAGTTATTACAACACAATTTGCATGCAACGTTTTATAATTCATCAACAATAGACCTTAACTAGAAAACAAAATATAATCTAATAGACCTAGTTACAAATTAAAAACGATCGAACAAACATATCTTCTTTCTAATTTCTTTTAAGTATATCATATTACCAATGATCTTAAAAGGTATTACAAAGTAAAAAAAATATGCAAAACGTGAAGAAAACAACCAGTTTCACCACATTCATAAAATGTTTGAAAATATAGCGTCTAAACAGAATTCAGGGCATAAAATTTAATTTTACGATCCATACCGACACTTTCGGAAATACTCCACTAAAGTGGTAATAACACCTCTATAAAACAGACGCACGCGATCCAAATTAAGCTGGTCGTCCACAGCCAGGGGCTGTATCGCCTAGCCTGTTATTAGTTCTGTCATTGAGAATATATTTTATCTTCAATTTTAATTGTATAATAAATTTTAACATACACGATATTATTATGAAACGTTCTTTAAGCAAATCCTGTGCGTATTTTGCTATAAATAAAATGTATATTTGTTAGAGAGACAATTCATCTATAAAATCAATGACTTATTTATATTAATTATATTTTTTGTTATAATGTAATTTTTATAATATATATATATNTATATATATATATATATATATATATATATATATATATATATATATATCTTTACAACCACGTCAAATTACGTCTATTTGCAACTGGAAAGTTTCTGTGCACATAATAATAATAAATTTATAATACTCAAGAAATTACTATATTATTAGCGCCATTACAATAAAAAAAAAATCATAAAAATACACAAGTATAAAAAATTGCCCATTCTATGTTATACTAAAAAGGAAATCGTCAACAAAACCTGAATATTCTACAAAAATATAGCTTCCTCTTATCTTTACGTAGCATCCGCGGCGCCATTCACTGGAACCAAACGCGTTAGACGGCACAAAAACAATTATATACAGACGAACGTTAATTGAATTATTGTTAGTAAATTGCCGGTTAAACAAATAATTGGGGGGTGTTAGCAGCACCGTGTAATTTTTATACGCTAATGTGTTTATTTATAATATGACTACTGATTTTTGATGTTTAGTTTTTTTTCTCTAATATTTATCGCTCTTTTTATAAATTCCTCATCTGTTTGTTTAGCTTCACGCTGTATGCCGTATAAAAGAGGGTGGGTACGCAGCGGAAACTTGGGAACCTAGAGTGAAGTCCGTTCTGATTATTTTAATGAAGATATTTCCATTCCCAACTTTCCGTCGAATTCTCGAGTCACTACGTGTAAGCACCGCGCTTACCCTTGTTACCAGCGCTAGGAAAATATAAAATATTTCATTTCCTTGACTGGAAATCGAACCCATAACCAGTCGCGTCTTCTTTACCACAAAATATTCGTTTAAGAGGTGAATTAACGACTTCCGACATAACTGAAATTGCTACCTGCTAGTATATGTATAAAGAAAAACTATCTGTTCAGATCATATCAGCAGAACTGCTCTAACTCCCTAGACTGATAGATATGAGTATGCATAATGCCAATAATGCCAGTACTGTCAGTACAAGAAGGTACCATCATTTCAAAAGGCAGATTTCCTAGTAAAAGCCATACCAAAAATAACTGTGGAAGCAAATTCGAGTCAACATACTCGTACTTTAGAATGACATTTTTCTTGTTTTTTTTATATCCACACTATATCACGCACATAGCCAAAAGCCTCATCTAAAAACACTGTTTTCCACGCACCGCCCAAATTTCAAAATATCGTGTATTGCTTTACGGAACTTAACGCTGCCGTTGTCTCACCAGAGTGAACAAATGTCAATCGAACCCACTACCCTGACTTACAGTCGGACGCTGACCCACTGCTCCACGACGGCCTCTAATAATGAAGTTAGCTATCAAACATAAATTTAATCCTACACATGATTGACGTATACAGTATGTTAATATTATAATTACTAATATACGAGATAAGGTTTATTGATAAGCCTTTCCGGACTTAAATGTTTATTGCTGTTTAAATTGCTGCTGTTTAAAAAAATGCTGATAAAAACTTGTAGTACTATTTTGAATTTGTATATTTTTTACATACATTGGCATTTTTTTAAATAATAGCTTCACAGTGTAAACTGTATATAGCAAGATAGGCAGAGGGAACCTAGTGTAATGACACTCTGTTCCCCACTTTCCGGCGAATTTTAAACACATCGCGTGTTGAGTGGCGGAACTTTTGGCCGCACTGTATCTTGTTAGCATCGTAGAAATGAAAATAATTTATTCCCTTAAGTAGGAATCTAACCCACGACCGTTGCGTTTCAGGAACCTAGTGTTAGGACATTACGTTCTGCTCCAAGCTGATTTCGTAGGCAGAGGCGTCGTGGCACAAAAGCATAACCGTGTGACTGTAAACGCGACAGATAGATAGATGGATAGATAGATAGATAGATAAAAGTCTTTATTGCACACTTGAAAAGATACATTAGAGTGACTTCTTAAGACAAAATGCACAAAGGTGGCTTTATCATTACAAGTGATCTCTTCCAGGCAACCAGATTCTGGAAGGATTTAATTATTAGTCCAGTCATAATGCGGTGCAAAACGACGCGAGAAATAACTAAATAAATAATTAAGCAAAAAAAACAACAGGTTGTGGGCCCGATCCTCCTCCAGGAAATTAAACGTTTAATATTATAATTTCTCCGCTCTGGTGTCGAGGCAAAGTGCGGCGTTGAAATCGGTGGAAAGTTCCACTGCTTTACCCTTCTACATACGGAATACAGCGTACCTATAGCAGATGCATCGGGCTAAATCGACAGGATTAACGTGATGTAACATAGCCCACAGCCTTCCTCTTTATACAACATAAAAATAAATTTTCGTTTCAAGTAAGTAGTTCCTGAGATTAGTACGTTCAATCAAACATATTTTTGATCGTACTTCATTTATCGAGCAAAATGAGTGTTGTTTAAATCAATTTTGCGCCATAATTACATCAATTTGTATCTAATGTTTATTAATAATTTTATTAGTCAATGAAATTTCTCAATAACTTCAAAATAATCGGAATTAGTATCGTAAAAGTATAATAATAATAATAAAGAACATAATAAAGAAATACAGGTATAGCTATATTCCTTTTGTTTCACGCTGTATTACACATATAGCTGAGTAGACAGGGGGAAGTATGTTAAGACACTGTTATTCTTTTCCGTTCTATCTTCGAAACGTTGCGTTTTAAGCGGCGGAACTCAACGCCGCGCTTGTTCTTGTTACTAGAGCGAGAAAATAAAAATAATTCATTCTTCCGTCGTGGCGTCAGTCTCTAACCGTTCGTTTGGGGATTCCATTCCGACTCGTGGTAATAACCTATTTTCAATTCCTTGTTATTGTAAGAAGACAAAACGCGGCGCTCAGTTCTGCAACTCAACGTGGAATGTCTCAAAAACTAAACAGTGCGTGAGGAACTGAGTGTTTTAACACTAGGTTTCATCTGCTTTATCTGCTAATATGGGATACAGCGTGAACTTAAAAAAAATACATTTATTGGATAAGTGTGAATTATGAACCTGTTACCTTCGCCAAAACAAGTTCCTTATGATTTATAAACCAGAATTAGTATAACATTATCTTGTACACGAAAACATATAAATTATAAATGATTTAAATGATGTAATATTATACGCTGTTGGTGCTACCAAAGATAATCTAAAGATATAAATAAAATTTGAAATTGTTTGCCTATGATTTGGGAATTTAGTTTTATTTCTTTATGCTCACAATGTGGTTCAATGGGATGTATGTGCGATAGTTGTGAGTCCGATTTCTTCTAGGGATAGTATATTTTTTATCTGCTTTGGCAAAATCGCGGCGTTGAGTTTCACTCCACACGCGATGTCTCGAAAATTGGGCGGTGCTTGCGTAACGACATGTCTTAACTAGATTCCTTCTACCTATGGGCGAGATACGGCATAAAAAATAACAAAAAGAAAAATATTTTATATTTTTTCTTTTAAATAAAAATTTTGATCATAACTCAACATCAGTTTCAATTTATTAAACTAATTCTTTATTCTCTCATTAAAATTTAATTATTTCAATCATTTGTCGATGCTCATAATAGGCATATAAAGTCATCACGACCAAAACCGCGAGAAATAGCTACCACCTAATCAACCAAAACTATTTTAACTAAATCGAACCTCGACTTACCACCATTAATAACTTTACCAATCTAATAAGTATCTAATTTCAATTTGCAATAAACACGTATAATATTTAATTTAGATGGCTATATTTAACAACGGTTACATTTAATATAACGACATTCGAGTATTAATAACTAATAGGTTATTTATTGAGATAAGTTTTTTGCCGTCGTCGTGGCGTGGCACCGCGTCTGATTATAAACGTGATTGTGTGGGTTTGATTTCGTTTCGGAGGAAACTATTTTCATTTACTCGCTCTGATAATAAGACAAAGCGCGGTGTTGAGTTCCGCCACGCATTATACAATGAAACGAAAATTCGGTGGTGCGTGGCAGACGGAGTGTCTTTATATTAAGTTTCCTTTGCCTACTGCTATGTGCGGGATCCAGCGTGAGCTTAATAAAAAGTGTTTTTAAATGAAGTACATATTTTACTTGGGTTTTAGCGAATGTTATACAATAAGCATATAAATTTTGTGATCTATAATATATTTTTGATTGTACCTACACGTGGCGCAGTAGAGCAGTCGTTGGTTGTAAGTTGAACCCCAAGCGGAGGTATGATTATTATAATTTTTTTTTCTATTTCCCCCTCTGGTAGACCAACACTACTCAACATGCATGCTTTTTAAAAATTGAACGGAAAATAGATTCACGTTGAATTATTTGTCGACGAATTCGAGAGAGTATGAAATATTATTATAATTGGAAAATTGGAAATATTATCTTTAGCGTACATACAACTTTCACCTAACCATCACGCAATTTTTCAGATTCGGAAAACTAACTTAAGCTATCACTTTGCCATGTGTAGGATAGGTCTCAACGTAAAACTAAAAAATATACTATTTTAAATACGAGTAAAACTTTATTTTGCAACCATCTTTAAAATAGGCCTTTACATTTTAACACTAACTGTTCAATTATTGTCGATAGTTATAATAGTTAACTTATAATAGTTTAATTCTTTTACAGATTGTCGACGATGCATCGTAAGGAGTAAAGTGTTCTTCAGAAATGGCGTCACCAAGGACTTCTGATATAATTATACCAAACAAAGAATGTGATACAGAGTGGTTATCTACGTCGAAGCACAATACACAAATAAACAATAAGAAAGTTCACGGTAGCTTTCAAATAACACCTATTGACATGAATTGTTACAAGCTCAGGCGACCTTATCTTTTCTATAATAACTTCGGTTATAAAGAAGAACTTTCCAGAAGGATCCATATAAAGAGAGAATATGGATTTTATAATTATTGCTTTATAAGCGTATGCCTTAGCTTTATATTAGGACTTGTAATAGGCGTTGCAATAGTCGGATCTCCGCAAACTAGAGTGATTTCTTCTAATTTTAGCAATAGAAAATTAGTAAGAATTAATTCAACTAGAAATCTTAACTTTAGAAGTTTAAATTCCATTAAATATACTGACAAATTAGATAATGATTTAGATAAGGATAAAAAGATGGAAACATTCGCCTCTGTGTCTTTTACTGGGGCTGTTGACCACAAATACAAGAAAATGGATCTCTACCCTAAAGGACTAACTGACGATATGAAAGAAATTTTAAAAGATAACAAAGTGACGCATCACAAGCATTCCATATCAAATATAACATCAAAGCATGTTCCAAACGACGATACTGTTTTATATGAAACTATATTTTGGGGGCCAGAAGTAGAAAATTCTATGCCGCAAGGTTACGGTGAGAGTTCAGCTGAAATTTGGGAGAGATACGTTGACCAAAGCGAAGTAATTAAAATGGAACCAGGCTGTGGTAGGATGCAAAATCGCTTAGTAACGTTTAAAGACGGCATCCAAGCCTGTGTGCGATATAGGCAGAATACTGATCAAATACAAGGCGAAATTTTCAGTTTCTACGTGGCAAGGTTACTTAATTTGACCAACGTAGCACCATCAGTGGTCAAAGTTGTGGATTTAAAAGACAAATTATGGCAGAGTGTATCAAGTGAAATTGCATCCGCCCAATGGAATACAAATAGAGCTGTAGTACTAACACAGTATATTCCAAGCTTAGAATCTGCTACCATACCAGAAATCTTCAAGCCATCAACACGCCATTTGAACAAACAAGACGTTTACAAAATATCGCTAAAAGAAAACGCAACAAGTGAAACCAGTAAACAAATATTGATTGATAAGATAAGAATGAAAAGTAGCAAAACGAAGAAAGAAGTGGTAGAAGACTTCGATTATATAGATGCTAAGCTGAATAAAAAAACGATAGATCAATTTGTGGAACTGGCTCAATGGTCTGATCTCATCATTTTCGACTACTTAACAGCAAATTTAGATAGGATAGTCAACAATTTGTTCAATTATCAGTGGAATGTAAATATTATGGATGGACCAGCTCATAATTTGGCAAGGAAGATGGACAGTGGACTACTCTTGTTTCTTGATAACGAATCAGGTTTACTCCACGGATATAGGCTTTTGAAGAAATATAACGTATATCATAGTTTAATGTTAGATAATTTATGTGTGTTTAGGAAAAGGACTGTCGATGCTCTTAATATGTTGCACAAAAGTTCTGTTGGTGTTAAACTAAGTGAAATATTCCATAAAAAGAATAATGCAGTGATAAGAGACATATTGCCTCCGTTACCGGAGAAAAACGCTAAAGTGCTTCACGAAAGGATAGGAAAAATTTTGAGCCAGATTGAGAAATGTGAACAAAGTTTTTCAGTTAGATAGTTTCATTAATATTAATTTAAATTTAGTTATTTCATTATGAAAAAAAAATACAGTAAATTATGATTTTCCAATTAATTTCATATTCCTTTTTAATCCCTCATACACATTCATAAATTTTATGGAAAAGACAATTGAGCGTATGTAATATATTTAAAAAAAAAGTTTAATTTACTACTTTGGCTCTAATGGACGAGTAAAATAATATTGTGAAATTGTATTACATCGTTGTAAGTTACTTAAAAGATGTCAACAATATGTCAAAATAAAACAAATACTAAGCAAACATTTTAAGCAAATATTTGTAATATTTGCTTAAATTTTTTGTTTAATCTATAATTGTATAACAAACTCAAAAAATTGTTTAATATAGCCTAAGAATACCTAGACTAAGGGGCGGCTGTCAAAATCAAAAATTATGTAGCACGACATTTTGACAACCGCCCCTCGTAGCATTTAGTATTTATTATAGTACGAGTGATATAATAGTGTTTTTGATACCAAATAAATAATATTTATTGTAAAATATATGTGCCAGTAGACATTTTGGTGATAATTTAAGTAAAAATGTATATATAATATAATTGTAAATATTTATGTTTGTTATTTGTAAATTTTGATTTCAATTGTATGCAATATAAGGACAAATAAAAAACCCGAACTCGATGATTGTTTTGTCACTTAAGATAGATTTTATCACTAAATTACAAAGTAGACCAAAAAAAGCGTGTTAAAAGGATATAAGTTCTGAATGTTCATAATAAAATTTTTGTTTTTTTTTTCTGCATTTTCAACCACCAGATTTGCATTTTTCATTTGACGTGATCCCAAATTTTAATATATAATTCTCTTAATCTACAATTCTCTTAATCTCTCTATATTTTTTTTGTTTATGAATTTATGATCGGTATTATTGTTTTGTATATTCTATACATTCAATAACAATATTGTCGTCTTTCGCCTATCCCTGCTTTCACCTATACAATGCCATAGTGCAGAGGGACATTGTCTGACTGTAAACGTGACGGTTGTGGGTTCAATTCTCACTCGGGGGAACGAATTTTTCATTTCTCGACCTAGTAATAAGACAAAACGCGTCGTTGAGACCCTCCACTTAACACGCAGTGTGTCATCCGATCCGAATAACGGTATGTTAACACAAAATTCCATCTGCCTACCCCGCTATGTGCGGGATAAAGCGTGAAACTAAAGAATAATACGAACAATGTATAGTCCACGCGTAAAATTGGTCACCGTTGGTTCAAAAACAGGTTAAAAGATATGTAAATATATGTAAAATAAATATAATTATAATAAATAAAATGACTTTAAGACGACATGGTTTTTTATTATTTATATTTTACTTGTAGCTCATAAATTATTTATAGTTAAGGGTTATATTGATAATTGGATTTTCATTTGGTCATTTTAATTTTGTCGCTCTAGGGAAAATGACAAAGCGCGGCGTTGAACTCTGCCACTCAGTGTATAATGTCTCAAAATTTGGGCGGTACGTGGTGAATGGAATGTCTTAACACTAAGGTTTCCTTTAGTTAGTCCCCTACATGCGGGATACAGCATGAAATAAAAAACCGTAGCGTTATATAAAAGGTTCACCGTAAACCGTAGTAGCCGATTCAATTTCGGTTATTTAAATGGTTGATTAAATGCTCATAGAAAGCCGTGTCGCAGTGGCACAGTGCTTGGCTTTTAACGCCATGGTTATGGGTTCGATCGCTATTTCCGGGAAAAAATTGATTTCATTTCCTTGCTCTGGGGAGAAGGCGTCAAATTCCGCTAATCAATATGCAAAGTCTCGAAATCACTTAATCCCTCACAGAAAATATCCACATAGTAGGCAAAGGGAATATCCTTACCTAGAACTCTTCCGTTCCCCACTTTCCACCAAATTCGGGAAACATTGCGTGTTGAGTGGCGGAACTCAACGCCACGTCCTGCAAATCGAGAATCCACGAGAAAATAAAGTAAAAATATTGAATATGTCATTCTCCCGAGTGGCACGTGGTGCAGAGGATGTGGGTTCGAATCCCACTGGGAGAAATTAAAAACTTATTTAAAATGTATATTTCCATTTCTTTGCTTTGGTGTAGGGTCGAGGTGTGACGTTGAGTTCCGCCATACTACACGCAATGCCTTCAGTATTTGGCGGAAAGTGGGAAACGGAGTGTGTTAACACTAAGTTCTCTCTGCCTACCCTTCTGTGTGCGAAATATAGCGTGAAGGTGAAATGCATACATGTGTTGAATATTTCTTTAATTGAAAAAATATGTTTTAAGTAACAACACACAATACCGTCTCTAATAAAGAACGGAATTTCTGGGGCAGCATCTAATTGTGAACAGAATGGATGTGGGTTCGATTTCTAATAGGGGATTCCCCCTATATAATAGATGCATTTCTCTCTATCGTAAGATCAGATGCGGCGTTGAGATCAATTCGACGAAAGACGACTAACAGAGTGTCTTAACACTACTACTACTACGTTCTCCCTGCTATACGTGAAAAAGCATGAAACCGAAAAAAATCTTCGCCTTAACTAATACTAATATGAAACACAGAAGCCGCCTCTGACCTAATGTAGTCAAGAGCTCACAAAATTAACTCGAGGCCTCTATTGTCCTCGAGGCATGTACAAATACATACAAACACATTCCATATCTCATAAATAATGAAGCTATTTTAAACGGACAATTGACAAAGTCATTTCATATTTTCATCTATTTGTTAATAAGATAGTCGTGGATTCGATTCCCATTCGGGTGAATGATTTTTTTTCTTTTTCTCATTTTGGTGACGAGGCGAAGCGGGTTCCGTCACTTATCATGCAACGTATCGAAAATAAAGTGGTGAGTGGAGAAAGGACAGTCTATATACTGGGTTTCCTTTGGCTACCCACTATATGCACAATACTTAATTGATTTAATTTTGTCAATTAAAATTAATGTATTTTTTTATTTGTAATTTTTTTATAAACCCAGAGTGGGAATCCAACTCACGAAACTCACGAAATTGACGCGTAAAGAGGGGAACGAAATGTTTTAACACTACCTTCCCTATACTATATATGGGATAGTGGGTAGTAGTGTACGTGAGACATCATCATAGCGCATATTGAAAGGCGAAACGGAAGAAGTCTTAGTGAGTATAGACTATCTTAATAGTAGGTTCCCAGGTTCCCTCTGCCCACCCTACTATGAGCGAGTATTATATAATAGTATCAAAATAAAAAAGGCCAGGTGTCTAAAGAACTACTATACGATCTTACTTCATATTAAGTCCGAAATACCAAAAAAAACAGATCCCAATGTCATTTAACTAACTCTATTCGGAAATCGAATTGAGGTATCTTTCGTACAAAAAAATATTACGAACGAGGAAACTAGGACACGGGAGGTCCACAATTACAATCGAAATCGATCTAGTTAGCTCATTTTTTACTTTATGGCGTAAAAAAGAATATTAGTGATGGAATACTTTTAATTCGACACATCTTGTTGAGTGTTTGGGGGTGAAATTACTTTACCTGATTTGGTAATATGGGTGTAGATTTTTTTAATTACATTTATAGTGGCCGTCGTGGCCCAGCGACACCGCGTTTGACTGTTAACACGACGGTTGTGAGTTCGATTCCCATTAAAGGGAATGAATTGTTTTCAATTTCCTCGCTCTAGTAACAAGATAAAGGACAATTTTTCGCAAAATCGGTCAGAAAGTGGGGATCAGAGTATCTTATTTTTAGCGTCACGCTGCATTCGACACATAGCCGGGTAGGCAGAAGAAATCTAGGAACCTACTTTTAAGACTCTACATCCCATTAAGACACTTCTGTTCCCAATTGTTCGCCAGATTCTTGAGGCATTCCGTAATCAATGGTGAAACTCAACGTCGCACTTTACCTCGTTATGAGTGCGAGGTAAAGAAAATATTAAATATCGTCGTGCAGCCTCTCGAGGAAATGAAATATTTTTTAAATTTATATTTCCATTTCCTCGCTTTGGTGTCGAGGCAAAGCACGGCGTTTAGTTACGCCACTAAACAGTCAATGCCTTCAGAATGCGGCGGAAAGTGGGGAACGAAGTGGATACAACGTGTATCCCGCCCACAGTAGGGTAGGCAGTAGGAACCTAGTGTTAAGTATTCCGAACTTAAGTACTTTCCCACTTTCCACCGAATTCTTTGAGGCCGGTAAATGGCGGAACTCAACTCCCGGCTTTTCATGGAGCAAAGAATTGAAAATTTTAAGAAATAATAATGCATTTTCCCGAGTGGAAATTGAACCCTCAACCGTCCCGTTACAGTAACACCCTTGTGCCCTTGGGCCACGACAGCCTCAACACTTTTATTATATTACTTTTTCTTAATATTAGATTTCCCCTGCATATACTCGTACATTATATATGGAAAATACTACTTGTACTATTTTTATATCAACGCTTGATACTGCAAAGCTGAGTAGGTAAAGAGAAGTCAAGACACTCCGTTATCAGTTTCCCACCCTTAAGCCCGCTTTCCACCGCGAGTGGAGCGGACCCATTAAAGACTGGATCAAATTCAAGATAAAAATGCGTTCTAGAGAAAAAGATAGAATAAGCAGAGTGTTGAAATGAACCCGCTCAGCCCTAGGGAGCAGAGAGAAGTAATTAAAAAAAAATCCCAAAATTATTTTTGGGTGGAAATGTATACTTATTTCATTTAAAAGGGATCCGTCCCGCCTTGCCTAGGCTGGACGGGTCCCTTTACGACGCCCAAAGCCGCATTTCTTTTTAGAAATGTGAAATGATAATGATAATTCCCCCGAGCGACTATCGAACCCACAACCGTCGCGTTTACCACTACGACACGATGGCCTCACAATTTTTTGTACCAGAACATTCTTTAGCCAATTAAAACATATTAATTAGTTGAATACAACTTTTTGAAACTCATTTTTTTTTGTTTGCAAAATAAAAATTTCTATAGAAATAATCCCATAACGGCCAATAAAGGAATTTTTTGAATGGTAGTTTCGTACAAAGGACTCTACGTGGGATTTTCGACTCTATTTATTAGTGATGTGACCGTCTATTCTTTTTTTTCTTTTGAGTGACGTTTATTTTTAAATAGCAACCCTTGAATAATGAACGTAAGAATGACTGGCTTATATTGAATGATTGAAGGTATTTTGAGTGATTTACAACTATATTGTCAGTATAGGTAAGGTTCAAAATGGTAATTAAAAATTAAAGAAGTAAATTCTTAGTTTATCAATTGAAATTGAGCTCGATTAATTTCGTATAAGGTTGAAATTCCGTTAAGAATTTTTATTTTGGGGAAAAATAAAAATTTTTGTGTGACGGTGCTTGAAGCAAACGAATTTAAGTATGGTTGTTTTATATGATGTATAGAAAAAGTCGTTTCGAACACGCTTATAAGATTATAAGGAACGGTGTTAAGTTGTGTAAATATTATATAATTATTGGTTAAATCGTCTATAACATACAGCAGGGCAGACAGGAGCATAGGCACTAGAAAAGAGAGATGAGGGCCGTGCCCATCCCAAGGTAGTTGCAGTGGCCCACACCAGACTTTTTACTTAAAGCTGAAGTATAAAAAAAACCTTGCGCATAGTTCGAAAGAGAAAGGCATTTTAAACAATTAATAATTTTTTTGTTATTTTAAATCGATAAAGTAATTAAAATTGCAAGCAAACACATACATAAGTATATTTTACTATGTAATAATATTACTATTACATTTTTTTAAGCTTCTCGTCGTATCTCGCACGTAGAAGGATAGGCAAAGGGATCCTGGGAACCTAATGTTAAGACACTCGCTTCCCATTAGTAATCGATGGAAATGGAGTGTGTTAACACTAAGTCCCCAGGTTCCCTCTGCCTATCCTGCTATGTGCAGGATACAGCGTGAAGCTAAAAAAAATATTACATATATAATTTTGAATGTAGAAGATGACGTTTGTATTTTACGAATACATTAGAATGTTTCACACCTGGCCTGAAATTATATATCAGATTAGATACCCCATCTTACTTTTTATTAATAAATATTTATTCAATTTTTTTTAGGCCCTTGTAGTTAGCTGTAAACGTGGTGATTGTTAGTTCGATTACGCAATATATTATACTACAATATAATAATACGCAATATTTCCAAAATTGGGCGCAAAGTAACGAAGTGTTTTATCACTAGGTCGGTCACCTCTACCTTGCTATATGCGGAATACAGTGTGAACGTAAAAAAAATAACGAATTTATATTGACACCTGGCATGAAGAAAGATTTATTGGATTTGATTGATTTTTCCTTTTCATTGTGATCTTTTCATGCATCTGTCGCATTTTGTTGCGAAGTGAGTTTTTGATAGGACTGCCTTCTGAAGGAATGGGAGCCATTGGACTGACAATACTGACATCCTTTTTATAACCGCCTTAAGCACAGTGGTGAGTTCTTCACATGGGCGTATTAATAGGGGAATGGGATGGTCCGTGTCCACCTCAGATTACAATAAAAATACCGTGGAGATATTTAAAAAAAATCTGCAGTGTCACGAAAATTGAGCAGAAAGTTTAGAACGGAGTATCTTAACACTACGATATACTAGGCTAGGACTACATACAGGGCATATAATATAATTGAAAAAGCGAGAAGCTGTTTTTATATATATATATATATATGTGCACATGTTGGAATTTATGTGTATTCTTTAATAGTTGTAGCATAAATAAAGTATTCATGATTTGTTAATATTAGTCTAGACATAAATATTGTTGTAAAAATAAAAATACTTTTTTATTTAAGTGCGAGAAGTATTTTAAGAGTGTTCTGTATATTTTTTAAATCTAATTTTTTGTCAAATTTTCAAAGTATAAAAAATATTTACTCTTAATTAATTATTTTTATCTCTTCGCTGTCGTATCTAAAGCGCCAAGTACAAGGTACTTAGGCTATGAAAAAAACGTGAAAAGATTTTTTAAATACTATAGTTTCCCTAATCCAAATAGACAAATGGCGAGGAGGTTTTACTTATTCATAATTCTTTGATTTTTTTTCAGTTTCACGCACGTAGAGGACATTCAATTGTTATTAAGACACATTGATTCTCTCCTTTCCGACGAGTTCTTGAAGCATTGCGTGTTGAATGGTGAAATTGAGCACCGCCTAATGTCACGTTATCAGAACGATGAAATGAAAATATAAATTCTTTCATTCCCCCAAATGAGAATCGAACACACAACCATCATGTTGCGGGTGTATAAGCGTGCGACTGAAATCGAACACTTGTGAACCTGTGCCACGATCGCCTCACGTAGATTTTTTCCACCACAAATTAAATAGAAAAAAATATTGCCCGAATACGGAATCCTAATAATGTTATTTTATTGGTTAAGGTGTGAAAGAATTATGAGTGATATTATTGAACAGGTTCTTAAGCAAAATTTATATTTTGTATTATAGATATTTTTAAATTTATAGCTATTTTAGACTTCATGGTTGCCATTTTCTGTCATTTTTCTGTGCATCTAATGGATTTGATTGTCATACATTGCATATTATAATAATATAAAATATAAAAGATTGGAATTATTTATTAATTGTTGGAAAATAGGGAACGCAGTATCTTAGCACTAAGTTCCCTCGACTCTTCTATAACTAACAGACAAAAAAAAACGAGATTAGTCACTAAATTCTTCATTCGAAACGGTGTAAAGAATTCATACATTCAAACGTATATTTAATATAAGTCAGTACAAATATCGATCATATTTTCACGCATTAACGCGCTCGTTGTTCCGCAAAAGGCAAATACTTTGTGACACGAGGACGGGTCTGTATAAAGGTTTTGTTTCATTTTCACATTTTAAATGAATGTAAAAAGAAATTTAGGATGTAATTTAGTGGGACAGTGTCAGTTGTACTCGCGATTGTCGTGGGTTTGATAGTCAAGAATGTTTTGTATTTTATTAGAAAAGCTGGGAACCTAGTGTTGAGACACTCCATCTCATTAGGACAATTCCGTTCCCCACTGCATTGATTCCGAAACTCATGTCGCAACGCGACGCCGAACTAGGTAATCTCTGTGTATTCTGCTATATACGGGAGCTATGTAAAGTACTAATTTCAAAATTGAAGGTCATCGGTAATTATCTGCAAGTTATAAAAGTTGACAAACTTAAGTTTGAGGGCGTATGCACTCATATTGTGCGAAACAAACTACAAATATAAGTTTGTAATAATTTTTTTCTGCGAAACATCAATAAATTTTCTCTTGTCGGATTTAGACCTTCATTTTTATTGTATGTTCTCACTTCGTGCCAAATTTTATAATTGTAGATGCATGAGAAGTTTCCACCTACACTTTAGTTTTGATAACGTGAATTTCATACAATATACAGCAAAACAATGCATATATGCTGGTATATTTTAATTGCATTGACTTTACAACTCGATTTGTTCTTTTCTCTAAGGTACCGTAGACCTGAATATTTGATATCAATTTCAACTTGATCTTCTTCCACGCAATCTGGAGGTAAATGGTCTGTCTTGAGAGACGGACACCAAAGTAATATTATAAGAGTTTCGTTTAGCCTTTTGAGTTACGGAACTCTAAAAATAGTAAATAGCAAAACAAACACAAAATGTATTTTTTATTATAGGTATATGAAAACATGTTTTTTACAATAATCTGTTAGTTACTATGGCATAAAGGCATTTAATAATTAAAGTAATGATATCAGCTTCACGCTGTACGCTTCACGTATACAGCAGGGTAGGCAGAGGGAACCTAGTGTTAAGACATTCCGTTCCCCACTTTCTGCCGAATTCTGGAGGCATCGCGTGTTGAGTGGCAGAACTCAACGCCGCGCTTAACCTCGACACCAGAGCGAAGAAATGGAAATAGAAATTTAAGTAAATATCCCATCTCCTCGAGTGGGGATCGAACCCACAACCAGTAGTTTTACAGTCACACTTCGTGCAGCTGCACCACGACTGGCCTCAAGTAATTATATAATATATAATTTAGAAAAAAAAACTTAAAAAAAAATTTTTCTGCACCATCTAATACAAGTGCTATAAAATATGCTCGGAGCTATAAACTGTATGAGTCTAAACTCGAATGGTTTACTAGTAGAATCTGAAGAGATCCAATATTGAGATCGTGGCTCCATCATCACACCATCTCGTTATTACCATAATATTGTATTGTCCCTTAATTATATAATAATAGATTTTATTGCATAGTTAATTTGTTACAGCTCAACCAAATAAGAGAAAAAACTACTAAGTATTCCATGGAGCATGGAGCAACGCCTGCGATTTACGAACCAAGTGTATGTTTACGGTAGCTCTTTAGGAATGGATATTAACGCTCAACACTATCCAAACTCTCTTTCTATTTAACTATTTTTTTTTCTTATCTTCACCTGAAAAAGAAACCTGAAGAACCTGAGAACCTAATATTAAGACACTCCGTTTCTATTAAGACACATTTGTTCTTTTTTTTCCTGCCGAATTCTGGAGGCATATTTCATTTTCTCGAGTGGAGTGGAAATCGAGCTTACAACCTGTCGTGTTTACAGTAGCACGCTTGTGCCCAAACCAAACCAAACAGGACCAAACTGACGAAACAAATGAAGATCTTATTAAATTATGCGGCATCACAGCGTCAGACTCCAAACACGACGGTTGTCTGTCCTCAATTCATTTTTTTTTGTTTTCACGCTCTGGTAAGAAGACAACTGGCGGCGGTTAACTCCGCTACTCAACACGCAACATTTCGCAAATTTGGCAGTGCGCAAGTTTCAATACTAGGGCAACCTAGTATTGAAACCGTACCGTACTGTACCGGGAAAAGCTTGGGGCCAAAAAGGCTAAAATAAATAAGAAATAATAAATGCATTTTACTAATATGTCTGTTTAAATTACCAAAACACAGACTTTACTATGTCACAAAGTATTATAATCCAAATAATATAAATAAAAAAGTCTGTCTGTCCTGCAAAATCTCTTAAATGGTTGTAATGGTTTTGACAGGATCTTATACAATTAAAAATTCGATATTTTTTTAAGTGTACTTTGTGATTTGTCATTCATTTTATTAAGAATAAAATGACACATAGCTCCCGTATCTTTTTGCCTTTTTAGAGTTTCGTGCCCAAAGGCTGAAACGCCGCTTTTAACAAGACTCCGCTGTCTGTCTCTCCGGCTGTCATCAGGCAGTATCTCATGAATCGTTTTAGAATATTAGAAAATTTGACATATGATGTACATCTATTGGCGCTATATCAACACAATAAAAAACAGAATAACGTAAATATTTAATTTAAAAACAAAAATAATGTCAAACAGACATTATTTTTTGTTGTTTCTATATATGATGATAATATACGGAACATATCGTAGGCCAGTCCGACTCGTACTTGGCCGTATTTCATTTCCTTTCCTTCGCTCTGGCAAGGCAAAACGTAAAGTTGAGTTCCGTCTCTTCTGCATTCGAGGGAAAAGCGGAAAATGAAATGTCTAAGCCCTTCTTATAAGCTCCAGTTCTAGTGTTCTACAGTTTAGATAGCAGGGTAGGTTGTTATATGGGTAAAAGCGCAAAACAAAAAAAATTCTTACCTTACAATATTAAAACGAGTCTTCACTCGAGGCTTTATAGAAATTAGACGTTTTAGCTTCACGCTGTATCCCACACATAGTAGGGTTAGCAGAGGGAAGCTGAGTACCTAATGTTAAGACACTACGTCCAATTTTCGCCGAATTTTGGAGACGTTGCGTGTTGAGTGGCGGAACTCCATTGAGTTCCGCCACTCAACAAGGCAAAGCGAGGCATTCCTCGCTTTGCCTTGTCTCAAGAGCGAAAAAAACGAACATATTAAATATTTCATCGGAAATTGATCCCACAATCGTAGTATTTACAAACGCATCCTTGTGCCCAAGCAATGAAAAAAAAACAGCATTAATAATGAGTATTTTATCAATTTTATAGACATTTTATTGAATGAGACTTTGAGATGTGATATGTTAAACATAAATTTAATGTAAAATATACATTTCTTATATATCAATTTTAAATTTGTATGCAGATAATAAAAATGTCTAGACTCTAGACATTCAAATATTATTATAGCTATATAATTTCCTGTTTCTTAATAAAAATAGTTCAAAAGGCCGTCGTGGCTCATGAGCACAAGCGTGTGACTGTCAACGTAACGGTTGTGGGTTCGATTTCCACTGGGGAGAATGAAATATTTAATATTTTGATTTTCTCGCTTTGGTAACGGAGATAGCGTGGCATTGATTTCGGCCACTCAACACGAAATGTGCGGCGTTACAGATTCGGATTCGGCGGAAAGTAGGGAATGAAAGTTATCCTTATGGAAACGGATTACGGAGTGTCGCAAACTTTGCCACAGCGTCTGACTGTAAGCGAAATGCGATAGTTGTGAGTTGAATTCCCACTCAGAAGGGATAATTAAATAATTTTGTTGTTTTGGTAATAAGACAACGTTGCATTGAATTCCGCCAGTGAATGTGCAATGTCTCGGAAATTGGCCGGTGTGTGGGGATCGGAGTTTTTTAATTAATACTACTTTAGGACTGGGTTCCTTTTGCTTTCTTCTTCTTGCTATGGGCGGTATACGTGAAACTGTATTTTACTTTTTTTTAACGGACGAAAACGGAATGTCAAACTTTCGCTTTTCACACATGCCCTCCGAGAGGTCCTCATTTCGAGGCATTCTAGGAACCTACGACCAATATACACTGCAAACGCACAAAATAACCATAATATTTCAATAAGTACTTAATGTTTATTTATGTATATTATACGATACGATATGATATGATTGTACGCCTCAATAACTTGACAGGGTACTGCGGTTGAGACGGTCTGAGATTTTTTTTAATAGTTAAGCAAAGTTTAAGGGTTTAATAATATTTTTATTATTTCATTTTATATTTCGCATATAGGAAGGGCATGCAGTGGAAACCAAGTGATAAGACACTCTGTTCTTCAAGGATCGCTCAATATTCAAAGCGTTGCGTGTTGTCCACGATGCAATATTTCTTAACATGCAATATTTCTTAAACTATTAGAAGTTGAAAAATGCCTTATTTTAATTACATATATGTTTTTTTATTTCTGTGGATAAAAGATTACAAGTGTTCACCATACAATGTGACATTGGCAAAAGTGTTTTTGTGCTCAACTGGCTCTCTCTAAATTAGTATCGTTTCTTTAAATACTCTAAAATATTCTTTTGTATCATGATTCATCCCATTGCATTTGGTGTGGTCAGCAAGAAAATTCTATTTTTTAAGATATTCATATTCTACCCATTATATGGCCATGTTGGTTACCGGAACCTAACGTCGAGTTTTATAATAAGACATCCAATCATATGATAATAATTTAACTATAAATATTCCCCCTAAAAAAATGGAAGCCAAGCCAGGTTTAATACAAAAATAGTTTTTCTTTAAAAATCGGTTAAATAGTTTAACTATAGTATCAAGATTATTAATTCCATACTACATTTGTCATATGTAGAACCATTTCTTATAATGATTAATTAATACATCATCTAAAAGTAACAGAAATCACTTTGTTATAAATGATTTAAGTTGCCTTAATATGCTTAAAGTTGTTTCGGCCTTGTCTATTTTTAACCTTAAATTATTATTATTGAGACCACTGTGGCGCAGTGGCATAAGCGTTTGACATAAACGCGACGGTTGTGGGTTCGATTCCCACTCGGGGGAGCAAATTATTTAATATTTACATTTGGCTGCTTGTTGTTCGACGACGTGGAGTTCTGCTCTGACTCCTAAAATTCGATGGAAAGTCGGGAACGGATTTACTATTTCACTAAGTTTTGCCAGTGTAGTTTTCGATTTTCATATTAAAAATATTGTCTTGGTATATAAAGTGATCTATTTTTAGTTTCGCGCTGTAGCCTATAACAACTAAGCACCATCAAAATATCGTGTTCTGTTGTGACATTGCGTGTTGAATAGCTAAACTTGATTAAGGTTATATATAAAAATAATTCATCCTTTGAACTGGAATCGAACTCTTAACCTTTAAACTTGTTAAAATACGCCAAGTAAACTTTGAACCTACACCTATCGTACTTGGTGATAGCTAAGAACACAAATAAACGGCGCCTTAACGGATTTACCCACAAATTTCCATACAAAACACATTAAGGATGTCATATATTAACAAAATACTTAAGCCTAGAATAGTTAAAAATCACGACACGCATTAAGGAATCCATTAATAGGTATACAGGTTCGATTCCGTCGCATAATTCGATTAAAAATCAATATGTCTAATAAATAAATATTTATCTACATTGCGGGACAAATTATGGGCCCGAATTAGCATTAAAAAATATATGTGCTTAAACAAAGTTATGGCTGCGCCTGCGCATGTATTTTTTTGTATCAACTGTGGGGTTGGAACACAGAATAATGATAAGTTACTCTTTTTTTAATATTCTTGCAATTTAAAACAGATATAAATTAAATTGATAACCTAACACCACTCTTTGTTTATAAAATATAAAGTAAATATATAAAGTCACTATAAAGATTTTTTTTTTTGAGTTATAAAATTTATGTATATATTACTCCTATTCCTAATTTCATTTCTTTACTCTGGCATGATGAAATGCGGCGTTGATCGTCACTACGACACACAAAGTCTCTGTGTATGGCGGAAAGTGAAAATAGGAGTGTCTTAACACTAGGTTTTCACTGCTCACCTTTCTATGCGGAAAAAAGCGTGAAACGTTATCTTACATATAAAACAACAATTAATTCTGAAACCAGCTTTAAAAATTGCAATGAAACTTTAAAAAGTAGGAAAAAAATTGATAGTATGTTAAGGACAGACATAGCGACTTTCCTTCTTACGATTTACATGTAATATTATATTATAGTTATAACCTGTATATTAAATAATTTAAATTTAAATATATAAATTTCACAATCTCTATGGGCATTTTAAATAATAAAAAAATCACAAAACTTGAACAAACAGCGGCAGAGTTGAAGTGTATGTTGATTGTAGGTTCGAATCCTATAATTATTAATTTTAGGGGATGGGAGACATGTTAAGTATGTTTGAAGTAGCTGAACGCCGCGCTTTATCTTGTCAGAGAGGAGTGTAAACGACAGATTGTAGGTTCAACCCAGACGAGAGCTATTCGAACAAATTAATTATTTGTTCGAATTAATTGAGTATTATTATATTGTAATTAAGGGCGGTCGTGGCGCAGCGGCACGAGGTGTGACTGCAAAACCGACTGGTTGTGGGTTCGATCCCCACTCGAAGAGATGAAATATTTACTTAAATTTATATTTCCATTTCTTCGCTCTGGTGTCGAGGTTAAGCGCGGCGTTGAGTTCTGCCACTCAACACGCAATGCCTCCAGAATTCGGCAGAAAGTGGGGAACGGAGTGTCTTAACACTAGGTTCCCTCTGCCTACCCTGCTGTGTGCGGGATACAGCGTGAAGCTAATTTAATTTATTTTTTTTTAATTATTTTATATTATAATTTTTTCGCTCTGGTGTCAATTTAAAGCGCGGCATTGAGTTTCGCCACTTAACACGCAATGCCTCCAAAAATTAAAATGGCGGAATATAGAGAACGGAGTCTCTTAATACTAAATGCTCTATGCCTAACCTGTTGTGTGTAGGATACAGTGTGAAGCTGGAAATAATTTGTTTCCCCAAATATGGATTGAATCAACACATAAATAAGAACTAGAAAAGAATAAATAAAAAAAAAAAATTACCCTGAGATTATTATTCTTATATTTACTGTCTTATTTTCTATAAGCGCTCCACACTTTAAGCGTTGAGTGGCAGAACTGAACGCCGGTCTATGTATTTTGTATACAAAGCATATATTATGCATGTATCAAGCGTATAAATTTAATCATGTAGGTACATTAGTATTTTGAATTAATTTAAAAAAATATATTAGACTTAAAGGAATAGAACTCACGACTATTGCGGTTTTTTGCGGAACGCCATATCTGGTACCTAGCAGGGTAGATAGAGGGGACCTGGAAATCTTGTTTTACCTTTGTAATATACGTTTAATATTTTTTTGTAACTCGTACAAAATCAATAAGTTATAGAGTTACATACCAAGTAAGTAATATTATAGTTTTTCTAATACAAATATATTCGAAATTTTATTTGGATGGTGTTATCCAGTATTAAAAATATAATACGAGTATATATGCACATATAGCAGGATAGAGAGAAGGAATCTAAAACATCTTCATCAATCCGTTACCCATTTTCCACCTATCGAGGTATTGCGTGTTGAGTGGCAGAACTCAACGCCAGGCTTTTGCCGTAAATGGAAAAAAAATTAAATTAAGAAATAAAAGCTTAACCTCACCCATTGTAAACGTGATGTTTGTGTTGTTTTTACCACTCGAAGCAATTCATTTAATTTCTCCACTCTGGTTAAGACAAAGCACGGCGTTTGGTTTCTACCACTCACCTAGTCAAGTGGCTAACGAAGTGTCTTGACACTAGGTTTACTCTGAATGCACTTTGATGCGTGAGTGCTTATCCGGCTGCACGGCGCAAGGGAGGACAAAGTGTTTTTCATCCCATATATTTATGTTTGTATTTTTGTTCCCACGTCGCGTTGAAGACAAAATTGGAATCCACGGAAATTTTTCAAGGTTCCTTAGAAAAGTTTGATAGGTTCCAGAATGAATTCCAAGTGTTAATCATAAAAAACTAATATATTTAAAAAATCAAATCATATCATTTCATTTCCTTGTTCTGGTAACGGGTCTCTATAATATGTGCGGGATATAGCGTGAAGCTAAAAAAAAAATGATACATTTTATAACGCGTGGTGGAACTCAACGTCGCACAAACTACCAGTTTGGCAACGGACGAGGCGAAAGAGATATGCAGAGAGTAGAGACCGTAGCGTTTGACGCTCCGTGGGAGACAAAGCATTGAAACTAAAGAAATCCACTATTATTACATCACTAAAAGATGACCTCACTACACCAAAGGTCAAAATAATTATGAACAGAAGTTATTGCTTAATACAATCCTCAATATTTTAAATTAATTTACGACGTGTTTTCCATACAACAGTCATCTCATAAATTTTGTATATAATTTGAATAGTCTCAATAGGACAGGCGTATGGAGAACAAATATTTAGATATGGCTAACCGATTGTGAAAGTATTTTTCTCATAAAAATCGCTCTGGTAGAAAGACAGAGCACGACGTTGAGTTTTGACACTCAACACACTGTCTTGAAATATGCGATAAGTTCTCTCTGCTTACCCTATTATATGCGGGATACAACGAGAATAAAAAAATCTTTTAAATTTAATTTTTGGTAAATATACCTACGAATAATTATAAAACAGAAGATTTTTTTGATTGAACGCGATAATCTCGGGAACTACTGGTGCAAATTGATTTTATTTTTGTTACATTGTCCATGTATCGAGAAAGCATCCATGTTGTATCACATCATGTTAATAATTTCGATATAACCTCGTCTATCCGTGGTTGGAGTTATCTCGACCTTTTAACACATGTATGTATGTCAGGTACAGTATAGGTAGTGTCTTCATCCTAGGTTCCTTCCGCCTGCCCTGCTATGTATCACGTTTGGAAGAGGGATGGGAGTGTTATTGCACTCCGTTGCCCGTGCACCACCAAAATTTTCAGAACATTGCATGTTGAATTGCAGAAATCAAAATAATTAATTCCCTCAAGCCACAACGAACCCACAATCGCTGCTGCGCTACGACGATCTTAATAATAAATATAGGCACTGTTACATATTGGCATTGATAACCCGCGCTTCTTGGAATGCGTCCTAGCGGTCTCTCCACTAAGCCTTACATTTTTATCAAACAAGCTACGTACAAAAACTGATTAAAAATATATATTAATACATAAGAATAAACATATTCTTTTAAAAAATATTTTTTACTCTGTGGCAAGACATTTGTCAACAACGCCCAGCCGCCATATTGGCTGATTTACGCGCGAAAGCCACACATTTGACAGGTCAAAGTGATTATTCAATTTCCGTTTAAAAATGTTTTTAACAATATTTTAGTGATTTAAATCAATATTTTTATTGAATTTTGGTTTGAAAAATATTCAATAAAGATATTTTTAAAATAATTTTATAAGAAGCTAACATGGAGCAGCGTAGTGTAACAACTCAATGAATAACACGTTTATGTCGTGTGTGCAATATTATCGAATCTGATAAAAAGGCGACGGTTATGGGTTCGATTCCAATTCAAGGAAATAAATTAATTTTAATTCTCCTCTCTGGTAGTCAAACCACGACGTTAAGTTCTGTAGCTTAAGACACAGTGTCACGAACATTAGCTCTAAATTAGTTCTTAAATTATCGTGTTAAACAGAGTATTTTAACACTTGGTTCCCTCCGTCTACCCCGCTATATGCGGGATACAACGTGAAGCTACAAAAAAAGCATCAACAACTTAAAACAACCAATAAATCACCCAAAAACATTTCAAAACATAAATTAATAAGCCATTTAGCTTTTAAAATTTGATTTTTAGCAATCATTTAAGTAAAAATACACACAAAGTGAGCGTGATATGTGGTTTTCACTTAACTAAGGCAGGGCTCGTCAAGGCGACGGACCTCCCAGCAAATAATATGGGGTAGCATAGATTAGTATAAATGGACAGATGTGCTTAAATAAATAAAAAAAAAGTCAATATTGTGTTTTTTGGTATGATATTCGTGAATTTTGTAGATTTAACGGAAAAAAATGTATAATTTTTTTATTAAATTTTTGAGTTATTCCCACAATAAGATAGAAAAACGTTTAAGTCTTTAAAAAACGTACAAGAACTAGTAGGTATCGAATAACTAGTATCATAGAATAAACGGCTTAGTGGTCAGAGCGCTCGGATGATGTCCAAAACACGCGGATTCTTCTCTTTTTAAAAATAAATTTTGACTATTAAACACTTTTATGAGATTTTTGTAGTTATTAATTAGCAGAAACTTGATAAGCATATTCCTATAAGTTACATGTATTATTATTTAAAATAAAAGGTAAGTCTCAACCATTGAAACTTTTTTTTAAAAAATACTTGCAATGACCTAAATTTATAAAGAATATTTTAATTTTGCCACATCCACATGCGTTCCAACTCTATGCCCAGTACTTTACTCCATTTATCGAAAGGCTTAAAGAGGCCGATAAGAGCCATGATTCATAAAGATGTTTTATTTTTTTCATATATACCTGCATTAAGCTGTGTCCTAGAGAACGGAGGAGGGAATTGGAGATCCTTGCTCGAAATATTATTTTCATTCTCATATCAAACCAAAACATACTTTGTCAAGATATTCAATTACAATATCAAATTTGAAATGTTAATATTGTTAGTTCTGCAGGAATCCACCACTGGCAGAAAAAGCAGTTCTGCTATGCATAGGCAGAGAGAAGTGTGCCGAGGCTCACTCATGAACTGGAAAATACCTGTCCAAAATACCCATTAAAGCCATAACCAGCCCTCAGTTACTGGAAAAAGACCTCTAACTTGAAAATATGTAGTAAGTATTGTTTTTAGCTTCATGCTGCAAAACATACAAAGAAAGGTTAATGTTAGGACACTCCATTACGTTCCAACATTGCATGATGAGTAACGAAACTCAACGCTGCGTTTTGTCGTGTTAGTGCGGATCGTACAAACATTCAGTCGCTGTGACGCTACGCCACGACTATCTCAATTTCTACCAGGGAGCCTGGAATCCTAGTGTTAAGGCACTTCTGTTCCCCACTTTCCGCCGAATTCTGGAAGCATTTAGTGGCGAAACGCAACGCCGCGCTGTACCTCGTTACCACAGCGAGGGAATGAAAATATTAAATTTTTAATTTTACTAGGGACTTAACAAAATATAATATTATAATACGGAACACTCCTTTATCTTTTGAACAAACACTCTTAGTTATTTCGTAATCGGTCAACCCCCTAAGTGCATAGAGACAGCAATTTTATTATATTCTATATGTACTATACTATAACTATTATGTGTTTCTATTTATCACTTGGGAATTATATGTGCAGTGTGTGGACTTTGGAGATGGTGATATTATGCAGTTTTTTTGCTCAGGTATATTCTTGTTTATTTTCAAGCATTATTTGGATTTCACGGGAAAGAATAAAAAATCATAGAGATATAATGTTTTTAATAGTGTCTGACTGTAGGCGCGATGGTCGTGGGACATATAAATTATTTTCATTTTCCCGCCATGTATGAAGAGGTTAATGACAGTGGACACGGCGAAAGAGGTACGTAGAGACCGTAGCGTTTGGCGCTTCGTTCTCTCTGACTACTCCGCTAGGGATAAAGCGTGAATCTAAGTTAAGTTAAGCTAAGTTAGTTCATTTTCCCGCTGTAGCAGGCAAAGTAGGTCGTATAGATCCGCCACTCGACACGCACTGCCTCAAAAATTTAAACCTTTAACAAAAACAGAGAGTCCTTCTGCCTAGCGTGGAGCTGAAATGAAAGAAAAATAAAAGAATCAAACTAATATATTTACCAAGACCAAACTTCCATATTTCAAGCTCTGCAAAATCAAAACATCGAACCATTTTATATCAATTTACTGCGCCATATTTACAAACAGAGCACAGCAGCAATAAAATTTGACACCTCGGGTCCGATATTCAATATAAATAACGGTGTGAAGCAGGGTGACCCGCTATCTCCGAAATTGTTCACCAGTATCCTAGAGGAAGTATTCCGGAAACTAGCGGCCGGCTGGGAAGATAAGGGTATTGTCATTAGTGAAAAAAGGTTAACAAACCTTCGATTCGCTGATGACATCGTTCTATTCTCATCATCCGTGTCAGAGCTGCAAACTATGCTTGAAGACCTAAGCAAAGCCAGCCTTGAGGTTGGACTAAAAATGAATATGGCAAAGACCAAGCTGATGACCAACAGCGTACAGCAAAAGGTGACCGTAGGTTCAGAGGAGATGCAATATGTCCAAGAATATATCTACCTGGATCAAATAGTTTCTTTTCAGTGCCGACAAGACAAAGAAGTCGAAAGACGAATAGAAAATGCCTGGAGGAGCTATTGGTCTATGGGTGATCTCATGAAAGGAGACCTTCCCCTGCGATATAAACGTCGACTGATGGACATGTGCATCCTCCCAGTGCTCACCTATGGTGCCCAGACATGGTCTTTGACAAATTTACAGAAGTCCGCCCTCAAGGTTTGCCAACGAGCGATGGAGCGTAGCATCTTAGCTGTCAAATTATTGGATAAAATCCGAAACACCGAACTGCGCTCTCGCACAAAAATTGCTGACGTGGGTTCTAAAGCCGCTACGCTGAAGTGGGACTGGGCCGGACACGTCTGCCGCATGCCTGCAGAGTCTTGAGCGAAATCTTCTACCAGCTGGATCCCAAACTCTAAAAGGAGAATTGGCAGACCGAAACGGAGATGGCGAGACGAGCTGGACAATTACAAGCCTGACTGGTGTTCGATAGCACAAAATAGACTAGAATGGAAGAAATGGAGAGAGGCCTTTGCCCAACAATGGGACAGTACAGGCTAGGAATAATAATAATAATAATGAAAACTAGAATAGTTTAAAAAAATATCAAATGGCGTTATTACAGCACCTTTCCTCCATTGTTGACAAATTTAAATTCTTGCCAAAATTATTTCCTTTACAAATCTAAAATTCCACACAAAAAAGAAACCTATTCTATAAAAACAATCTCTATACTTCTGTATAACGTACAAATACAAAAGTAACACCTTTGCTTAATACCAACATAAATCTTTTTAATTTCAATAGGAGCAGGAATTTCTAAAGGGAACATAAAAAAAAAAATATTTGCTGATTAGCGTCTAACACATACTTAGAAGAATTTACCATTGACAAAATGAAACGGTTTGGTAAGTTCAACTTTATAGTCGGGTGGTAAGACTCAGAAGATTTGGAAGATGCAGAATTTTCATACAATTGTCCCTGATCTACAAAGGGATCGACACAAAAGGTTTATACAAAAGATGAAGGAAATTTGAGACTAATCTCGATCTAAATTTTTGTGATCATATTATTTGGCATATCTATATAAATAATATGTGGAGCAAAATTTTGTACTATTTTTTAAGGAAATTGTGCAGACGGAGAAATGAAAAAAATATATAAAAGTATGAAATTTGGCACAGTTATATTTTATATAGAGGAGTGCACCATGTTAATATTTTTTAAAACAATGCATAAAAGCTTCACGCTGCAAGCATCCCGCACAGAGCAGAGTAGGCAGAGGCAACCTTCTAATCAAGATACTTTCGTTTCACACTTTTCGCCCTATTCTCGGGTTCTTGCGTGTTGAATGGCGGGACTCAACGCCACGCCTTAACTAGTTACCAGTGCGAAGAAATAAAAATATTAAATATTCCCTCGATTAGAAATTGAACCCAAAGCTGTCGCGTTATATTATACGCGTCAATTCGTTGGCTAGTATATTGGAATTTTATATATAAAAACAAGGAACACGATGGTTGTAGGTTCGATGGCAAGAAAAAGTGGCAAGTGAGTTTGACGGAACTCACTTGACAAGCAAACTCGTTGAGGGCGTCGTGGTGTAGTGGCACAGCGTTAGATTGTAAACACGACGGTTTAGGTCAATCGGGTTATTTTCATTTTTCTCATTTGTGTAAGAAAAAGAGCGGCGAGTTCCGTCACTCAAGACACAATGTTTTCCAAATTAAGCGTGGGAAACAGATGTTTTAACACTAAAGTAGCTCTCTCTACCTTCCTAAATGCGGAATAAAAAAATATTTAAGAATAATACAATTAAGACCTTTTATGACAGTTGACTCACCAGGAATGTAACCCGCGACCTTCGAACTTCAAAAGATTCGCCGGACCCCATGACGTACTAAATCGATTATCTGTTTCTAAGAACACACATATTTTTAGGAATATCATAATTTACTGGAAGGTTTTAAGTGTAGATTTGTTTTATTTGTATAGGAAATATACTCGTATATATATAACGTTTATTTTTATTTGTATTATAAGTATACTGAGACCATGTCAGCGAAGTGGTAAAGTGTCTGATTATACATGTGGGCTCGATTCCCAATCTTAATTTTTTTTTCGGCCCCACCCTGTATCCTGCATATATTGGGGTAAGCAGTGTGAACTTAGTGTTAAGCCACTCTTTTTCCGCCTATGTTTCAAATATTGCGTAAATGAAAATAATTTCATATAATTTTTTATTAATAATTAACATTCTTCCGAGTGGGAATCGAACCCATAGTCGTCGCGTTTGGATGCTGTAGAAGGGCTCATGGTTTTATTAAGCTTAATTTATCTTATATGATAAAAATAAACGTCACATTGAGATTCATTTCTTGATATAAAATGTTTCAAAATTTGATAGAAAGTGAAAATTTGATATTTATTTAAATTTATATTATATTTCCATTTCCTCGCTCTGGTGTCGAGGCAAAGCGCGGCGTTGAGTTCCGCCACTCAACATGCAATGCCTCCAAAATTCGTCAGAAAGTGGGGAATGGAGTATCTTAACACTAGGTTCCCTCTGCCTACCCTGCTGAGTGCGCGATACAGCGTGAAGCTGGTAAAAAAATATGCTGGTATAAAAAAAATGAATGAAAATGGCTTCTCAAAATCGCTCGCAAAATCAATCTCAGAGTTGAGAGAGATTTATACATAAGGGCCTAAGAGTTGTGTATGATACAGATGCATGCTGAGAGTCCAAGGCTACTTTAACCGCAGGTACGTTGGTTTAACGTGATGCAATATAGACTATAGCCTTCCTCGATAAATGGACTATTCAACGCAAAAATATTTTTTCTTTAAATATAAATATTTAAGCCAGTCGTTACTTTCTGAGATTAATAAGTTTAATCAAACACAATATGTTTTTGGCTTTCATCTATCTAACAAAAAGGAATAGAAATTATCAATGAAATATAATACTATAATAGGTTCTCATTGTTTCCACCTAGTGAAATGCCTAAAGACATAATTATGGGAGTGTTTGATCACTTATTTCTATAAAACGGAGATTCTTTTTTCTCATCATATTCCTGTTCAGGCATGCAGTGTGATATTTTAAAAACACTATTTACGTTTGCTTTGTTTTAAATAAAAATTAGTAACCAAGTGATTTCGGTTTGTCTGTTTGTTGACGAATGTCACACGTCGCTATGTCTACATTGTGTACAGGGTGTTTGGGGAAAAAATAATGTTATTATTCTAAGCTAAAGGGAACCTAGTTTTAAAATACTCCGTTCCTCACGCACCACCCAATTTTTAAGATATTGTCTTGAAGGGTTGAGAGGTTCTCTCAACTTTACGCCGTGTTTTCTTTCCAGATTCTTCCAGATTGATTTTTCTTCCAGTGTTTATCTTCTTTCCAGAGCGAGCCAATTAATATAAATCAATCCTCCGAGTAGGAATCGTGTCTGCAATCGTTGTGTTCACTGTTAGATGCCACTGCGCCACCATAGCCTGTAGATATTCACAAAAATACTAAAAACATTTGCAAAAGTTTTATAGTTGTTTAAACAACCTGTATAAGGTCTAGTATGGCTTTGGTGGTCCTTTTTTTATAGTCCATAATCTCACGTTAAATCTAACTTTGCATAAGAAACATTTCTAGTAATTAAAAAACGATTTAACAACCGTCTATGTTTGTATAGTGTATTTGTTTTGGTCTTAATAAGCGACCGCTGCCTCTTGGAGTATTTATTTTAGGGAAGTTTATCAAATATTCCATAATATTATAATATAATAAAAGCAAAAGAGCAGCTTTATGCTTTTTTAGACAAAAAAAAATTATCCTGTTACATTTATTTTCACGTGTGAAACCTCATATAGCGAGGTATATGTTGAATTTTTTTTGTAACAATTTTATTTTATTTTGGAAAAAAAATATTTTACAAGCAATTTTAAAATATTGCGTCTTGAGTAGCATAATTCAACGCCGCACTTCATCTATCAAAATGGAGAAATGAAAAAGAAGATTCTTTATTTTTTTCATTGATCTCCTGCCTGTAAACCCGTCGAATTTACGGACAAATGCTATTTCACTCTCTATAGATATTTTAAGCAACGTAAAGGTTGAGGGTTCGATTCGCATTAGGAGAAAATACGCCATCTGTCCTTCTAAGATTTGACTGATGATTTGTTTTTTAGAGGAAATTACTCTAAAAAACAGATCATGATGATGAGCAGAGAATGATTTAAACGATGTGGCGTTTTATCTTTTTATAATTGATGGATATTTGTCTTTAGAAACAGAGATAACTAATTGTACCGATTTATGTTTTAATATCATAGATAATATTATAGCATAGGCATCTCGTAGTCAGAATTTCTTAGAATAAAGAACCCGGTACCCAAATGTGAGTTGGACTCGCTCACCTAGGGTTCTGTACTAATTTCTGGATTTCAGGATAGTAGGTCGTATACACTTATTTTGTATGAATTTAGTTACAAATATAAGTTTGTTTGTTGAATTATATTTTTCTAAATTTTATAACTCCACGAGAATTGCACTTTTGGTTTTGATTACGTGGCAAATTTTATATAAAATACAGCAAAGACGATGCACAAATGCTCATATCATTTGATTGTGTTGACTTAGATTTTTGATTTAATTTGTGCTCTAAGGGACCGTAGATCTGCATATTTGGTATTCATTACAGCTTTCTGGTATTTATCTTAGCTTATCGTGGGTCTTCTTAAACAAAATAAGACATAAAATAACTACAACTCAAAGGGCTATGGAAAGGAGCATGTTGGGAGTCAAAAAAGGGACAAAATAAGGCACAGCAAAATCAGAGACAAAACTAAAGTTACAGACGCTCTTGAGCATGCCCTCAAACTCAAATGGAAATGGGCCAGGCATGTGGCTCGACTAACGGATAATAGGTGGACCCGAAGAGCTACCACCTGGAAAGGACCACCAGGAAAAAGAAGCGTAGGGAGACCTTAAAAAAGGTTGGTAGATAATGTAGCCCAGGTAGCAGGTGGGCGGGCAGTGGATGAAAGCGGCGAGGGACAGGGATCGATGGAAGGAGTTGGAGGAGGCCTTCACCCAAAGAGGGGCCCTAGACAACTAAGTTACTTATAAATATTTATCTATTATATTAAATATGTAGTTTTTAATTAGAGTAATAAACAATAGGAAATGTAAACTGGTAATATAGGGACTAAAGAGGCTTTTTATTTTATTTATTTTTATTTTATTTTACAGCTTAATATCTTCACGCTATCTCAAGATAAAAGTTCTTGATAGATAAACGACAAAGTGATCCTTTAAGGGTTCCGTTTTTCCTTTTGTGGTACTTAACCCTAAAAACAGTATTTTCCCACAGCTTAACCAAGTTGTTAGGATTTTTGTTATGAAGGCTACAAACATTTACAACAAAGTGTTTATGTACATACAATCGCTACTTCTTCTTCACTTCGCGTAGAGAATGGAGTGTCTAAGTACTACGTTTGATTTGCCCATATAGTGTACGTCACGGCGGCCTCATGGTATGTAGGTATAAATTATAATATTCTTTTTATTTTGTAATCTCTTTCCAACAGGAAAGATAAAGAAAACTTAGTCTCCATTTAGTTTTATCTACTTTAAATAATTATGGAACGCTAAAACTAATACTGCACTCTGTCTTACCAGAGCAGGGAAATTCGAACATTTATTTATTATAATTTTTTACGCTGTATTCCGCATATAACACGGTAAGCAGAAGAGACCACTGTTAAGACACTATATTTCCCATGCACTGCCCAATTTTTCAAGACAATTTATTTATTGGTTGAAAAAAACGCTATGCTATCTCTTGTGACGTGAGCGAAGAAATGTGATGTCAAATGAGTGAGAATCGAACCTATAACCATCTCGTTTACAATCATACGCCGCAACCAACTGCTATGACCTAATCTAATATATATTTTTTTAATATATCACATCTCATACCAGAATGTCGGCATTCATCAAACGGGATGGGATAGTATGCGGCCTGTGTGGCACAGACTATGGGAATTATAGATGTAAGAGCGGTTCAAACGCGGCTTCATCCGTTGACTATAAATAAAGATAAATCAGCTTCATGCTGTATCCTGCACATAGCAATCCTGCAGAGGGAACCTAGTTTTAAAACACTGCGTTCCCCACTTTCCTCCGAATTCTGGAGGCATTGCGTTAACCCGTTTAACCCGTTTTAACTTATTGTAATATTATAATGAAATTATTCAAAATCTTTACATAAATTGTAGCCTATGTATTATAATTATGTAAAGAAATCAAATCAAATTAGCTTCACGCTGTATCCCGCACACAGCAGGCTAAGAGGCATTGCGTGCTGAGTGGCGGAACTCAACGCTGCGCTTTGCCTCGACACCAGAGCGAAGAAATGAAAATATACATGTAAATAAATATTTCACCTCCTCGAGTGGGGATCGAACCCACAACCAGTCAATTTTACAGTCACACTTTGTGCCTCTGCGACACGACCAGCCTCAATGTATAAGCTGCATTACTGGAAATTTTAATCTAAATCCAATCAGTAGCTTTTGTGTCAAAGTGGAACAAACATCACCAACTCATTTCATCCATCTTTACATTTATAATATAATATTAGTAGAATAAGATAGTAGGATATTGAGGTTTGATTTGTTGGTTTTGATATACGGAAAACATATGGACAATAAAGTGATCCTGTAAAAGTTCCGTACTTTCTTTTGGGGTACGGAACCCTAAAACTGTCTTTAACAGCAACCGAATCTGATATACAAGTTTCACATAACTCAGAATAAGGGCGGAGTCTAAGTAAGACTTATCCGTAATTGAATGAAACTAAAGGATAACTTAAAATTATATTGTCTATGTAACTGATACCGAAACCGACCGATCTGTCGGTCTGTTTTCTCTGGTTACCATGCTAGATTTACTTGGCTCCCTGCGCCACGACTGGCCTCAGTTTTATTAGTAAATTGAGGCTTATCGTTATCATAGAATATTGTATCTCTCCCTAGTTCCTACCATCTATGTCTAACACACACACACGCAATTAAAATATCATCCCGTCTGTGTTTATAACGCAATTCAATATATGTTAAGCTCGCTTAAATACACGTTTAAAACATTTAGTGAAACGGCCAACTCCTTAATTTCATGTTTTTGTTCTAAACGGTTTTTTTTAATTGGCCAACTAAGTTACATTTTGTGGATGCCTTACACAGGATATGCTTTGCACGAAATCGAACCTAGAACCTTTTATTTAAGGTCTGTATTAATCTTTTGACGTTACAATGTATTTCAGTCATATTATAAGCCGTCATGGAGGCAGTTTTTCAAAAGGCATCTCTCTAATGACACAACAGATATTTTATAATTTTCTATTCTTAGTAATATTGAAGCTGTCGTGGAACAGCGTCAGGCTGTAAACGTGACGGTTGCGGCTTCGATTCCTACCGGGGGAAATGAATGATTTATATTTCCTCATCGAAATGTCTCTAAACATCTCACCGTCGTCGGCGCCGTGATGGTTGTGGTGTGTGGTTGTGGTGGTGGGTAAGATTAGGTACCACATAGGAGAACGAATTAGTTTCATTTTTCTCGTCCTAATAACAAGATAAAACACGGTTTTGATTTCCGCCATTGCCGCACTGAAAAAAAAATCTACGCAGCGCTGAGTTTCGCCAAAGAAAGACAGGCGTAAAGATGAACAAAAACTAATAAAACAAGGAATATAAATTTGATGTTATTTTCATCAGATATGAGGACATTGAATAAATTTCTTCATTCCTGTATAACTGAAAATAGTTTGAGACAAATGGCTATGTTAGACGTTGGTAAATATCTGTATATTAACTGAACAAAATTTGTTGTGAGTTCGATACCCAATTGAGGAAATTAAATTATTTAATATTCTCATTTATTCGCTTTGGTGTCGAGGCAAAACGTGGCGTTGAGTTCCGTCAATAAGCATGCAATGCCTCTAGAAATCGGCGGAAAATGGAAAGCGGGGGTCTTAATACTAGGTTTCCTCTGCCTACACTACATGCGGGATACAGCATAGAGCTGAAAAAAAATGAAAAAAATTAAATGAAATGTTGTTGAAAACATTCGATCGACCTGCGAGAACACGGTTTGATACTTGAAGAAGGTCGCGTAAAAAGAATGAGCACTACCCGGAAGATGTGCATGAAGAGGTCGATGACAGTGGACGAGGCGAAAGAGGTGCCCCGCTGGGGATAACATGTGAAGCTAAAAAAAAACTACTGAGTACCAATACTCAAAACGTAAAATCTCTAAAATAATTTAATCAGCTTCACGCTGTATCACACAGGAGGGTAGGCAGGGAGAACCTAGTGTTAAGACAATCAGTTCCCCAATTTCGCCGATTTCCGGAAGCATTGCGTGTTAAGTGGTAGAACTCTTAAGTAATTATTAAATGAAAACATAGTGTCTTAACATTCTGCCTACCCAGCTATATGCGGATGTTGAAAAAATTAAACAAGTTACAAAACAGATACATTTCAAGATAGCCTCAAAATGTATAAAGACATTGAATAAATCTCGTCACTTTTGGAGCAACCAAAAAAGTATGGGACGCGAGAAAATACAAAAAAGTTGAAAATAACTTTTTGACGTATGTAGGTAGGTACTAAGAATCAGTCTGTTTCTGCGTATTTGGGTATGTTGTCCATTGGAAAATAATATATTTTGTTTTTTATACTTATTTTATATTTTTTGACTAATGTATGTATGACTAATTTAGTTTAGGAGACAGAGTAAGAGTATTAGGTAGATAATACATAAATTCAGCTTTACACTTTATCTCGCATTTAGCAGAGAACCAAGTGTCAGGACACTTCATTCCTACTTTATTTTATCCGCTTTTTGAGACATTGCATGTTGATTGGCGGAACTCAATACCGCGCTTTATCATGTTAGTTGACAAAAATCAATTATCGTCGTACTTTATTTTACGAAACCAGATTCTTCTGACTTGGAACTGACCGGGAACTTGGGAACCTAAAGTTAAGACAGTCCGTTTCCATTAAGATACTTTCGTTTCCCACTTTTCGCTGAATTCTGGAGACATTGCGTATTGAGTGTCGAAACTCAACGCCGTGTTTGGTCTCATTCCTAGAGCAAGGGAATGAAAGTTTTAAATGTTTTATTTCCTAGAGTAGGACACAAACCCACAACGTGTCAATGTCGTGAAATTTGGATGCATATAATTTAAAAATTGCAATTTTCATATTCAATTCCAGTCAATATAAAAAGAAAAAAGGCATTCATTGAGAAAAATAAAGACCAAAACAACTCTCAACGTCGCGCTTTGCCTCGACACCAGAGCGAAGAAATGGAAATATAAATTTGAGTAAGTATTTCATCTCCTCGAGTGGGGATCGAACCCACAACCATTCTGTTTACAGTCACACTTTGTACCCCTGCGCCACGACTGACCTTAAGTATCGAAAGATATATAAAAGTAAAAGATATTCATAGCTTTCGTTTACCAGTGGAAAGACACAACGTTATTCCTTCAGTGAATAACAAATTGAACAGGACATTTAAGTGTTTCTTATATCAAATAAAAATATATTTATTACGATTGAACTACTTCTATTTTTTAAGTAATTTAATTTGGAAGAAGTTTTTTTTTGGTTCTAATGACGGTAGTCGAGATATTTAGAAGTTCGATTGCCACGTGGAGAAAATAATTACTTAGTATTTTCATTTCCTCGCTCTGGTAAAATGACAAAGCGCGGCGTTGAGTTCCTCCAATTAACATGTAATATCTTGAAAATTCAGCAGAAAATGGGGAGCGGAGTGTCTCAACATTAAGTTACTAGGAACTACTTGTAGTAAACTGCTTACTAGACAATTTTAGCGAACTGTTTACTAGAAAATTTTGCACGGTAAAGAGAAAGATTACAATATTACCTATAGTAAAATCTTAATCCGAAGAAAAGAATCCTTGGGAATCGAACCTACAACTGTCGCATTTACAATCGAACGCTTTCTTTTAACTCCGTTCTTAGCTTACCAACCGAATTCGAAGCATGCGTATTTAATAGCGGAATTCAACGCCGCGTGGTTTTATTTTTATTACAATTTTTTTAAAGGCAAAGTACAAATATCTTATTAGGAGATGCGTTAAAATGAAAAGGGTATATACCTTCCCTAATTTAATACAATTCACAGGATAGCTTAGTTTATTCGTATCGCATACATCGGTCTAGTTGTCTGCTACCACAATACTGTAATTATGCGCCTAAATAAACATATTTTGTTATACGAGTAAAGTGGACGTACGAAGTGCTTATTCGAGAAAGAATAATTTTATATTATAACGCAATGGCACAGCGTGGGATGGTAAACGTGGCTGTTGTGGGTTCGATGCTTACTCAGGGGAATAAATTGTTTCTTTAACAAGTAATGTCTCAACATTTGAGTAATAGAAAAAAGTATTTCCTCCGCAGCTAAAAAAATTAAATTTATTTATACCTTTACATTATTTATTGGAATTGTTTATAAATTGTGAAGTTTTAATGTTGTTTGAAAGTGATATGATTGAGGTTCGTTTCTCTCTCACTTCGCTCACTGTAATCATAAAAAAGTAAGGTATTTTATTTTTTTCACAATGTGCTTAGTTTGACAGTGATATATTTTATGTAACTTAAAAAAAATCACTGCCGAAGATTTTTTAAATAATACAAAAAAATATACTAAAATCTATATATCAGCTCCACACTGTATCCCGCAACGTAGGTTGAGCGAACCTAGTGAAAATTGTATATAAATTATATAATAAATATTAATAATTAAAGTCAAATTTCGATCCACAACTATCAAATTCTAATATAATATCTATAAAATAAAATATTTCTATAAAACTATTTATTAACAAGTCCCATCCACTCCTAAGTGAATGCAACAAAAATAACAATAAGGGGCAAATGAGGATCCAAAAGGTAAAAAAAGCTAAATACAGACATTCCCCTTTCCTGTCACAATATTCGTTTGCGTTTCGTGTGTTTGTTTGTTTGCTACGAACAATAGGTTATCTGATTAGTTATATAATATGAATATTTTTTTTTGGTGTTAGAACCCGCATATATGTTGTTTATATGAATGATTAAATAGACATATTGCGAGTGGAGTTGCGGAACTCAACGCCACTCTTTTTCTGCTTAATGCTTATCAGAGCGTGGTTACCAAAATAATTCATTCCTTCGGATGGGAATCATACAGGTACAACCGTCGTTGTTACAATTCAAATATGATTTTTGTATAGTACGGCATAAGTGTTCGAACGTAAACTTTTTGGAGCGATTCAAAGAAATATGCCTTCTTTTTTTAGTTTCATGTTGTATCCCATTCATAGCAGGGTAGGCAGAGGAATCCTAGTGTTAAAACACTCCGTTCCCATTAAAACACTTTCGTTCCCCACTTCCGCCTAATTCCAGACGTATTGCGTGTTGAGGGGCGGAACTCAACATCGCATTTAGCATTGTTACTAGTTACATATTTCAATCGAACCCCTAACCGTCGCGTTTACAGTCACACGCTTGTGTCCCGATGTGCCACGATGGTCTCTTTTTATTTCTTATCCTATCAACGCATAGCAAACAAAACTGGGTTTACCTATACGTCTTACAGAGTTTAAATATATTTACTAAGAAATACCTAGTTGATTTTTATCAATTACATATCTATATTTCCAATTTCAAGGTTTATCTTACTTAGCAGAGTTAAGTTTCTAAAACTTCACACTTTCTGAGCATTGGTGGCGGAACTCAACGCCGCACCTTGCTTTTCCGTTTCAAATATCATGTTCACTAACTAGACAAAGCTACCATTCACCAATACGGTCTATACTATTGCAATTCCATGAATTTGTCAAAAGGGCCGCATCCGGTTACCAGAGGGTGCTGTAAATCTTTGTATTAACTACAAATGTTTATATGCTAATAGACTACTGGGCAAGCTAAGCTATTATTTTATAGCTTAGCTTGCCAGCTCCACTTGCTTTAGCTCCACGCTGTATCCCGCATATAGCAGCGTAGATAGAGAGAACCCAGTGTTCGTTCCCTCCTCCCGTCACTGTGTTCCCCCTTTTCATAAGACGGAATGCGGCGTTAAGCTTCGTCAATAGACAGATAATATCTCGAATTTGTGTCATCTGGACATCGCAATCTGTTTTCGATGCGGAGAAACACAAATAATTTATAATGTGGCTTTACGACTCCAGCCTAAAATTCCGTAAAGAATGCGTCCGTAAAGAGTGTATGGAGATAGAGCCTAGCCTTTGAAAATAACTATTTCCCCCGAGTGAGAACCAAACCCACAACCGACGCTTTACGGTGCCGCTGGGCTACGAAGACCTTTCTTTATAAAATAATAAATAGAGAATAAAACAAAATAACTAATAAACACTATAGGAGTATGAATGGGAGGTTTTAAGTCAGTTAGGAAAAAGGTAATCAAGTCTATATTTATATTATTACTGCTCAACTAAATTTTTCTATAATTGTATTGTTGACACTATGTCAACTTTATTTTTCAAAAAAAAAATAATCAGCTTCACGCTGTATCCCGCACACAGCAGGGTAGGCAGAGGGAACCTAGTGTTAAGACACTCCGTTCCCCACTTTCTGCCGAATTCTGGAGGCACTGCGTGTTGAGTGGCAGAACTCAACGCCGCGCTTAGCCTCGACACCAGAGCGAAGAAATGGAAATATAAATTTAAGTAAATATATGAAATATTTCTTCTTATTATTTTTTCTCCTCGAGTGGGTTTAACAGTCAGTCCCACAATCAGTCGGTTTAACAGTCACACTTCGTACCACTGCGCCACGACTGGCCTCCTTTATCTTTCAATTTTAATAAATCGAACACAAAAATTAAATATTTCAATAATAATAGTAATATGTTACGCTGTGATAGCAGCGTAACATATAACAGGTGAAGGAAGGTTGTAAAAGCAGTATAAACCAGTTTATACCATACACTTGACGGCCTAAACTAATATATGAATACTTACACTAATCCAAAGCTCGGCTTAGACCTCGCAAACTGTACATAAAGCTACATTGAATAAAGGGAAAGAACGTAATAGTTAGCCACTAGGTAAAAAAAAGCGGCCTTGTTTTCCTTTAAATTTGTTTAAACAGAAAAAATAAGTATATAATTCTCACAGACACTGTTATTCTTTCGTTTTAAAATGTACAGTGTCTTAACACTCTGCTTACTCTGCCTTAGCACTAGATATGTGTGAAGCTACACAAATGAACCTTTTTTCAACTGTCAGTTGAACCTACTTCCACATTTGAATGAAATATAAATTCTTTCCGACAATAGACACTCAGGTAGTCGATAAAATGACAAACGATTCTTTTTATTATTTTTGTAATGAAATTAGCTTTTACTAGTATCTTTGTCATCGTTGTGATATAGAGTAAGAGTTGTGTATGGACACATGACATGTTCTATGCGTCCGCGGTACGAGGTTCGAATTCTGAGCACAGGTACAGTTGGTTACTTTAAGAGTTAAAACAATTAACTTGGTGGTTCACAATAGCCTTCTTCGATATGTAGACTATTGAACACTAAAATATCTTTTTAGAGGCCAGTCGTGGCGCAGGGGCACAAAGTGTGACTGTAAAATCGACTGGTTGTCGGTTCGATCCCCACTCGAGTAAATAAAATATTTATTTAAATTTATATTTACATTTCTTCGTTCTGGTGTCGGGGCAAAACGCGGCATTGACTTCGGCTACTCAAAACTCTACGCAATGCCTCCAGAACTCGGCGGAAAGTGGGGAACGAAGGGTCTGAACACTAGGTTCCCTTTGTCTAACTTGCTGTGTGCGGGATACAGCATGAAGCTGATTTTAATTTATTTTAATATTTTTGCATTAAAACCAGTAGATCCTGAATTTAGCACTTTCAATCAAATAAAATCTTAAGCTTCATTATATATTATTATACAGGTGATACTTGTATACAGATAGATATAACAACATAATAAATTTAGTAATAAAGAAGGTAATTTAACTATTTTTACCCCATATAATATGCCTTTAAATTTTTACGTTTCCGAGATATTAGCCATACAAAAAATGTATGTAATGTGTATATATAATCGGA
>JAAIXJ010000167.1:199569-333412 GCA_013403705.1 Heliconius hermathena
TATGACATGAAACCGCCTGATGTAATATTATGTTTATTGAGTGACAAAGTTGGAAAACGAAAGGTTTAGTCCTTTCATTTTAAAAACATTCTCACTTTTCCTTTTGATTGATACAAGTTAAATGTTGAAAGGTTTCCAAAGGTTCAAATCCCGCTACAATCAAAACTTTTATACGTTTTCAGTAACAAGACGTTTTTTTTTTATTTTGCTTAGTTTCACTCTATATGCCGCACACAGCGGCATAAAATAACTTAAGCTATATAATAACATAAAATAACTAAGCGGCATAAAATAAAATAAAAACAAAAAAAAACATCTTAAAACAAGATTAGGCTATCAATGGTTTCCTATTTTTTTATCTAAAGAGATTCGAATTCGAGAGGAAAGTCGATAACGTAGTGCCTCAATATAATTTCTCTGCTTAACTTGCCAGAGAAACAATAGTAGTATAGAAGTAGTTGAAATTTCAAAAATATCCCACATGTGATTAGTTAAAACAGCCTCATAAAAGTTTAGTCGTTTTATTTTAAAACAGAAAGCCTTAGCTTGGCTTCGGCTTATGAGGGCTAGTGATGTGACTTAAATATGTTTGGAAAAATTAATTTATTTATTTCAATTATCGATATTATATTAAAGTATTATTGTGACATTATTATTATTGTGTATATTATATTAAATTATTATTGTGTAAAAGCACCTGGTTTGGGTTCAATCCCCACAATGAAATATTTATTTTTCCCCACTGCTAAGGAAGGGTTATGTTTTTCGCTCGTATCTTATATGTATGTGTGTATGTATGTACGTAATATTCTTTATTACCTCATATCTCCAGAACCGCTGAACGGATTTACATAATTGAGGTATCGTTAGATTTTTATTAGCAGCCCAAGTATTCTTAGATAGGTGACGTTAAAAAAACAATCATGGCGGCTGTGGGACGCCATTGGACTTAGTGAAAAAATATTTTTTCGTTTCGAATATCACAATATGATTATCATTACCATAATGAATCCTAACAAAAAAGTGAAAAATAAAAAAATATTTATAATAAAAACATAAACCCCGACGAAGCATAAAACTAAAAAGAAAATAAGCAAGCGCAATAGTTTATTAGGATTAACAGTCGGGACCTATAAGTAATTTTTCAATGAATCAGCCTCCAGAATTCAACGGAAATTGGGGAGCGAAGTATTTTAGCACTAAGTTTACTTTCCATACCCTGCTGTGTGCGGGATACAGCGTGAAACTGTTAGAAAGATTATTGTGACTTCAAATAAAAGATAAAGCTCAGCGTTAAGTGCCGTTCATAAACATGCAATAAAAAAGTTACTACACATTTAGGAAATAAAAATACTTCTGTAAACAAAAAAAATATAACAAAATTTTTATGCTTTTTCTAAGAAAGTAGTTTTGTCCTATTTGTGGAATAAGATTTTAAAAATGTTAAAAATATAAGCTATCTTTTCGTAAAATTTCATCGAAAAAAATTTTGCCGTTGTCAAATATTCATAATAAGATTGTTTCAAGCAGGATATTCTTTTTTCTAGCTTTATGCTGTATCTTGCCTATATAGGATAAAAAGAGGGAACTTACATTGTTAAAACTCTCCGTTTCCCACACACCGCCCAAATTTCAAGACATTGCTTATTGAGTAGCAGAACTCAACGCCGCATTGTGTCTTATTATCAGAGTGGGACAATGTAAATAGTTCACTCCTCCTAATGGCAATTGAAACTCCTACCGTCACATTTATCGATATTTTAATTACACATCTCTAGTCCTGTTTTATGTCCTCATTTAATTCTTAGTGTGACGAACCAGCTCCAAGAAAATCGGTAAAATATTTTTCTTACCGCATTTTAAATATATATGTACTCGTATGTATGTATATTTTTGAGGCTGTCATGACACAGAGGCACCAGCGTGCGACTGTAAACGCGACGATCGTGGGTTCGATTCCCACTCGGGGAATGATATATTTAATATATTCCTTTCGCTGGTTCTGGTAACGAGGCAAAGCGCGGCGTTGAGTTCCGCAATTGGAGAATCACGAAGGTGGAGAAGGGAAGTGTTAATTTGGAACGAAGCTTCTCAACAATAGGTTCCCTGATTTTTTTGGGCTACTCTGCGTAGTGCTCGTGCGAAATACAGTTGAAAGTAAAGAATAAAGTAATAATAAAAATGGTATTAATTTCAATAAAACATATCTTTGCTTTGATCTTTTTACCCTTACCATCCAAAACTAAAAACTACAGAACTGCAAATCAATCAAAATATTTTTATTTACAACAATAAATAATAAAATGAAGTCGTTCCTATTCATTTTTTGGAGTAAGAAATTTTTATTATGTCATTCGATACTATGTATCCGTGGGAAAGGCTTGGATTTCGGCCAAAGTAAGAAAAGCTTGGCTTATATGAGTGTTCCGTTTGAATTAGTGCAAGGTTTTTGTTTTCGAAGGTAAAAGGAATCAAAATTTCGGTGTGATTTTTTTATAATATTAAAAGTAATATTAAGTAATAGTTTTCAAAATGAAACATTTAAAAAAATGGTACAATTCAATGTATCCCGCACACAGAAGGGTAGGCAGAGCGAACCTAGTGTAAGACACTCCGTTCCCCACTTTCTGCCGTATTCTGGAGGCATTGCGTGTTGAGTGGCAGAACTCAACGACGCGCTTGTCCTCGACACCAGAGCGAAGAAATGGAAATATAAATTTAAATAAATATTTCATCTCCTCGAGTGGGGATCGAACCCACAACCAATCGGTTTACAGTCATAATAATGGTAATGAGACTAAGTGCGGCGTTGAGTTCCGCCACTCAACACGCTCAAATTGAATTGAAAAATCTAAAATTATCAACCGCCATCGCCATCTATCAACAGACACGCAACACAGATAATTGTTCTGCAGACGCCGAAAATTAAAACGTTTCAAATTAAATATACTTTGTTAATTCATTACTTGGAACCTGCACTGTAAAAACTGAACGTCCTGCCGGATTCGACCAATGGGCTGGAGGGGAGTCGAAAAAATTGGAGTAATTAAGAATTCTGTAAACAAAATGGCCGGTGATTTAGCGTTGACTTATGAAGTAAGTGGACTTGCCGATTTTTTTGTTTATATTTTCTATATTTTTTATATGGAAAAAAATCTATATTAATTAATTAATAATGGATAATCAATACTAATATCTATATAGGCTAGTCGTGTCGCAGGGGCACAAAGTATTACTATAACATTGATTGGTTGTGGGTTCGATTCCCACTTGAGGAAATTAAATATTTAATATATTCATTTCCTTGTTTTCGTAACAAGGTAAAGACGCAATGCTTCCAGAATTCGGCGGAAAGTGGGAAACGAGAGGGAAAGTGTTTTATTGTAATCGGAGTGTCTTCCCAATAAGTTCCCAAGTGTCATCTGTCTACTCTACTGTGTGATGGATACGGAGTGAAACTAAAAAATTATACTAATATTATAGGAACTGCAAAAATCTTGTTGTGTTGGTTAGTTTATTTATAGAGGACGGCTAAAGGACGTATCATTTCGATGTAACCCACTGTACCTACCATTGGCCAGTTGCCTCTCGCAATTAGAATGTGTCACACACAACTCTTAGCTATTCTCATTTGGTCACGAGCGAAGCCTTAGGTCAAAGTAACTTAAAAATAATTTCGTTTTAATATTGTAGAAATTGATAAAGCTGTTTTATATATTATATTTTTTTTTGTTGCTGTAACTGTTGTTGACTTTCGTTTTTACAGTCTATTACATAATATCTCAACAATACAATTTGCAGATATTTATGAGTTCGATTCCCGCTTAGTGACATAATCGTTTAAATTTTCTTGCTCTGGTAACAAGTTGCGGCATTAAGTTCAGCATACAGTGTTTCGAAGATAAAGCGGAAAAATGGGGAATGGAGTGATCCATCACTAACCACACTCTCAAAACAGAACAAAAAAAAAATCACCAAAACGTCCATACAACTCGCAAGTCAGATCTCCTATAGAAATTATAATGTAGGTGCGTTTCAGTTTTTGCTTTGACAAACGTACGCGATGAGATGTTCCTGCCTAAACGATTGTGACAGTTGAGAGTTTGATTTTGATTTAATTTGCTAGCTTGATGCGACGGTGATTTAGATATAGTGACTTTTAGATTGTACGATATGTGCGGAGAATTGAGTCACTATGTTTTTACATATAGTTATTTTTTTTTGTTGAAATGGAGCTGGACAGGTCACATAGTAAAAGGAATAGACAATTATCCCTTGGCGTTCTAGGCATAAAGTATAAAGCAAGACGGACCGTTTAAGTATTGGGAAGATGAGATAAAAGTATTGAAGGGAGCTCTTGAACCAAGAGAGCCATAGGTAAGTTCAGGTTGAAAGTTGGCGGAGGGTTTTGCCAAGGGGCAAACGGATATTATAATTAAATATCTGAATAAAAAGCTAACGGAGTGTCTTAACACTAGGTTCCCTCTGCCTACCCTGCTGTGTGCGGGATACAACGTGAAGCTGATAAAAAGCTAATTAATAATTTCCATTTGACTATAGGTGCGACGTCGCAAGTTCCAAAAGCTACTTACTTATAAATCGCACTGTTATTGTTTTATTGTTAGTTTCATACTGTATCCCGGATGTGGCAGGGTACCTACCCTGGGAGCTTAGTATTAAGATTCCGTTTCCTTTCGGCTTTTTACTTGGGCACCAGAGCGAAAAATATTAAAAAATAGATATTCTTTTTATATTATTATTTATTTTTAATATTTTTTAAGTTTCGCGCTGTAGTCCGTTTAATAGTAATAAAAGCAGGCAGAAGGAACCTATTGTTAAGGCACTTCGTTCTCCACATACGATAAGATTTTCCATCTCAACCGAAATCAAACAATTAAAAATTTGATTTTGTTAAATCAAAATGAACATTTTTATGCTTGATGTAACAGTGATTTAGATACAGTGGTTTTTTTTTATTGAACGATAAAGGACGGAGAACTGATACACTGTGTTTTTATTACCTACTATTCTATAGTCCTCCACTTTATTTGCATGCTTGGAGCAACGATGCTTTACTTAGAGTTACTTTAAGATTTTTAGACAATATCAACAAGAATTTAGTCATTTTCTTTATTTTCTTATTACATTTCTATGAAATATTTACATTTCATTATATGAAATATAATTTAATTAACTTTATAATGTTAAAGGAGACAAACGATTGCTACATTCTTGGGCCCAAAATATAAAGAGATGAAAATGGTGTGATTTAATAGATTCAAATACATCATTTCCTCTCTGAAAATTCTGTCAATTTTGGAAACCTGAGCGCTAAGTTATTAGAGATTTGGTAAAAGTGAGGTTAAGTTCACAGCACAATCAACCTCTATAAAATAGATGATTGCTAAGAAAAAAATCCGTGACAAAAGCAGTAATCGTTAAAAATCTCAACCAAATGGGAAATCACTCAATAAGCACAGAAACGAATGAAACGAGGGAAGCGGAAAATGCAAAAAACATTAGACAAAATGTCACATCTGTCATTTAAAATATGATAAATTTAAATCGATTCAAAATGAATTTCTTTTGTTGTTTCAATGATAAATTTACATTTTTTTATTGATACTTATATGTGATACGATGATACGTAATTATATGCACTAATATGTGCATTATAATACTTAGACTTGATTAAAATAAATAAATATTTTATTTTCGTAGTAATGGATTATTAATATCGATTAATGATCTAAAACTATTTTTATTTATTATTTTTTGAGGCCAGTCGTGGCGCAGCGGCACGAAGTGTGACTGTAAAATCGACTGGTTGTGGGTTCGATCTCCACTCGAGGAGATGAAATATTTACTTAAATTTATATTTCCATTTCTTCGCTCTGATGTCGAGGCTAAGCGCGGCGTTGAGTTTTGCCACTCAACACGCAACGCCTCCAGAAGTCGGCAGAAAGTGGGGAACCGAGTGTCTTAACACTAGGTTCCCTCTGCCTACCCTGCCGTGTGCAGGATACAGCGTGAAGCTGATTTAATTTATAATAATTTTTTTAACTATTTTTCTCATTTATCTCTTCTTCCAGATTGTTATTTAAGCTAATTTTTTGTATTCTAAAATTGAAGTTTCTAAAAAAAATTCTTTACATTTGAGCCTACGATTTTCCATCTCCTTTGATCTCTTAACATATTAAAAGTGAAAATATAAATCATGTTTCTAGAATAAAGACATACGATGGCTTAGGGTTCTACAGTCAATATAGGGAATGCAAAAATATCCATATATTGTAGCTAACATTACCCCGAACAGATTTGAACGCATAACCATCACGCTTATAGCACGTGGACCTCACGATGTTTTCCTGACAGCATGATATCGTCACGACAAATCGCAAAGTATAAAAAGCACATTTCAAGCGTGCGTTAATGAACATAATAGCTGTAAGAGGTTATTTTAGTGTCGGTGTACAAGAAAACTCATACATATTGTTGCACCCTTCTTTACTTATAAATGTTATATTTTTTTCATAGTATAGGTAATCTGTGCAAGTTCAAAGTTGTAAGCAAGAATCATTTCGGCTTAAATTTATATTTTATTTATACAAGTCTGCCATACTGTTCTTTAGGAGAACAGATGTGTAATTATATTGTATTAATAATATACTAGGGCCTCTAGAGCACGGTTTTGGGTTCAATTCCCACTCGAGGGAATGAATTTTAATTTATTAATATTTTAATTTCTTCGCTCTGGTAACAAGAAAAAAGAAGACAGAGCGACGTTTAGATCCGCCACATAACCTAGAATATTCGGCGGAATGTGGAAAACGGAGTGTCTTAACACTAGGTACCCCTTGCCTACTCTGCTATATGTGGGATAAATAGTGTGAAGCAAAAAAAAACAGAAAATATACTAAATGCCTACGATTGAGGTATACTGAGCAAAAACATCGCAATTATGGTGTCAATAATTGCAAAAAAACTGCTTACGTAATACTTGAACGGCCCCTAAGTGTAGCTATTGAGGTCTTCCACTTGTATCCTACAGGCGACCGTTGATTCGTGGATCGCGTTACATAATGTGTAGCTTAACTTGCTTTTAATATTTTTAAAATTTTATTTCATAGGAAAGGGAACAAGAGCATATTGGTCAGAGCGCTTAAACGGTTTCCAAGAGAAATTTAATTTTTTATGCGTTTTTAAATATCTGATTAAATAGTCAGATATTTAAAAACGCATAAAAAATTATTTGCTTCTTGGTTATGGTAAAATTACTTGTTACTTGCTTCTTGGTTGAAAAGGATTGACCGTTGGTATAGTACAAACACAAGGTAATGTAAATACAAAATATTTTTTAATTAGAACCTGTAGTTCCTGAGATAGGTAAGCGCGTTTGAGCAAACAATCTCTTCAGCTTTAAAATATAAGTATAGATAAATTCATCATTTTAGATTAAAATCTCACGAAGGCAGCTACTTTTTTAGCTTCATGCTGTATCCCGTACATAGTATGCAGAAGGAACCTGGGAACCTTCTGTTAAAACATTCCGTTTCCATTAAGACATGTAAATAATAAATATTTCATTTTCTCGAGTGGGAATCGAACCCACAGCCTGTCTCATTTACAACCGTACGCTTGTTTCTCTGCACCATAACGAATGTAGTTACATTTAGCGTTTTGTAATTCAAGTCTTTATCCAATATTACCATTTAAATCTCAAAAGCAATTGTGGGAAAATAAGTAGTGCGTAACCAAAAAAAAGACTATTTTACTATAGGTACCTGAGGTCTCAATCCTGTTACAATTTAGGGAAAAAACAGCAGCCACCTGAACCACTCGAACCCGCACTAAACAACCAACAATTGTATAGCCCATTCAATCTGTATCACATACATACATACAAAAATGTCTAACTAATAAGAATTGATGATCCTTACTTCACACCTATAGGAAAAAAATGAATGGTATCATCAAATAAAGGACCCTTAGTGACTTGTAAATTATGAAAGGCCATTGGGGCACAATGTCTATTTGTATAGGCGATGGTTGCAGATTCAATTCCTACTCGAGGGACCTTGAATAAGTACTCGCTGTTTTTTTGTTTAAAAAAAAAATCTTGTTATTGTACGTCTCCGGCGAAGCCCAGAATTACGGTTATGTTATTAGCGTGTATGTATGTGCTCGTATGTCTGTTCCTTTGTTTCCTTGTATTCTATTTAATTAATTCAAGTCGTCAATTATGAGAAATGATACGTCGCTACATTTGTAGTGACGGCGTGAGTATTATTGGATACATAAATTTTGTTAATCAGTCAGGCTTTTGTTTTCGTTATAACTCACTAGTAGATATAATACCATGATTTTTATAAAGTATACTAGCGGGCCTCTCGCGGCTTCGCCCGCATACCACTTATAATTCTTCTATTAAGCTGCATTTGCCATAAGATAATCAACGTAAATTTATACATTCAATAATTTTGAGATAGTGCAAGCACTCCAAATCAGCGGCAAGGGCGCCCCCCGCAGGACTCGTGCCTATGCTTGCGGCTGTAAACAGAACGTTGAATTATTTTAAAATTACATTTTCTCAAAAAATATACGTTGAAATTATATGCTATAATGCATATCTATATAAGATTTCCTTGATTCACGCTTTATCCCTAGCGGGGTAGTCAGAGAGAACGGAGCGCCAAACGCTACTGTAATATCTCCTTGCAATTTACAATTAATTTTCATATTATTTTTCACAAAATGCCTTATTGTGACTTATAAGAGATACGGATACCGCGATATCGCGGACTTTTTTTAGAACTAATAAAATAGAACATTTCTTCCATACAATATACTGACATATATTTTACTATATTTGCAGCGCACGCGCTTAAAGCAATTCGATGGCGTTCATCATTATTATTATTTCGTTATTTAAGGCTAACTAAGGCTTACACCACAATATTATATAGCCTATAGCACTTCTGAAGAACGTAGCTTTCATACAAAATCAAAAATAAGTAAATCATACCAGTAGTTTCAGAGATCTTAGCGTTTAAACAAACAAACAAACTCTTCCGCTTTATATTAGTACAACATTAGTATGTGCATAGCAACGTTTTGAAGTGCTTATGATTCAGAAGTGCATATTTAATTACTTAATTATATTTAAAGTAATTTATTTAAGATGACATTGTAGTGCAGTTGGGTATATTTTTTTAAATGATTGACTTTGAACAAGCGCACTAACTTCAATATTCTTTTTTCAAATATATTTAAAAAAACTTAGCTTCACGCTTTTTTCCACGCAAAGCGGTATAAGTTCTCAAAGAATTCGCACCAACGTTCTATTTCAGGGAATTGAACGCCACGTTTTATATTCTAGAGGCCGGGGAAATTGAAAATTAAATTTAAATAGAATCATTCTTCAGAGTAAATATCGCCAAACAAATAACAGTTTCAAAGGTTGTTGTGGGTTTCAATAAAAAATATAAAAAAAGCATCACGCTGTATTTTGCATACAGTTAGCGTACGCAAAGGGAACCTAGTGCTAAGACACTCCGTTCCTATCAATTTTCGATGTATTGCGGGTTAAAAAAGCTAAAACTGTCCCATTTATAGTCACACATTTATGCCGGTACGTCACAATGGCCTCATCAAAGGTTTTTTATATAATGGTAACAACCATTTTAACATTTATAATATTTATTTTCTTTCTCACTACAGGATATTACAAACTAAATAAAAAACTATACATTTTTTATATGCAACTTACAATTTATTAGAAAACCAACTTATATTATCACACCTAAATATTTTATACATATTTATATGCATGTATAATACAAAATATTTTTTAATTTCTTAAGCAATAATTATAAACATAGAATTTTTTGACAACTATAGTACATATAAATTACACAGAAAAAACGGAATCTGCTTACATTACACAAAAAACAACAATATTCATTATAAAAAAATAACAAAAAAAATCTAGAGGCAACATAAAATGATATTCTAAAGCTATTTTTTTTGTCAAACACGCTGTATACATAAATAATATATACTCCATGACAACCAATGTTTATACAAAATAGTAATTTAATATTATAATGAATATAGTAATTAATTGAAAAAAAAAATGCTTTGAAAGAAGTTGTAAGTCCGAGAGGTGTTATTATATTTTAAATGTCTGCGATGTGTGTACATTTGTCTATGGCATTGCAGCTCCTAAACGGATAAACCGAATTCCTACTTTGAAAGGTGTCTTTAATCATGAGTGTTCTTAGCCATGATTCAAGAAAACATTTTTAGCCGTTTGAAGATCTTTTCTAGTTGACGCTCTGTTCTATTTGTTTGTTTACTTTTCAGATCTTTTGTGTCGGAGGTTTTTAATATCAATTTTAATTCAATTCAAATATCCTTCAAGTATAGTGTTTTTGAAAAGTTCTAACAATTTTATAAAAAAAAAATAGTATTTAACATATTAAGGTTTCATTTAAAAAGATTTTTAATGAAAAGAAAAAATAATTATATATTTATATGATTGAAGTACATATATGAGAAGAATACTTTATATTTAGAAAAAAAAAACTATTGCGCAATTTCAATAATTCTCTTATTTTTTAATAATTGTTTATGTATTTTGAAGTACAATCACTATTATATACAAGGTGTTCAAAAATTATTAAATCAAAAGTATATAACAATAATTTAAATCATCTTTAATTATTTGTTTAAATAAATTCTAGCAGTTATAATTCTTTTTTTGCACAAAATTATTGAAAAAATCAATATAATATTATATAACTCCAAGAGCCATAAATATATAAGTAAACTATATATATTAACCAAATAGATTATATGATAATAACAATATTTAAAATTTATATTAAACCTAAACCTAACAAATACATCCTCGGCCATTACAGGGATAATGACAAATAAAAAAAAATTAAAAGAGAAGGCAAGCTTTCTAAACTCAACTTAATGATAGCTAGAAAGGAAGAGAAAGATATTTATCTTTTCCCTACAAAATGAACATCAGTATAAAATTAATTTATCATTACTTCAGTGTTACTTTGTTGTAATGCATTATTTCACATAAATTTTTTGTATTCTGTAAAAGATAATTCTTAAATGTCAAGATCCCTTTTAAAATTAAAAAAAAAATGGTAAATCTTAAAAGGCTTAAGTATTTTTTTATAAGATCGTAAGAACAGAGATGTTATAATTAAAGACATTATTTCTTGGGTAAAGTTGACTTTTTTAAACCTTCATGTCAATAAACGATTCAATGGTGCTAATAAAAGCATAATTAAATAAACGGTTCTTTATACTTTACGCTGTGTCCTAAATATTGCAGGCTACACAGGAGGAATGTTAAGACACTCTGTTCCTCACACACTACTCAATTCTTTAGATATTGCATGTTGAACTCAACGCGGCGAAATGTCTTGTTACTAGAGCTAGCTCTAGGAAAATGGAAATATTCCATTCCTCCGAGCGTGAATCGAACTCGGAATCGTTGCGTTAGTTAAACGTTGAGACACGACGGCCTCATTTTTATTTAATAGTCTAAAAAATGTAATATAAGACTGTTTTAATTATTTCCTAATTTTAAAACTAAAATGTATTGAACTCAGGTGAAATTGAGGAACGTAGTACCTTAACACTAGGGTATCTCTACGTATCCCGCGAGATACAGCGTGAAGAACGTAGGTAACATCCATTGCGTACGATCTTACATTTAAATTATGCAAAATATATATATTTATATTAAATATATTAATATCTATTAGTTAAGGACATAAGTTCTGTAAGCACTTAGCATCCTCGTCTGTTTATGATAAAAATGCTTTTTTGGGCTGTTTTTTTTTCTTTCTAGATACTTTTTCTTTTTTTACGTTTGTATTAAGTTAAAAACTAAATAAGCTAAGTCTAAGCTAATTTTCTTATATGTCTTTAATAAATCAATCTTTAAATTTAAATAATCTTATGTTTTATATTATATTTCATTCCAAACATTGTAACCACGATGTTTGTACAGTACGGTCGACGAGTCATGGCCCTTCAGTTAGGCTTTCTGAGCTTTGCGCATTGTTCACTCGCGCTAGGTGAGAAAATAATCAAAAGTAGGAAACGTCTTTTAAACAAATCTACGCAACCATCTAGAGCCAACTTCAGGGCGACGGATTAGTCGACCGCACTGTAGGTTTGTATGAAGTTGATAATACTTGACCTAAGATCAAATACGGTATGAAACTTAGTTATTTTTTTCATTCCACCAAAATAAAAAATGCCATAGTTATAATTGGTTGTATTTTTCATGCACTTATTTATAAATATTAAAAGGTTTTTTTTTATAAATGGAAAACCAAAACTAGATACCACTTGAACAAACTAAATACAAAACATTTCACGACCTTCATTTATTAGGTTTTCCTTTTTTTTTTAATTCTTTTGTTATTTTAAGAAAACCCAACCGGTTTTAACAGATTATTAGTTACCATCATCATGTAGTATTTAAGTCATTTTAGACAAAATGACAATGATATTTGAATAGATTTTTCATATTTTTAATTTTATGTATGAATCATCCAAAAAAATCTTGAATTAGTTAAGTTTATCTGACGTTTTAGCTTATTTTAAACAATATAGAACGTGCTACTAACTGTTGGAACTATATTTCCCACGATCTCTCCGTCATTTGTTAGCCTATTGTTAGGCATTAATTTTTCGAAAATCTTTATTCCTTTATTATCTGTTCTTAGTCTATAGGGTTCCGAGTGTGGCAGTTGAGCACCAATCACTACATCAACGTCACTTTGTATGGAGAACACACAAATGAGGTTGTACGGTAAAAGAGACGATGTTACACAATAGAAGAATGCTTGTATTTCTAAATAGTTTGCATTTTAATAGCAATTTAAGCGTAAGGATCGTGTCGTTGCGAGGCACGATGTGCCCCACTTAAACTATTATTAAGTATTAACAATTTAGGGGTCATTAATAAATTACGTCACACATTTTATATGATTTATGTTTCCCCTTACTTCCCTAACTTGTCGTAGCTAACCAGATTTGTGAGAAAAAAACTGTTAGGTCTATGTATTTTGTAATTTTACACGTAATTTAACCTAGAAAACCTGATAAAACTAAACAAAATCGTTTGTATATTTTAAAATGTGTTATCAAGAAATTTATTTATGTCAGACATCTTGTCTCTATAGGCTATAATTTATGTAAAAAATTTCTACAATTTGGATATGATATAAAAATACGTAAAAGCGGGCGAAGCCGCTTTTGGGTAAACAGTTTATTTATGTAAACGCTCTGTTTCAAGTGTCAATCTGTAGTAGGCTGTGCGTTATCTGTCAGTCTGTTTATAATTTTTGTTAATGCCAGTTTTTATTTATTTATTACTTACTATTCTTAAATATAACTATCGGTTTTTTTGTAAATAGTTTATTTATTTATATATTTTAGTTAAAAAAAATATACAACCAATAAAAGCGGTGGCAAGAAATCCTTACAGAGTGATAATAATTTCTACAATTTTACATTTGGTTAATTTCGCAATTTTTTTTTATTCTTTCACAAAATAAAAATATTTTTTGTGTGGATTTTCTATGAAATTAATTCTTTCATATTTTATGACTTGAATTCAGAACTTTTGCAAGATCTATTCATCGATAAAACATCATGTGTTTTACACATGTGCATATGTACAGTCATATTATTACTTCAGAAATAATAAAACAATAATATTAAAAAACAACTTACTAGGTGGATATTTAGAAAATATATTAAAAAAATACATTTTTGCTGTTAAAATGATAAAAAAATTGTTAAATTGTTAAACTCGTTAATATTATCACAGTATAACAAAAAATCATAATCCAAATCATCTGCGAGCCTTTGAAAATAATCATCAAGTCATTCCTTATATATTTTGAACTAAACAAATTCAAACCAACTAAACTAAATTGGAAAAAAAAGGAAAATTTCGTTTCGTTTCGTTACTTAAATCAGAAACACGCCATCGAACATACATTAGATTCCCAGACATGAATCCCGTTGAGGCAAAAAACCTCGATAGTTTCGTCCTTTCTAGTTCCAATATAAAAAGAATGACTTTACTAAGTTATATCTATATATCAAGTAACATTATCGTTAGTTATAACATTCATATTAACTATTGTACCATTTATGTGTAAAGCTTTAAGTTTTTCTATAATTTTCGGCATTTCCTCTGTAATATCTAAACGTGGTTTATTATCATTTACAATAATTTCATCATAAGATACATTATTATTTTTAACATCGAAATCATTTATTTCAACTAATGCCTCAGTTTCCTCACCTTCTATACTTTTGACCTCATTTTTATCATTTTCTTTATGTTGTGGGCATGTTTTATTACTTTCGACTACTTGTTGATTTCTTCTGTTTTCTTCTGCAAGTTTCTTCGCTTCTTGTTCTTTACGATTTTGGGCGTTCCACCAGGGTCTGAATCTCTGGAAGACTATCCTGGTTCGATGTTGGGGTTTTAGGACCCAAGATATAGCCATTTCTACATCTGCTATCCTGAAATGAGCATAGGACGAGGTTTTAGAGATAGATGCTAAATCTTTAGAATATGGTATTGTTGAGAAAGCCTTTTCAGACATAATGTTGACGTGTATATGTAAGTTTAAATTTTCGCAAGATTTCTAAGTTTGCAGATTTTTTTGGAACTATGTGTTTTATTTAATTTCAAATTTGTATTTGTAAATATTGTATTTGTATGTACAATATTTTTAAAATAAATTAATCTTAGGTTTTTTTTTCATCAATTTGCACTGATCTATTAATATGCAAGAAATACTCTCAACGATTAATATTAATAACCATTACTCACAAAATATATGTTAATTATTAATAACATCACAAGGAAGTAAACAATTAATATAGTTTATTTATAAATACGCTTTTTATGGTATAAACTTTCTGAACAATATAAAGTGTCAAATTCTTAAAAATATTGCTTCGATCTTAATAACATCCTGTAAAATTAAACATAATTAAATGCACATTAAGAATAATAAGAATTTTAGCTCCTATGTGGAATAATTGGTAGTGTCTGTCCGTATACAACGGTCGCAAGTCCGATTCCAATGTGCGGATTCACCCGCACTGTCAGACGGAAAAAAATAATAATTCTTCGATGAATGGACTATGCAATACAAAAAATATTTTAATAAGAACCAGTGGTTCTTGAGATAAGCACGTTCAACCAAACAAATTCTTCAACTTTTTAATATTAGTAAAAATGTCATATTTCGTAAGTTTGTTCGATCATTATTGAACACGTATCAACGATGACTTTTAAAAATGGTATTACCGTTTGTTACGACAGGAAAATATCAGTGAAATTGAGATTACAAAATTTATCAACTTTATGTAATATCTGCAGATTTTTAAGCAATACTCGTATTTTGTAGATAAGTGAATTTATCTGTCATAAAATAATAAAAAATGTCAAGATACATAAGAATACTTATAATTTATTATTTGAAAGTCGTCATGATTAAAAGGACTAAGTAATCGATGAAATAGTACTAATCGAATTCACACCCGTCCGCCACTTTCAGTACAAACAAGCAATAAGTATAGAGAGCGGCGTAACTTAACGCATCACTTACGCTAAACCAGATTATCAAGTGGGTAAATATGTACAATCATTGTCCCAATACCATAAGGATTTTTTTTTAACATATAGAATAATCAATCAAAAATTAACTTAACGTCGTATTCCGCACAATCCAGGGTAGGCAGAGGGAACTTAGTGTTAAGACACTCTGTTCCCCACTCTCCGTCGAATTCTGGAGATATTGCGTTTTAAGTGGCGCTTTGCCCCGACACCAGACCGAAAAAAAGAAAATATAAATAATTATTTAATTTCTTCGGGTGGGGATTGAACCCACATCCAGCGTTTACAGTCAACCATTTTTGCTCTTGCGTCACGACTGGCGATCGATAATATAGAATAATGAAATTTTAAATTTTGTATATGTAAGTCATCATATTAGTCATTACCGTCCTATATTCGAGAAATATAACGAACGAAAGATTTATATTAATAAGAAAAGCGTCATTACAATAAGAAATTGGTCGAAATCTAAACAAACGGCTTAGATTTCTCATTTACCCACGTTTTTTTCCAAGTACTTTCTTCATTGTTTTCAGTTACATAGAAAGTAAAGTAACGTCATTTTAAGTTGAATACAATACTTTAAGTTTATGTTTAAAAAAAACTCTGTATGTTTTAAGTTTAATTGTGTATGTTTTTAAGTTGAATCAAAACATTTTTTCGACTAATAAGCAAATCCTCAGGAGTGACAAAATACGTCTCTATTATGAGTATGTATTTTCAGAAAGTTTTTATATTTTCGAAAATTGTTATGTTGTGTCATTATTATGTCAATTTATATTTTTAGCAATATACAGGATGGAAGCGGCAGCGCTCCATTTAATGAAACTGCATATAGGGTAAAATATTTCAAACACAAAGCAAAAGAAATTAATCAAGGTACCTCAACAGTTTAGACGTAGGATTTTTTTTTCATTTCACGATTTTTATCCAAGCCTTTATTTCGTGTGACGCACACATACACGTACTACTACAAAAACTACTACTAAGCGTTGCCGATCTTCTACTTTTCATTCATAAACACATAACCGAACGAGAAAGAACGATATTTCTCGTTCTTTGTCACGCAATTACCTATTTTTTATAATAAATCTAAACAACGTTCAAAGCTCTTATTAAAATTGTTCAATAAAATGCTACTTTATTTCTTTTATTTTATTATGAAATTATTTCGAAATAATGCAAGGTTATTGAACCACCCACAAAATTATACTCAAAATTTTTAACACACAAAACGATATTGAACTACGATAGATAGGTACTTACATTTAACATTAGTTTAACATCGTCATCGACGCAATCTCCTTTTACTTCCACTAATATTTACATCATAAGTAATATTAAAAACTCAACATTTGTTTGAAATGTCTTAAAAGAATGTATGTTTTGATAGTACACTCAAATACTGACACACAATAGTTACACATTTCAGAAAAATACTCTGTAATCACATGTCACATTCATCACGAGTTTAGAAATCCGATTTATGATAAAAATTAATATTAAACAACATCCAAATAAATTAAAACACTCAATGTCTAAAGTCGAACAAAATAATGTAAATACAACAAAACTTAGCCGTTCCGCGGCTAAGTTAAGATAATTAAAAACATTGTAATAGTTGCCATTATTTAAAATACTTCTCGAACATACTTTTAATTTTTTTTATTATTATAACATTTTAATTAATAATTATATTCGTTTAATTATTTTGATAGAAAATCGTATAAAAATTAAATAACTAGTAATAAACGAGTCTTATAATGTTACACGGGAACCTAGGAAAACTCAATATGAAATAAATTATTATTTAGTAATTATTTGTAAATAGTATTGATAATTTTATTAATTATTTTAGTATCAAATCATACGTAAAAAGTATAATCTACATTTATTATGAATTATAGTGTTATATTAAGCAATCATTCCTGCACGATATAGCAGCACTGGCGCGAAGCACAAAGAGGGCCAACCTTCGAATGACGCAACCGCGAGCCCTAGCGAGGAATCGGTGCGGCGTGAGAGGGGGTGTCTATGTGCATATATCAAAATATGCGTTCTGCGTAATTCTACCACGCGTGCTTCTCATATGCAATAGTAGTTGTGTCGGACTATAGTTGAATGTTATTTACTAAACCATATAAATACAAAGGGTTATGGGCCCAGACCATATCGTAATAATAAAAAATTAAGAAGTTTGCATCAATCATAGAAAATTAGAAATACCGGCGAGATTAAAACAGCGTTACTTCACGTGCCACGCGGTCGGCGTTGGTATTGGAGGTTAAGTTGCCGGGAAGGAATAAAAAAGAAAAACAAGCAAAAAAACAATCACGATGAAAGGAAACAGCACAGTAATAAAACTGAGTAAAAAAATTGGAATGCATGGAAGTTCCAAACCATAATACTACTACGAGGTGAAATTGTGTCATCATCATCTGCATTTATTGCAAAAAAAGAAATGCTACACATAAAAGAAATATTAAATGTTTTAAGTGTACTAAAATGGGTCATTGATAATGACTGAATGTAATGTGGACATAAAATGTAATAATTTTGTTAACAAAAGTGAGAAAAAATGCTAATAATTTTGTAAACATGTTAAAAATGAGTGTTGGTTTAACAAGAGAAAAGTAAAAAATGCGTTTGTAGTGCCACAAAAATAAAACAGTCAAAATAGTTAGTGAATACAGATGCGCACAGTGAGCACATGTGTTATGACAAAAACTTATTTTCAACTTTTACACCAGTATCAAATAAATCAGTAATTTTAGGTGATGGTAGTGAAATCAGTGTCATTGGTTGTGGACAGGTGTTGTTAGAAGTATTATAGCACACTGTTTGCCCTTTAATAGCAGTGATACAAAATCAATTAAAACTTGTGAGTGAATACATGCCGTCTGTCACAACAAATCACATCTGTGAGCCAATGAAGGAAGTATCTATTGGAGGCTCAAGTTATTTTTTAATATTAAAAGATGATGATTCACACTGTAGAACAGTATACTTTATTAAAAAGTAGGATGAAGTTATAAGATGCATTAGAGATTTTATTAACAAGGCGGAAAATGGTACAGGAAATAAAATAATAAATTTTAGAAGTGACAGTGGCTTAAAATTTATTAATAAAGATGTGTTAAATTCATTCTTAGAACATGGTATAGTACACCAAACCTCTGTACCATACACATCACAACGGAATGGCAAAGCGGAAAGGGATATAAGAACTCTAACAGATGCAGCAAGGTTCATGCTGTGTGCCAAGAATCTCTCTAAAAAGTTATGGGCTGAAGCAGTGAATACAGCAGCATATGTATTAAACAAATAAATAAAAATATTGTTTATTATTTATTTTTTATTTTATTTTTTGTTTATAATATTTAATAAAAATTTTTATTCATAGCTATTATGTGAAAAAAGACAATAAAAAAATACTGACTTGACTTGTAATTGTTAATTTTTAAGTAATGAGTAGTGCCAAAAGAGTCCAAATGAATATTTTATTATTTTTTCTTTTATTAATTGTTACTATAAACAATTATTAAAACATAAATCTTAAATGAAAACTAGTATTTAGATTTTGAGGTAAAATAATTATTTTTTTAAAGAAAATAAATTAGTTTTTGATTTAATCAAATAGTAATTGATATATCTAAGCATTTACATGTTTTACCCTTAGCGGAAATAGTAATGAGAATTTTATAACTTATGTCAAGAAATTGACAGTTTTAGTAAGTGGTACTTGTAGTTTCATGATTTTACGGACACGGTATCGAATAGAAAGTATCGATACTGTACTCATGAGAACAGTAACAGAATATGTCGACCAGATCCCCCTAGACGTATATCGTAAGATGTGGTTTCAGTTAGATGGAGCACCCGCACACTGGAGTGCTTGCTAGAAACACGCTCGCGAGCATATTTGGAGAACAATGGATCGGAAGGTATGGACCTCGGTGGTGGCCTGCCCGTTCCCCGGACCTCACGCCGCTTGATTTTTTTTTGTGGGGGCAAGTAAAAAATGAAGTATATGCGTCAGAAGTCCATACAGAAGACGAGCTCCGGCAAAGAATTGAGCGTGCTTTTGATAAAATTAAAGAATTAGCCGCGCGGGGGGATCTACTGAATAAAGTAAGACGTAATTTGTTACGCAGATGCCATTTATGTATTTACAAGCAAGGGGGACACTTTGAAAATTTAAAAATGTAGCAAATAATAAGTGGACAGAAAGAATATGATAAAAGTGTGTGTAAAGTGTATTCCTAAGTGTTGCGTTGATTTAACATCACTTCGCCGCCGTTTGCTACATACCTACGCTAGTTGCTGCGACTCGATTTCTTGAATGAAGCGTGTGCGACGTTGCCGCTTTGACAGCTTAGTGTGCGCGTATGTGTGCGTGTTTATAATATTCTTGACAAATGGCGTTTTATTTTAAAACGATTATTTTATTATTTATTTTGTTTGAAAAAAAAACTTTTTCATTTTTGGGAATTTATTTTTTTCTGAATTATATTAGGCTTTTATAGAGTAGTTAAAACTGTGGTTTCATTTAATGTGGTGCTGACACTTCCACCCTGTATATTTTTTACCCACTTTCGAATGGTATAAAAATGTACATAGCGAAAAAACACACGGAATTTAGCAGGTTCACAGGTTTAAGCCAAGCCGACCACGTCTTTTAAACCAGTGACGCATCATGACTTACTTGGATATACCCTAAGGTTTAGTGAATTCGAAATCCATACACGGGTTTTTTAATAATATTTTAAAAATTTTAATTTTCCTTGTAGTAAGTACTATTTCCTTGTAGTTTCTTGTGTACAAAACGCGGCGTTGAGTTCCGCCAATCAATACTGCGTGTCTATATTTAAATGGAAAGTGGAGAACGAAGTGATATATCACTATTTTGTTTAACTATTACCAAGTATATGGGTTACATTATTCAATAATTATCTAGAAACAATACAAGTAACATTTCTAATAAGTCTTTCTAATCTCAACGCCCACCTACTTCATTCCACTTGATTTAGTTTACTGCTATCTCTGTAAATGGCACTTTGAGACGTTAATTGGAGTTTAACTAAAACTATACAAATAAATTGAACTAAGACTATACAAATAAATCACAATGACTATTTCCATTTCGACGCTCCGGCACGACAAAATACGGCATTGAAACGGAGTGACTTAACACTATGGTCTCACCTTATTCTGGCACGTGGGAATAAGCGTGAAGCTGGATCTAATCATAATAATTTAACGGTAATCGACATCTCTAAGTGTGATCCTTAGTCATAGTACAGACACAATGGAGTCTATTTACTAAACAACGGTATGTTTATGACGTATTAGTTAGATCTATTATATGATAATAAAATTAAATATTTCCGCTATTGCATTTTTTATAGTTTGGTTAGTTTCGATGATTCAACATACCTATTTGTATGTATCTAGAATTATAATGTAGGTAGGTACTAACAAATAAACACTATATTTAAAATCTATTTAGATATATATTATTATTTAATTTAAATATGAAATATGAAGTAAAAATCGTATTTTTTTAGACAACATATAAACATTGGAACATGTAAAATATTATAATATTATTTACATGTATCTATTATATATAGATACATGTAAAATTATAAAGAAAATGTCGAAATCAAATACCACTTGTATCGCAATTGTACAGCCCTTAGTAATTGTTAGTGTACATGCGATAATTAAGGACTCTTTTGTAATCGGGGATTCCCCAAGACGGGTGATAAGTGAAGTATTCCGTTTTCTTGTCTTAACACCGGGTTCTCCCTGCTAATTTTAATAAATGCACGAATAACTTTTTCATTTCAGCTTAACCATTTACCCCTCATATAAAATGGAAGGCAGAGAGGATCTAATATTAAAACACTGCATTCCCCACTTTCCATCTACTACATATTTTGTGTTGACTAACAGAACTCGACGCCGTAAAAAAAACACGTAAATAACAAACCTTCGCTTAAACCTCTCGCGGTCCAACGCATACCGCTCCCAGTGACCAGCTCTGGCTTGTCTCGCTGCGAATGCCCACACCCTCATCACGTGGACCTTGGGCGGATCTGATGAGAATTGGACCTGGAAACGATGAAGAAAAATGTTGTAAATCATGGATAGTAAATCAGCTTCACGCTTCATCCCGCTAATAGCAGGTTAGGCAAAGGGGGATTCCCTCGGAGGTGTTAAGATACTTCGTTCCTTTGGCTCCACCCAATTTGCAAAACATTGAGCGTGTGTTCTTACTAAAGCGAGGAATCTATAATAATTCGCTTTGGCAAGTGTGAATCCACCACCGTCGCGATTAGTCGTTGTGCGGCAACGCCATAACGGCTTGAAATGATTTTTTTTCTTATAATATTAGAACTACTTTACTATACTACTATTACTACTACTACTCTAGTAGTATTGCCAAGTAGAATTGTTACATTAGTTTCAAAAAATCTCTTACCAATATTATTATGTATTTCTATTTATAGATATTAAGAATTGCTCTGATTTAGTAAGACAACAGATATAGGGCTTCTCAACTACCCACGCAAATTAAATATATAACGAGCGAGACTATCTGAGCTTTATTCAGTATTTTGTCTATATAATATAATAAAACTGAAGAGTTTTGTGGAACGCACAAATCTCCGGAACCACTTGTTCAAATTTATAGTCTTTCTAAGTTTATTCATTGAGACAGGCTATATTATAAGCTATGTTTCATCATTTCACGGGTATAAATTTATTGTAAATGTAATTATGTATAATATTATAAAAGAATATTGAGGCCATCGTGGCGCAGTGGAACAGCATCGGATTGTCAACGAGATGGATGTGGGTTTGATACCCGCTAGCGATCATAATTCGTCTTACATTCATGCAAAAAGTTGTGCAAAATACTGCCACGTTCTGTTTTACTCAACACAGAATATCGATATCGAGTGGATCACTGGGAACTATCTAGTTTATCCGGGTTACTCTGCTAAGGAACCACTGGTTCGAATTTATAAATTCTCTGAGTTGGATAGTAAGTATATTTACGAAGTAAATCGCAGATATGGTTCTATTTTGTTTTTTTGTACCTGCGGTCAAAGTTACTTCTCGCACCTAGTATATGTCATATGTAACAACCATGTGGACGAAGCCGGAGGTAAAAGTTAGTATTTTATAAAAATAAAAATATAGATTTTTATCTTTACAAAACATACACAAAAAAACTTTTTTTTTTATCTTTATCCAAACACTAACTTTCTTAACACTTATTTAAAAAAGAAAAAAAAGACCTTGAAAGACCAGTGTCTTTTAGTTTCTTTTAAAATAATAAATCTGTTGAGTGGCAGGACTCAACGCCGCGCTTTGCCTTGACACCAGAGCGAAGAAATGGAAATATACATTTAAGTAAATATTTAATCTTCTCAACACGCAATATCTCCAGAATTCGGCAGAAAGTGGGGAACGGAGTGTCTCAACACAAGGTTCCCTCTACCTACCCTGCTGTGTGCGGGATACAGCGTGAAGCTGATTTAATTTAATCTTCTCGAGTTTCTCTCGGGGATTGACCCACTACCAATCGGTTTTACAGTCACATTTTGTGCCGCTGCGCCACGACTGGCCTCATAAAGAATATACTATAAATAAATACGTTTTATACGAGTCACGTCCACATGTGGAATGTTACAATATTTTATAGTTAGCATGTCTGTAGGAAGATTCTAAAATTAAGAAAAAATGTTGCAACGGATTCCTTTTACTCAATGACGCCATAATATAAGAAATACACATATGATAGCGAAAATAATGAAATTCTATATCATATAAAATTAAGCCTATATTTAATGCTTTTATGCTTGCATGGTGAACAGAAAGAACCTAGTGTCACGATACTCTCTACATACCACGTAATTTTCCAGACATTATGAAAGTGAAAATAATTTAAATATAAACTCTACATTCATATAATATAAAGAAATAAATTATATATATATTTTTAAATATATCAAAAAATATATTTAAAAAAAATGTAATAAATCAAAGATGAAACTTAGGACCTTAAAAAACTATATATTGAAAGAATGCTCAGGTATATTTAAAGATATTACGTATAATGACGACATCACGGCATTAGTTTACTGAGTCATTGCTGTCGTCACCGTCATCAGTATACGTTGACCTCGCGTGAAGACTCTAAGAATCTAAATTTACATCTTAAATTTAAAATTTTGAAAAATATGTTATTTTTCAGTTTCATATTTCGACTAAAGCGGTGTAAGCTTAGAAATCACAATCTCTCGTTTCTCGATTTTTATAAACATATAGGGTGGTAAAACATAATGTGTTGTTTATTTTAACATGAGAAAGGCGTTGCTAAGATTCAACACTAAGTTGAAAACAACATTTTTTGTTCGTATTAAAGTGTCGTACTGTCGTACTTACGACTGTATAGATCCGATCCGACATCCCCGGCAGGCCAAAACTAAACGCGGTGTTAGATTCCGCCACCCTACCAAAGAGAATACAGGCATATACATATATAAAAACAAAAAAATATTTTTGACAAAAACTTGAATTGACTACCACCAACATTACAAATCTTCATCACCAACTCAAAATTCCACAGAAAGATTACGGTAAACAAAGATTACAATGGAATATAAGATAGACAATAAACAGTAGTTATCTCGTTTAAAACCTATTGTTACAAGCGGTCATAAACGTTTATTTTGTTTTTGCACATATACCGCATATGGCGAAGAAAACTTAGTGTTGAGACACTCTGTTCGTCACTTTCCTTCATTTTAGAGACCTAGTGTTTAGGCACTCCGTTCCCACTACTTTAAAGACTGCGTAAATACACTTTTCCCAAGCTGAATTGAAATTTGCTACCATCAAGTTTATTTAAGAACGTGACACGCCTTTGTGAAATAATCGATTTTGAACTTAATGTTTACGTGTTTTGTTTTGTGGTTGGCGGACAGAACACAGTCATAAGAGATCGACTTCGCTTTCCACTTTTCTTCTATATTATATTCATATCATCGTAATAGTGGAAGCCCGTATCCCATAACCCCGAAATGAATTTGAAGCAACGACCATTTAATTCTGACTCATACATTCCATCAGCTAATAAAGGAATATACATTTTGTGTAATCGTCATTTAGGTTTTGTGTTTCGACTTTTAGTCATAAACATCATCATCTGATGCCCTCGGTCTGATAACAGGACAAAGTACGGCGTTCAGTTCAGTCACTTCGCGCATTCTCCGGCACGTCACGCATGTCACAAACAATTATGAATGTATTAATACTAACTGAACCAGAATTCGGCGAAAATTAGGGAACGGAGTGTCTTAATACTAGGTTCCCTCTGCCTACTCTGCTGTGTGCTCGATACAGCGTGAAGCTGATTTTATTTAATTTTTGTTTAGTCTGGCAGATAAAGCACTTTATCAGCCAGCCAGTGGTAAAACTGGCCCTTAGCAACGTAATTCATTATTTAGTCTGATAGACAAAAGCTATCTAATTTGGCAAAGTCAGGCATCAAACGTCTTCTTGTCCCCTTTTAATTGAATAGGCATAACATTATATACAATGGATTTTGGTGGTATGCCAAAACAATTACATTAACATTAATAGCCGCACCCACAGACGTCAATTGAAGTTTAACTGGCATTAAATTAGTACCGATTTGTACAGCAGCTGATGTATGATCACATGAAATCGTGTATATATTTCGTTGAATGCTTGACACAAGGTTGACGATAAAATGCTTTCACATTTAAGCATTAATTTTGTGGCAAGGCGTCTGAGTGTAATGGCGACGGCTGTGGGTTCGGTTCCCGCTCGATTCCGATTGAAGAATTTATTGGGCTGAACGTGCTAAATTCAAGAAGCCTAAGGCAGTAGGGCTTAAATTGAAAAATTTACATTGGATAGTCCATTTATACATCAATTAGTCCACTGTAGTACCTGTGGTCAGTTACCTCGGTCACTTACAACTACAATGTGTACTAATAAACAATTCTAAGTAAAATACTATCCAACAGAATAGGACCTTGATACTCTCAGTGCATTGTCTGGTTAACAACTAATACCATTGACCAAACTGACCATTTATGGATTAGTGATTTACTATTCTCTACACTATGCTCAGCCTTGAGATTAAGGTAGCGTAAAGTTTACGTTACGTATAAATGGTCGTACCTTACTTTAAAGACAAATACCAAGAATTCACGTAGGTATACATACCTACAGCTTCAACCTGTATCCCGAATATAGCAGGGTAGGCAGAGGGAACCTTGTGTTAAGACACTCAGTGCACCAAGCACCACTAAATTTTCCAGGCAAACCCTATTAAGTAGTTCAACGCCGTCCTCGACGCTCAACGCCGTGCTTTTCCTACCAAGTCGAAAAATTAATAATAATTCATGCGGGTGAAATCGATTCTACAACTATCGCTATATAGTCAGATGCTGTCCCACTGCGCTATGAACGTATTTTATCGTAATAAACAAAAATAGTTAAACCAATCGAGGCTACTTAGACTAAAGGACTTTCATCATTAGAAGTAACGGTACAACATGAAGACAAAAAATCAAGTACCAACATAACTACCTACTGTGTCATTGAATGAAACTAGTATAAACCAGTTCGGAGTTTCATGTGGTATAGTTGCTCAAACACACTTATTTACTGTAATTCGTGTTATATGTATTGCTAAATCGTATCAAAATTTATTACAAATAAGTATGGTTTAAACGTGCTTGTAGAGGTTTACATTGTTTGGATGTGCCCAACGTACGTGAATATTTAAGTTTTTTTTTTAGCTTCACGCTTTATCCCGCATATAGCAGGTTGCGGAAACTATGTGTTTAGGCAATATATTCCTCATTTCTCACACAATTATCTTGACATTCCAGTTAAGTGGAGGAACTCAAAGTCACACTTTGTCTTGGCTACTTTGAACGAAAATAATTCATTCCCTCGAGTGGAAATGGAACCCACAACCATCGCGTTAAGCTTCAGACAACATATTAAAATAATATCATATTATAATATTGAAAGTTGATCGATCAACAACACCTTACCAAAGGCCATTATGGAGTGTCAAATATGCAGAATATTATTAAAACTATAAAATTCTTCAATACAATTTTAATAAGAAGTCCAAATACAGCTGACATTTAATAAACATGTTTAATCAACCAAACAGGTTTTAAGCATTATAATAAAACGAAGTTTTTAATTAATTGTGCTTAAAATGAACTGCAAAATATATCATTATGTGGCTGAATGATCGCGTCTCCTTGACAACATTTATAAATATAAAGAAAAAAATTGTTATTGTATTCTACTTTAATTGCTTTTATGACTATTTTAAAGATATCGTAATTTAAATACAAACCCCCCCCCCCCCCCCCCCAAATCTCTAGTTACGACCATGGGGGGTATAAATATAAAAAAAAAATATATTTGAGCGGTAATTAGTCAAGCTCCAATGAAATTTTATTATTATTTATACTGTATATACTTTTACTATACAAGATAATTCTATATTAATTATTATCGTATTTAATTCACGCAGCAATGGCTATGCTATAAATATATTTATATGGTATTTATTGGCATTTTAGAGAGTAGTTGCATGTTTAAGGAAATTGTGCTTTAGATAAGTGATATACTTCGGATAGCTCAATTTAAACCCAAAACTATCGCGATCACTCCATCATAGACGAATGGCGCGAAAATAATATTGAAAAAACATGCAATAAGTAAGAAAAACTATAAATTCCTTATATTTTTTATAAATAGTATAACAAAAATGTGTGCTTGATAAGAAATGCCGTACCTAACACTACAATTGATAAGAAATAAAAGGAATTCATACAAAGGAAATGAACTCGACAGAGTAATATTTCTTTTATTGGTAATAGAATTCGTGTCGAGATACTCATTTATCATTGTACTCTAATATTTTATTTATTCACAAAAAATAACAATCCATAATTAAAAATTTTAAAAAAATACTTTTACAATATGACCTTACATAAATAATAAATTTAAACTGACACTAATAATACTAAATACAAACATTACTGGAGTGTTAATGCTGTCAAAGTTAAGGAAAGAGACGGAAATAATATTTTTATTTAAAAACCGCATAAGAAAAAAAGAGATAGATGGTCTGGGCTACTAACGACATGGGGATTCCCCTTTTTGTGAACTTAAATTCGTAAAACATCCTTAATGATTGATTCGTAGAACCATCGCGTATACAATCTCTCTCAGTAATACGACTGTATTACTGCCTAATAAATATATTATAATTAAGTCCGGAAAGATCAAAATATCGACCTCCTCGGTTGACAATAGCGGTATGTTACAATTTCGCATATTGATATTAACACAATATAGATAATGGAGGACAAGAAGATAACATTTTATCAAACAATATATACTTAAATGTATAAAAAAATATGCGGTAAACCAAACTGATGAAATATACGGTGAAAATGTTGCAATAAAAGTTTGTTCATGAGAAATGCATTTAAATACTACTTAAATCAAAATTATAAACGGTGAAAGTTTATAAAAAAAAAATATGTATAAATCTGTAAGCCCGACTAAATAAAAGCTAAAAGTAAAAAAATAAATAAACCCAATCCCAATAGTTTATTAGAATTAACAGTTGAAATTCACATGGCTCTTGAGAAAGATTAAATTGGTTAAAGGATAAGTCCCGACTGTTAATCATTTTATCTTTGTAATAGTGTCCACAACTGTGTTTGAGAGAATATAGTGACCAATTACTTTGTTCTCCGCGTTATCTTCTAAATGATTAGAAGTTCTAATCATAAATACAGTATGGACGATGTGTCGTGGCCACCTTAAAGTTAGGCTTTCTGAACTTTTGTGCAGTCAGGAGGAAAATAATTAAAAGTAAAAAAACATCCTAAAATCAAATCTGCGCAGCCATCTACAGCTAGCCAAAGCGGCAACGACTTGTCAACCGTACTGTACTTAACTAAATTTATTGTTGCGTCTTTTGCCACGTCAAGCATTAGTCAGGAATGATGAATAATCTAACAAATTTTAGAAAGGTCATCGTCATCTACTAACTGATGTTAATCACCATCATAACATTTGGCCAGTGCAAATGAGTACAAGTGCACCGATTTAATGTCAGTTAAACGCTAATTGATATCTCTGGGCCTCTGAAATTAGTGAAAAACACTAAAATAAGACGGAACACTAAAAACACTAAAATAAGACAGCTACAGACGATAGATATTGTACTCCGGGTAGGGATCGAATTGACCACCTTTGACTTTGTACTCAATATCTACTAATAACCAATAAACTAACAACATTCAGTTTAACTTTTGAAAATGTTATAAATATTTAAAAAAATCAATTAAAAAATAAAAAGAAATAATATTAAGTCCAGAAAGCCTTCAAGTCAATTAGATATATATGTACGTTCATGCATTGCATTTATCATTTCTCTCCAGTAGTTTCTGACATTAGCGCGATCAATCAAACACACTCTTTGTTTTATAAAATTAGTATAAGAGCGTAGATTAATATTACACATATATTTTTCATGTCCACTTTTCACTTATAGACATAATGCTCTTATTAGATTCTTCTTCTTCTCTTATTAGATCAAAAAATAGAAAACCTGGGAAACATAAATATTCCCTCGAGTGGGCATCAAATCCACAACCATCGCATCTACAGTGAGACACTGTCCATTGCTGCTCGATGGCATTATATATTTACACAACAATTTACAAACATTGCTGCTGTACGACCACGTCATGCATTATATATTATGAAAGGGGTCATCCCTCCCAGCCAGTAAGATGATAAATATTATTGATATGTGAAGTTGCAAATAAAAACATATTGTTCCTACTAACGATTAAAGCGTTTGATGCAACACAAGTGGAATAGTGTCCGGCTGTTAATCGCGATGGTTGCGGGTTCGATTCTCACTTAGGGGAATATTTCTATTAAAAAATCGTCTTTTTCTCGGTCTGATATGATAATATCATTATCATTGTCATTGCGTATAAAGAGCGAAAATTTGAAATACTAGTGGGGTTAGCAAAGATCGGGAAAAATAATTATTTCCATTTGAGGGCTTGTCATCTACAGTACAGGTGTCGAGTCGTGGCCACCCTGATGTTCGTTAGTGACTGCGCCGTCTTACTTTTAGGATCTTTCTAACTTTTGATTATTTTCTTCTGGAGTGCGAGTGATCAACGCCCAAAAGTTCAGAAGGCCAAGGATGCTCGATTGAACGCAGTGGTTGTAGTTAAAAATTCATTGTGATCACGATTTATTTTAAAAATAAATTAAAAAAGCAACATTTACAAATACGCGGAAAATGTATAACCATTTCACCATTAGGTTCACCTTTCCTTAAGTATTTAAATTAGAAAAAGAAAAAAAAACATTGCATCTCGTTTTCCTGGACTTCGCCCGCATGATCAAATGGAAATAACTAAGAGAATGCCACATTCTATATGGCTTAGCTAGCGCGCAATAACCCAGTAATAATAAATACTAATACCCTAACAAAATTCGAACTCACAACCACCGGTACGTGCATTTTTACACGTCTCACCTTCGACTACGTTAAACACTTGCGTGATAATTTTATTATTCAAATACGTATCCTATTGCATAAGCGTGAAGCAAAATATACGTGCAAGGTCAAAGGAAAAATGTATGAAGGATAATTAGTTTGTGGATATCAGTAGGGTAAACTTAAATGTTGCCACATAAAATAAATAATTAAAAGAAGCCAAAAATCAGTTTCAAGCGTTTTCTCGTATAGCAGGATAAGCATAGGGAATATATTATAATAATTCCCGTTCCTCATCCACCGTCACATTTTCCTGCCTTTTCATATAAGCGGAATATTTTTAGCTGTTTTCACGCTCTTACCCGCATAGCAGGATAAGTAGAGTGTTAAAGCACTCCGTTCTCCACTTCCCATCCAAATTTCGAGGCGCTGAGTGTTGAGTGGCGGAACACAACGCCGCATTATGAAATACTACGTGAATTGGAAAGCTAAATTCATCCGCACTATATTCATTGCGTCTTAGGATATCATGCCAAGCGTACTATTAAAAAGATACTTCCAATTAATGAATGATAACGCAATGTATTGATAAGATATCAAAATAGTATATGATTGAATTATATACAATATACTATCAAAAACAAAATAATACTTATGCGACAGTAGGATATGCCTAATTAAAAATAAATAGGATTTGTATGAAATTGTTAGTAGCTAATAAAAACTTAAAGAAGAAAAAACGATTTCTCACAGTACGTGGACCAATGCATGAACTATGCTTGTCCAGATCGGGACATTTAATTTTGGGGTTAAAAACCGGGAAACCGCAAAAATCGGGACGTCTAGGAACGTTGATCTCTACCCACATCACCATATTATCCGAAAATCAAAGTGAGTTTTAAAAGAAACCATAAATCGGTTATAAAAGCATTCTCTATTTCTCTCAGTCACGCCACATTGCGTTGTCAATATCTTTTACAGATAATTCACTAATTTGGGAGATAGCGTTCAATGAAATGTAAAAAGAAATGTTGATAAAACTTAAATCTTTTTTATTATAAGTTTTAATCGTCGAGGCCGTTGTGGTCGTCTGAATGTAATCGCGATGGTTGTGGGTTCGATTTGCACTCGGGATAATGTTTACATGTATTTAGTTATTTTCATTTCCCTGTTCTGGTACATAAAAGGCGGCGGAGTTCCGTCACTCAACACCCATGGTCTGAACATTGAGCGGAAATTATGGATTGGAGTGTACTAAAACTAACTTGTCACATACAACTGAGGCAGAGGGAACCTAGTCTAAACGTACGAGGCAACTGTGATTTAAAATACTATAGTCTTTCCTCCATAAATGCACTTAAGCTTGGTAATATTAGCACTGATATACATTATAGGCAGTTAGCAACATAGTTTCAGGTACGGAATGTTATGTGGTGTGGTGGTACGTGGGTTCAAGTTTTTTTAAGTTAAAAGTTTCATTTATTTTTGTTCAAGACCATAGACAATGAAAGAAAAGTGAAGATTTTATTTAAAAAAAAAGTTATCATCACACAGAGAGAACATACTGTCGAGACATACAGTATTTAATTTTTAATTTGAATTCGAAACATCATATGTGAAACCCAAAGCCGCGCATTTTTTTTTTTTTTTTATGGAAAAGACAAGAGCGTTCGGGTCACCTGATGGTACGTGATTACCGCCGCCCACGACCCCGTGCAACACCAGAGGAGCTGCAGGTGTGTTGCCTGCCTGTAAAGTGGGTTGGGCTCCGGAGCCAGGCATTACCTGATGCGAAACGCAGTGGCATAAAGGCACTACTTCACGCCGGTTTTAAATGCCGGGGGTGGTAATGATCCGGTCGAGTCTGCCCATGCGTGTTGCCATTGCTGGCGACGTGACTCTACCACACGTACTTTAGTCGCCTCTTACGACACCACCAGTACCAGGATGATCCTATTCTAGGCCGGGATCACACGGCATAAAATATATTACCAAAGTAAAATTAAAGTAATAAAAATACAATGATTCTCAAGGAACGGCAATCGAACCTACAACCATCTCAAAAAAACAATCTGTTAATTAAATAGATGACGAAATGTTACTAGAAGTTAAGTTATAAACAAAATAAGGTTAAGGCAATCATTACTTTATCTGTATACAAGACTGTTTTCTCAGTCGTGCACTTCATTATAGAAGTGATAAAATAATTAAATAAATGAATAACATTAGTTTACTTGGTAATTATTTACTGTTTTGTTTTATACTTTAGCTTCAATGACTTGTTTTTATTTCCTGGTGACAAGACAAAGAGTGGTGTTTAAATTAAATGAAAAAATAAGATAGTCCCCAGAGTGTGATTCAAATGCGCAATTTCCCCGTTTATAGGCAAGAGTTTGGGCAATTATCAATTTAAAGAAAAACAAAAAGAGATCATTATCATTGTCCTTTAAATACATTTTAAATGTAAAATTTGTTAAGAAAATCAAGACAGCATTGTTAGCATTCATGTTGACAAAATGAAATGATTAAATATTTTATTTCCTTGAGTGGGAATTGAACCCACAACCTGTCGCGCTTACGCATGCTTTACACTAAAACTGGCCCCCTTACTATATCCAGAGTAAATATAAAAAAATAATAATTATGAAACATAAACAGGATCATAACTTCATTCAATAACATTAGTGTATGATAAACAAATAAACAACCTTCTACAATTTACACAACAAATATTAGCAAAACTAAGCTATGCATGAGTCATACATATTACACATATTTTTCAATGAAATCTGAATTTTTATTGATAATTGTTTTTATATCGGCATATTTCTTATTTACAATGATGTATGGAGATAAAAATAAATTTGTGAAAGAACCCTACATAAAATATGTATATATTCTAGACCTACTTTATTACTAGAGTGGAGTATATAAACAATTTAATAATATAAACATTACCCCAAGTGCGATTAAAACCAACAACTATCACCTTTACATTCAGACATTCTGGACTCACTGGGCCATGTTGTCCTTTTATATTCTTATTTCTTATTGTTCATATTCTTATAAGCATGAATTAAATATTGCACCACAATGACTTTTAGGTTAAAAAAAAAAAGAAAACATTCCATAGATAAAATTGTACCAAATGGTTTAATAAATCAAGAGAATGAATCAAGAGAATTTAATGAATAATGAAAATATTTTATATAAAAAAATAGTAAAATCCTACCTTCTTGGGTGGTAACTTCTTCTTTTCTATTTTTCTTCTCGCATCCAACAGCAAGCCTTTGTTCTCCTTAATGTCCCATTCTTTTAAATCATCTAAAGTATCCACTTTAGCACTATCCACTTCATCCAATTCATCATGTATATATAAGCTATTATCTGTTAAATCACAAAATGTCCTGGAGAAACTTGGTAATAACTTACAATTACCAGGTTCATCTAAGTCATCTGCATCGGATTCATCACTACCATCACCGAAAACATCATTTGACATGTAACATGAATCAGGGTTTTCCTCGAACACTATAAATGAATCTTCTGAATCACAATCTGATGATAAACGTTTACGTTTCGATGGTTCATCAGTGAACACTATTTGGAAGGAATCCTCACTTTCTATTGATGATGATAAGAATCTTCCAGAAACTTCATTAAAACAGTCACTCTCTTGGGAATTAGAACTTTGTAATATGCTTTCTTTAGGTACTTCTGGAATAACTATAGGCTCTGATTCTATATTTTTTTTACAAATCTTAGATTGTAGCAACAACTTCAGTTTATTCATTTTATCATCACATACAGATACTATATCATCTGTTTTAGTTAAATCTGCATTCATTAAATCATTTTTATCATAATTTGTTAAGTCTTTGACGATGTCCATGGATTCTTTTATTTCAGGCTTTGTTTTGCAACAGGCAGCTTCGACAAATTGTTCATTATGATAGCTATAAGGACTGTGGTATTGAATATTGATGTTACAAGGTTGACTGATACAAATTTCAGGGCAAAAAGCATCTTCAAACTGGTCCTCTACTATGTTAGTAGGATCAACAAACACCTTTTTTGGTCGACCAAGTTTTTGTTTTGTATTTTGAGTATTTAATTTACTTTTATTACCAATTAAGGATCGTACCTCATCTAACTTCCTCTGGCACTCATCAGCAGCCCTTCTGCAATCCACATTCATAGTGTCATCCAATTTTGTTGAGCTATCACTAAAAAATATATCTGGTGGTTCATTCTTATTTAGAACCTCAGTTTTGGAAGGCTGCCAAGACTGTGGCGCCATCTCCTCAGATTTACTCTGACAATCTTGGTATTGTGAGCGTGAAGAGAATAATGCACCTACAATATTATAAATTCCAGACATAATATAAGTTATTGTAGCTCGAGATGAATTATAAGTTTCCTGATTATTAGATGGCTTATCTGATGGATATTCTTTTGTTGCTACTCTTTCTACCTTATGTTTCATTGTTTTTTCGCCAGTAATAACAGAATCTGCCAGGTTTTTTTTCAAAGGGTCTGGTAGTAGTTGTAGTTTGTTTAATATTAGGTTGTCTCCGTAAATTTGCTCCATTTCTTGCTTTTGGGCGTCCGTAGAATAGTTAGACATAGGAAATTGGAGTGACATACTGTTTATATCAAGAAGCTTGCGCTTATTGCGCATATTATTACCTATCGTATTCATTATCACTATTAGTTATATAAATTTTATATTATTAACAATACGTACACTATATTTTACAGGTTCTGAGAGGATGCTAAGGCGTTTGTGTTCACGCGAACATGTTAAAAATACACAATCTATTGTAATAAGGGAAGGGCTTGTGCTTTATTCTAAAACAATCGAAGTCCTCGTTTTTTATTTGAGGGTCTCCTCTGAGTCCCGAGTCTTGGTAAACGAATTTGTTTGTACCACACACTGTATCACCACAACTAAGGCTTGTTACTTCAGAACAGTTAAATAGGTTTACTTGAGAATAATAAAAGTTATTGAGCTCCATTGTACTGATAATTAAGATATACACGTCTGTTACAGATTAGCCATTTTGTAAAAGTCGTAGTAATATGTCTTCTTGCTAATATAAACATGGGTACAGATAAAAAATTATGTCGAATAGGTTTAATCGATGTTTCAAGCAAAATATCGATTACGGACCGAAAGTAAAATTTCGTTGTTGATTTTTATTTAATAAATAATTTTATCTTTACTATTTTAAATTATATACTTTATTATATTTAAATTTATGATTTTATAATTATTAAAACAATCTAAGTGCTTTAAGTGTACTATTCCATTTACATTTCTATATTTTATTCGTATTTTACTTAAATTAAAATCGAGGCTAGATATATAAATATATGGGGACCCCATGGTAAAAATAAAGTGGGGGGCCTAATTTTTTGTCGGATATAAAAGGATTATTTCCTTAATTTAAAATATTCATTTTGTATATAAGATATTAAAAAAAACTATTTGAAGGTAAATATAATTACACCATAACAGTCCTATAGAGCTACATTTTTCTGTGATCGAAGGGACTGTAGGATATTTTGATATTAATTTTAATATGATACATTCCGATTTCAAAAAATGGGTCTTTACAGATAAACAGACACACAGATAGACAGAATATGTGACCTCATACAATAATATCGACTGAAATTGATTCAAACTGAACGAAAAAGCCAAAATCAAAAACAAAAAACTTACAAAAAAACTTACACTTTTGTATTTTTTATTTGAGCCTCCTTCTATTTTGGTAGGGGCCCCGGACAGCTATTTAAACTGCTCACCTCCTCAACCTCCTCCCTTAATGTGGCCCTGCTTAAAATAAATTATTTGTTTATAATATGACGTTCCAGATATTTTTTTATAATACATTAGTTAAAAAATAACAATTCTCGAGCAAAGATTTTTAACAGTATAGTGAAATTATCTCTGTGCAGATATTATACATAAAAATAGCATAAAATCGATAAAAAAAAATATAAAATCGATGTTCTACAAATGTGAAAAAAAAACGGGAAATTCATTGTGTAAATTGTAACACTTGCTAGTCATGGTTTCTGATGCAATATATTAATATTTATTATAAATTCAAGGTTGAAAATGCATTAATATTTTACTATATATTTATCAGACGAGTCTTAATGGGAATGGAGTGTCTTATCACTTGTTTCCCAGGTTCCCCTTGCCTATCCTGTTATGTGCCGTATACGGTATATCGTGAACAGCGTAAAACTGCGAGTGTAGCTCGCCCCTGAAGAAAAAATAACGAGCTTTGATGGACGCTCGTGAAATGAGTGTCTAAACTTAGCACCGCTTCTTATATTATGTTCAGAGCGAGTAAATCGAAGTATGTAGTTCGCTTCCCCGAGTGCAATGCGATGTGGAAGCGAATCGAACCCAATTCCGTCGCGCTTTCAGTCATACGCTGACTTGGCACAACACCATAATATTTTTAAAAACGGAAATGAAAAAAAAATATAATTTATTTAAAGAATTTTATAATGCAAAATAATTAAAGATATTTAACTAAAAAAAACATTTAATTAAATAAAATGCAACATTACTTTTATCACTTTGATTTAATCATTTATAGTAAAAAAATACCGGCATCTAAAAAAGTAAAAAAAAAGAATGTTTTTAGGTTTTTCCAATTGACATATGTATAAAACAATAAAAAAAACATGTTTTTCGAAATGTGTAAAAATTTCATGTTGTTACAAAAATAAATAAAAAACAAACCAAAAAAATTGTAAAATCAAGCTAGAAAAATACCTAAACGTTATTTTACGAAATAAATATTAATAATTTCAAAGCAAAAACCTTTTTTTAGCAAAACTTTAGCTTAAGTTACATATAATGGCAGAAAGAAAGAAGTAAGTAGTAGTTTAGGTTTTTGAAAGTTGCGTTAGTATTTTAAAAAAATAAATTCATAGATGGATATACCAGTATCAGATTTTTTCCTGTTCTCGTCTTGATAAGGAATTCTCTTCTACTTCTCCCGACACTCATTAATATACCTGCAAACAAAATTTTGCAAAATTTTGCAAAATTTAGTAGGCTCATCTAAGCGTTTTCTCTGTCAGTAATGGTTTTTTTATAGGTTAATATATTTTTGAAGGAAGATACAATTGAATTCCAAGAAGTACTAAAAATCGATTTATTGATTATGGTGGTTTCGAGTGGCGCAGGGGCACAAAGTGTGACTGTAAAACCGACTGGTGGTGGGTTCGATCCTAACACGAGGAGATGAAATATTTACTTAAATTTATATTTCTATTTCTTTGCTCTGGTGTCAAGGCAAAACGCGGCGTTGAGTTCTGCCACTCAACACGCAATACCTTACCTCCAGAATTCGGCACAAAGTGGGGATTGGAGTGTGTTAACACTAGGTTCCCTCTGCCTACCCTGCTGTGTGTGGGATACAGCGTGAAGCTGATTTTTTTTCTAAAATTGTTGAAATTACAATTTTATTTCAGGTCACAAGCAGCTGGAGATGCACCAGATAGGAAGGGGGACAGCAAATCCAAAGTTAGGATCAAAGATGAACCCGTGGAGCCGGAGGAAATACCGAAAACACCCTCGCAAATTGCACGAGAGTAAGTTTTAATAGCTAGCTATCAAGAATTTACGAACTAGGTGCAAAATGTTCCTTATCAGTTCCTTATTTCCCATATTATTTAAAGATATAAATAATATCTATGTATTGCTTATTGCTTATGTGTCGCGGTAGGTGTAGGTTTCCACTCGGTGGATTGATTAGATATTTTTATAATATTTTCTTCATCTCCCTGATATGTTCCAAGTTCAACTTATTGTTCAAAAAGTGGTAAACAGGTCTTTTCACTGGGTTACTAGAGCGAATGCCTACACAGTACACACTAAGAGGAAAAGAGTAAAGCTTTATCTTAAATTATAATACACTTCGACTTCAATTTAAATGAAATATTAACGTACGTACCTACTTTATAATTTTGTATTATAAGTAACATTTTATTCCATTATTTTGCCATAGGGAAGCTGAGTATAGAGCGATTCTTCGTAAACAACGTTTCAAAAGACGATGGCCGGAGATCACAAAAGTCCATATCGCAACGAAACCATGGCATCCTCCACCTCCACCGCAGAAGATGCCAAAAATAGTTAGTTTTTATGTATTTTTAAATACAAATCATGAATATAATAAATAATTCTAGAGCAGCCAAATGTGAGTAATGCAGAAGAAGAGTACAAGAAAGATGATCAGATGCTCAGGTAGCAGAAAGAAAGATAAGCGAGGGTATCACAGTAAGAATGAAAAAGAACTTGCTCAGGTCTTGTCGACAAGAGACAACGTGATGAGAGACTTGCCTAAAAGATTTTTAAATGAATAGTAAGTGATAAGAGCATCTCCTGCTCTTCTGCTCCAGACTTTGGTGGACCTTCAAGAACACAGTATCAATGACATTGGGGGAGACCATGAGGCTGGCGCTATGAGGGCTCGCGTATGGGGGTTGATGACAGCGGACGAGGCAAAAAATGTGTGCTTAAACCGTAGCGTCTGTCTACCTCGTTAGGCACAATACTGTAAAGCTGAAAAAGTTATTTCTTATACTTACAATTTTTTCTGTCATATAGTATTCATCATTTTCTAATTTCTTTATATTTTGGTACATGTTACATAAAAACTAAAAGAAGAAGTCATTTAAACCATTTCCCTAGATGATAGATCTACCAGAACTAATAACTCGTAAGTGGGTGCCCCCATACATGAAGAGGAGACGGCGCAGAAGGAAGCTACCGAGAATACCTCCAGAGGAGATGACTCAGCCTCTGTATGAGTTTGCTAAACTGAAAAAGGTGAGATTTTTTACTTTTAAACTATTGATGTGTATTGTCTGACTGTATGTATTCATGGTTGGTGGGTGGGTTCGGTGTTTTTCAACAAGCTTCTGGCAAGATAAATTCAAATTTAAATAATTTTATTCAAAATAAGAAGTTACATGCTTCATTTTTTGAACATCAAATAGTTTACCACCGGTTCACTAAAGTTAATGCCTCAGACCTGAGAAGAACCGCCACAAAAAACTCAGCGGGACTTATTTTTTTTTTAAATAAATTTTATACAAATACATATTTAGTTATTTGTGAATCGAATATACGTAACCCGCGAAAATTAAAAATTCGCGATACTTTTTGAACACACTACGTATTAGGGATAAACGTTTTTGATTGGTTGTGAGTTCATATCATATATTTAATTGTATAGTGGTTTTGTTTGGATATTATGAAACTATAATTAGATAAATAGAACAGTTCAGGTATATTTAAATAGAATAGTCACTGTGTTTACTATAAATATAATATAATAAGTAAATGTGAAAGATACGTGAAGTTATAAATAATAAAATAATTATAAAAATATGACATTGCCAATAATGATATGACACTAGGGTCAATATTTGGCTAATATGCCAGTAGCTCGACTGGAAATCAATTCTAAATTTACGGGAGACTTGTGAAGGTAAAAAGTAAATATTTTTTCACGCTATATTCCTGCATAAGACAAATTGCGTTTCACTCGCATCTCATGATTTTTGAGACGTTACATACTGGGTGGTGGAAGTCAACGACGCGCGTTTATAAATTAAAATTAAATTAAATCAGCTTCATGCTGTATCCCGCACATAGCAGCGTAGGCAGAGGGAACCTAGTGTTAAAACACTCCGTTCTCCACTTTCCTCCGAATCCTGGAGGCATTGCATGTTGAGTGGCGGAACTCAGCGCCGCGTTTTGCCTCGACACCAGAGTGAAGAAACGAAAATATAAATGCAAATAAATAGAATACTATGTTATAGAACGAGGAGAGGGGTTTTCATTTCCCCGAGTGGGAATCGAACCCACAAACATTTACAGTCAGTCGTGTTTACAGACAGCTGTGTTGTTACGCCACATCATAATTATTTACATAATTTAATCTTATTTATGTTCTGTTTACTTAGATTTGGCATAACTTTAGTCAAGTGGAAAGAAATAAGATGATGCTCCAAGGCAGTATTGGATGCAATTCAAAAAAATATTCTTCTACTGCTTGCGGTAAACATAAACATAATACATATCTATAAAAACATTGTAATGATTAGGAAATGAAATTTTTACAAATTTCCGCTACCTGGTCGGTTTCCCGGAGGCGCTGGTTCGACTCCCGCTACGTTCAAATTTTTATACGTCTAAATAAGTATTTTTCTTTCCTAAGTGTGGATTAACACTTAATTATTAATTAATAATTAAAAATGATAAAAATATTTAATAAATAGCATTCTCTCTTGCCAGACGATAATTCTTAGTAATTATCTTTGGGTAGCGGAAATTTGTAAAAAATTCTCTACAAAGATGCTAACAACATAAATAAGTTGTAACAAGCGTATTAAAATTTCGACGTTTGATGAGAACGTATGGCTCAGTGGTCAGAGCGCCTGGTCGGTTTCCAGGAGGCGCGGGTTCGAGTCCCGCTGCGTTCAAATTTTTATACGTTTTCTAAAAAAGTAAATGTTTATTCTTTTTCAAAAAATATTTCAGGCTCTCAAACAGCCTGCATAGCAGTCGTATGTAGAGCACTCTTGGAAGAAAAGACAGCGGCGGAACTGGTCAGATACGATGTAGATGAGCTAATAGACGCCGGCGATAGATACTATAGGCAGTGCATGTTGGCCATGAAATGTTATAAAGGTGGGATTTTATTTTTTCCTCACAGGAAGAAGTAGTCTTCTCTGTTAAGTAATAGTCGAGTGGTTGTTGAAACCAGTCGTGACGCATGCGTAGAAGCACGCGACTGAAAATATGACAGCTTGTGGCTTCGAGGATATGATATATTTAACATTTAAGTCAAAGCGCGGCGTTGAGAGCGAAGGAGCTTTTCGATACGATCTCCACAATTTGGCGGAAAGTGGAGAAGTGACGAAATGTGAACTTTGGGACTTTTAACACTAATCCTCAGGTTTCCTTTGTCTATTCTGGATACCAGAGCGAAGAAATGGAAATATAAATTTTAATTAATAATTTATTTCCTTGAGTGGGGAATGAACCCACCAGTCACTTTTGCTTACTTACTTTGTGCCCCTGCGCCACGACTAGCTTCTACTTACTTACTATATTATTATTACTTCAGCTTAGAAAACACTTGTTGAGTTACATGCTATGTTTTTATTATGGGAATAGAACCCACAACAGTCGTGTTACAGTAAGACATTTCATTTTTTATTTTGGGAACAAGAAATTGCGGCATTGAGCTCCGCCACTCAACACGTACGTTTTAATTCGAGCGGAATGTGAAATGTGAAGCATCGTAACACTAGGTTCCCTCTGCCTACCACACTATATGGGGATACAGCGTGAAGCTATAAGGGAAAGATTTAGTTAAATATTGTAATCTCGATAGGTAAACCGCAGTTGACTCTCAACCAGCTTCTAACTTCGTTTTTCTTCCACGATAACAAATATACGGTTAAAATGGAGGAATTAGACAGAGGGCTATTAGCTAAGCACCCGGACAATATTCAAACGGAACCGGATTTGATGACGTTAGTATTTACAATTATGTAGCGCGTAGGACGTCGGGGGAATTTTGTACCCGTGGGAATATTTACACTTTTTCGTTGCGTGTAGACAAAGCGCGGTGTTGAGGTCCGTCTATCGCCATGTAATGTCTCTAAACTCTAAAATTAGGCGAGAAGCGGAAAACGAAGTATCTTAATATTTACTACTATGGCACTAAGAGGTGAGTTCCATTTTACTCGAATACCACTTTAGCAAAGAAATATTTTATATATTTTTTTTCTCGCTCTGACAATGAGTCAAAGCGCGTTAAATTCCGATATGCAAATCGCAATGCCTCCAGAATTCGGCAGAAATAGGATAACGAAAATCATCGGAACAGAGTGTTTTAACACTATATTCCCAGGTTCTTTCTGCATATGTACGAGTATAAAATTAAAATAATAATAAAAAAGGAAAAAAAAAATTTAGTGACGGACACAATTTTTTCCTTTTTTGCTTTTATTATCTTTTTAGCTTATTTTTTAACACCACCTTATTTTTTGTCTAGTTTAATGGAAAAACGCATAGGCGCTACGTACATGATGATACTAACAGCGGGCGACAGGCACTTCCTCATCTGGGGTCACCCCCCGCCGCCCGAGTCGGGCAGTCAAGTGAAGACAGTCTGTTATGTATTTGATCCGCACATGCTGAATGAATATGGGCAGCCTCATAAACTGTAAGCAAATGTTTTTTTTGTGGAGGTTTTTAAGATCTCACAATTTGTTTGTAAACTGGTGAAGGAAAACGGAGAATAAAAACATTTAAAATGTATACATTTCTTCTCAGTATCATTTGAACTTACTATTAAGTTATGTAATTCGGCGGAAAGTGGGAAACGGAGTGACTTTGCCTCGACACCAAAGCGAAGAAATGAATATATTCAATATTTAATTTCCTCGTGTTAGAATCGAATTCACTCACTCACTCTGAAATTTAATTAAATAAATAATATTTTTTAAAATAAAAATCTATTTAATTAACTAATATCCTCAGATTTGGTGCCGGAGCTTTTTTAAGGTATGCAGGAATTACTTCCTTCGTGTTGGACTTCCTTGCTAACTATGGAGACCTTGATACCGCCAAGAAAGGCACACCGAAACCTGCCCTCACACTGACCAATATTGAGGTTTTTGAACATTTATTTAATATTTTTATTTCAGCTTGTATTTGAAGAGTATTTAGGAGTGGTGTTGTGGGTTGAAATCCCAAATGAGGTTACCCCTCATCTGATCAGACGATGTGTGCTTTTTATAACTTGTTAACCTTACAGAATACGAGAAAAAAACATTCAGACAACTATTCCCTGCATTCTTGACAATAGGATCCAACATAAAAAATACCTTATATATGAACAAATTTGATATCTTTTTTTTAAGGTACAGATGCATTGTGACTCCCATGATGGTACGTTATCTTACCTTAATTACAATGGACCCTATAACTTTTATTTTTTATTCAGGTGGTACAAATAGAACCACTTCTCCGTGAGCCAAATTACGATCTGGATTTGAAAGCCCTAAGGATACACTGTAGGAGTGAGTGGGAGAGTATGAACATGAACGCTCTTATTGAGAAGAAACAAAAAGAAGTTAGCAAAGAAGAGTCTCTTATTAATATTACTAATAATTATAAAGAACGAAGAATCCGACAGCGTAAAAAACTAAAAAGAATAAAATAGTTAACCTATTTTAGAATAATGTCAAAAATGATACTGAGAACTGCACCATTGAAAAATCTGCCCCTTTTTTAGCTTCATGCTAGATATAAATCCATACCTATATTATAAATTCGAAAGTAACTCTGTCTGTCTGTCTGTCTGTCTGTCTGTCTTTTATGCAATCAGGGCCAAACCGCTAATTCAATTGTGATAAAGTACTCATATAGAGATACTTGAGGGTCTTCGGATGAACATANCTGTTATGTATTTGATCCGCACATGCTGAATGAATATGGGCAGCCTCATAAACTGTAAGCAAATGTTTTTTTTGTGGAGGTTTTTAAGATCTCACAATTTGTTTGTAAACTGGTGAAGGAAAACGGAGAATAAAAACATTTAAAATGTATACATTTCTTCTCAGTATCATTTGAACTTACTATTAAGTTATGTAATTCGGCGGAAAGTGGGGAACGGAGTGACTTAATACTAGGTTCCCTCTAACCCTGCTATATGTGCGATACAGCGTGAAGCTGAAAAAAGGAAGGTATATACCTGCTCATTTGAAGTCGTTTTTTTATTTATTTTAAAAAAATACGCTTGAAAAATTTAGATTTTGCTGTAAACATGAGCTAGATTCAATTATTCACTATTTTTGATAAAGCAAAGCAGCAGACGACTCCATTCAAAGTTGAATGTTGGAACTGTACGCTGCTATATGTCAGAAGGTAGAAGCGAAAACAATTGAAGTGTTCCACGGATGAATCAACAGTTATCACGTTTATAGTCATAACACTGTCCTTAGTCATTACGCTACAATAACTTATTTTTTATTTAGCTTAAGCCTAACCTAGCGTTAAGATAGTTTCTGATTTTCATTTCACCGAATTCTGGAGGTATTGCGTGTTGAGTGGCGAAACTCAACGCCACGCTTTGCCTCGACACCAAAACGAAGAAATGAATATATTCAATATTTAATTTCCTCGTGTTGAAATAGAACTTACTCATTCACTCTGAAACTTAATTAAATAAATAATATTTTTTAAAATAAAAATCTATTTAATTAACTAATATCCTCAGATTTGGTGCTGGAGCTTTTCTAAGGTATGCAGGAATTACTTCCTTCGTGTTGGACTTCCTTGCTAACTATGGAGACCTTGATACCGCCAAAAAAGGCACACCGAAACCTTCCCTCACACTGACCAATATTGAGGTTTTTGAACATTTATTTGATATTTTTATTTCAGCTTGTATTTAAAGAGTATTTAGGAGTAGTATTGTGGGTTTAAATCCCAAACGAGGTTACTCCTCATCTGATCAGACGATGTGTGCTTTTAAAAACTTTTTAACCTTACAGAATACGAGAAAAAAACATTCAGACAACTGTTCCCTGTATTCTTGACAATAGGATTTGGATCCTATAAAAAATACCTATATACGAACAAATTTGATATTTTTTTTTAAAGATACAGATGCATTGTGACTTCCATCATGGTATCTTTATTTAACCTATATCACAATGGCCTCTAAAACTTTTATTTTTTATTTAGGTGGTACAAATAGAACCGCTTCTCCGTGAACCAAATTACGATCTGGATCTGAAAGCCCTAAGGATACACTGTAGGAGTGAGTGGGAGAGTATGAACATGAACGCTCTTATTGAGAAGAAACAAAAAGAAGTTAGCAAAGAAGAGTCTCTTATTAATATTACTAATAATTATACAGAACAAAGAATCCGACAGCGTAAAAAACTAAAAAGAATGAAATAGATAACCTATTTTAGAATAATGTCAAAAATAATACTGAGAACTGCACCATTGAAAAATCTGCCCCTTTTTTAGCTTCATGCTAGATATAAATATAGTTATATAGATACAAATATAAGTGTAGATTAAATTATATCTATTAATATGATTATGTAGAATCGATGAATACCCAAATTATTTAGAGCAGGGGCTCCCAACTTTTTCGTGATCAAGGACCACTTTTATATCATTCTTGGTAGCACGGGCCACTGTGCATGTAGGTATAATAAAAATTAACTGTGATAATTAAACAGAAACTTCACCTTACCATCCCCAGTCATAAAATTAAAATCGTTCGCAGACCATATTTAGGCTTTAGCGGACCACTGGTTGGGAACCACTGATTTAGAGGCATATTAAGTAGTGGCTTAATACTCTTAACCTCTAATAATAAAAACAATTTCTTATGCTTCTTTATTCTTGCGAAGAAGAAATTATTTTACTGATGTTTTTTTTTTTCTTTTGTCTATACATAAAGATAACCCACTTATAGAAATCTATCTGTCTAGTTAAGAACTCTGCGTTTTTGATTGGCGGTACTCAACATGGCTCCTTGTCCAACAGGACTGAATAGATGAATACAAATAAATGTGTAGTTCAAATATTTGTTATTCTTAATTTGGTCTATGACTAAAGTCTATTTATTTTTAGGGAAAATACCCACATGGCTCGTTGAGTGCGGTCAGTTTGGCAACTTCGAGAGCCACTGCTAGAAGAAAAGTGCAGGATTTCTATCAAAAAACACCTAAAGAAGTAAGTTTTGTTAGCTTCAAACTGTATCCCGCACATAGCATGGTAAGCAGAGGGAACCTGGAAACCTAGTATTAAGGACACCCATTAGGACACTTCCATTCCCCGCTTTTGTACCTAATTCTGGAGGCACTGAAATAATAATATTAATAATGATAATAAAAAAATGCTAACTATTTTTTATAATTAACATATTTTTTATATTAAAAGAATTATTATTTAATTTTTAGCCTCCCCCTCAACTCCCCATACCTCCCGAAAGACCTCCCGCCGGATACACGACGGAACAAATAATGCAATTGCGCGGCGAAGATTTCTTTTTGTATTGTCCGAAAACCGATGGGCATTCTTATGGCAGGTGCGTATGGACACCGGCAGGTATATTATTTTCTTTTCAGCTTCACGCTGTATCCCGCACACAGCAGGGTAGGCAGAGGGAACCTAGCGTTAAGACACTCTATTCCCTACTTTCCGCCGAGTTTTGGAGGCATTGCGATTGTCGAATTTACAGTCACACTTTGTGCCTCTGCGCCACGACTGGCCTCAAGGTATATAATATTGTATATATAAATTATATGTAAGTAATATATTACAAATATTTCATAATATGTACTGTTAAACCGTTAAAACAATACGTCAATACGTCCAACATGTAGGTTTTTAGATATTTAAAAAGGGAAGTCATTTGGTCACTTTAATAAAAAAAGTGACCAAATGACTTCCCTTTTTAATATATTACACTTTTTATAAATTTAACCTTCACTAAAATATATCAAAAACAATGATTCGATTCATTCAGTTCCTCAGTCTGGTGAGTTAAAATGGCATTAACTATTTTGTCTTAGCCTACCTTAAATACGATAAAAGGAAATATAAAGTGTATAGACACTCGTTGGATTGTTATTGATCGCTCCATTGTAATTTATATTGTGGTGGTCCATTCTAAAAACGGTTGTAATTCTTGCCGGGCAGAAGTAATACCATCAGGTTGACGGTTGGATATTTGGATTATTTTGGATCACCACGCCTAATCTGCTAAATGCAAAATCTAAAAGAAAGTACAAAATAACAAATTTTTAGAAATAGTGATTTACGCTTCTTAAACATTAAAAAGTTAAAAGAAATAATGAGATAAATTAATGACAACGTATGGCTTAGTTGGTCAGAGCGCTTGGACGGATTCAAAAGAGGAGCGGGTTCAAATCCCGCTACATTAACACTTTTATACGTTTCCTTAATAAGTATTTTTATTTGCTATGTATGAAATAACACTTTAAAAATGTTTAAAAACATTATAAAGCTACTTGAATTCATGTAATTATGACCTGTTCTAGATCAGATTAGCCACAAAATAAATGGCATTATTAGTTTCTCTCTAAGGATAGAAACGTAAAAAATAATATAATAAAAGCAAGATGTAAAAAAATTGACCTTTTCTAGAGACGACATGCTTCCCCGTCCGAAATCAGAAACAGTGTTACACAGTATGGTGGAGATAGCCGATAAGAACTTCCACTCGCAATACAAACAGATCGACGTTAATAAATGGATATTGAGAGGCACCAGACATATGGCTAGTTATAGGTAAGATGTAATTTAAAATGATTGGTCAAAATTTTTGATCAGGATATATGCTTAAGGTATTTTTTTCAGCTTCACGCAGTATCCCGCTTGTAATAGCGTAGGCAGAGGGAGACACTGTTAAGACACTTGCCGCCAAATTCTGGAAGCTGAAAATTATTTCGATAATATAAGAATAAAAATTAAAAAAAAAAGTGGAAATATATTATGTATTATAATCAAGTCCAGTCCACGCCGATCCAGTTGTGGCGCAGGGGCACAAAGTGTGACTGTAAAATCGACTGGTTGTGGGTTCGATCCCCACTCGGGGAAATGAAATATTTCTTTATATTTATATTTTCATTTCTTCGCTCTGGTGTCGAGGCAAAGCGCGGCGATTTCCGCTACTTAACACGCAATGCCTCCAGAACTCGGCGGAAAGTGGGGAACGGAGTGTCTCGGAACTATCCTGCTGTGTGCGGGATATAGCGTGAAGCGTGTTTTTTTTATGATAATCTTACATGTGTTCTTTAAATATTCAGAACAAAATAAGAAAACTCATAAATATATGAAAGATAATTTATCAATCTATCAATCAGATATCAGACATTCAAAACGTTTACGGGAGTGTCGTGTTGCGTCGCCGCGCTCGCCATGTTGCTGCGACTGCGCGCCAGAGCGTGGAACGAGGACGTCGTCGACGAGACATTGGATCTGGGATACAATTTGTATAGAGTTAGTTCTATGATGTTAACTCTGTATTTACGGTGTTGAGTTGCGCTATTCGATACACAATTTCTCGAATTCGAGAAGAAAGTGGAGAACGGAATCTTTTGGTACTAGGTTCTTACTGAAAATCTTGGTATATGGGAGAAAAAGCGTGAAATGTTGTTTATAATCATAGATGTACCTAAAGATATTTTCCTGGGTTGACGTTGGCTTAGTAGTTAAGTAGTATTGGGATATAATTGAGAGAAAAAAAATTATACTTCTATATTAATATTGTAACGCTGAAGAATTTGGTCGCACTCGCTAATCTTAGAAACTACTGGTTCGAATTGTTAAACTGTTTCTGTGTTCGGTAGTACATTTATCAATATCTATAAGGTCCGTGTTAATAAATCGTCCTAGATTTTTTTTTTATTCATAGATTATTAAAAAACATCTCAAGATCGACCTCAGAATAAATATTGGTGGTTTATAAACACGTGCTTAAGAAAGGCTAACATCTAATATGTCTACAGGAATCTCTATTAGATCGAGGTGGTCCTATAAGAAGATTAGTGTTAGGAGAAATCAAAGATACGTTCAGAATACGGGATAAGGAATACACTCGTAAAGTATGAGAAATTTTTTAGTTTTTTTTTATTTATACCTGAAGAAAACATAGGGTTAATGACGTTAGCTTTGCTCTGTTAGTGAGTTTGCGTGTACGTGTGTATGTGTGTTTGTCTTTCTATGGCACAGTAGCTAACGAATGGAATTTTTCATAAGATAGTGTTCTTAATACCTACCTACGATTCAAGCAAATATATTCGTTATCAGCTTTTTGTGTCAGAGGTGTTTAATTATATCAATTATTTAATTTATTATTTATTAAGGCCGCCGTGGCGCAGGGGTACAAGGTTGTGACTGTAACGCGATTTTCTACTCGAAGGAATTAATGATTATTTAATAATATTTACATTTATTCGCTCTAGTGCTAAAGCAAAAACCCGGCGTTGAATTCCGCCACTCAACAGGCAATGCCTCGAAAAATTCGGCGGAAAATGGGGAACGGAGTATCATGAATCTATTCCCTCTACCCTGTTGTGTGCAGGATACAGCGTGGAGATGGAAAAAAAAATTAGTTTTGTGACTTATTTGGATATTCGATACGAATGATTTAACTAGTTGTGGTTCATATTAGATTCTTATTTTCAATGAGAACACAATGAAATATATAAATATTATATAATATTTTCTTTTCATTGCCCTGCTAAACGACAAAGCGCGGAGTTCCGCAACTAAACACGCAATATCTCTAAAATATCGTGGTGCGTGGGGAACGGAGTGTTCTTAACACTAGGGTCTACTCGGCTATTTGTGAAATACAGTGTGAAGCTGAAAGAATACAAGCGAAGCTAAAGTAATGTATTAAAAAAATATTTTAGGACCGAGGTATAGCTGTTTGGGGTAAACTAATATCGAATAATCCGAAAGTTTTTGACTTGTGTCGTGGACTTGAGGCATTCTTTAAGGAATCTGATAGTGGAATTTTACAGGTAAAAATTGTTTGACATTTACTTTGTATGTATATGTTTGGTTTGGGTAACATAGCCCTCGCTCTGGTAATGAGGTAAAGTGCGACGTTGAGTTCCGCTATTCAAGTAACAATGTCTCCAGAATTCGGCGGAAAGTGTCTGAATGGCAACTGAGTGTCCTAACACTATATTTCCTTTGTCTACCCTGCTATGTGCGAAATTCGTGTGACGCTTCAAAAGAAATATTATATCATTTTACAAAAAAAAAAACAATCTATCCCTATTGTATTATAGAACAGAAAAAAAACAATCTATCCCTATTGTATTATAGACGTAATAACAATTGCTAAAAATGTTAAAAATAGTTCATATTTAATCATTTGCGCAAACACCAGTTAACCCTTTTTTTTCAAAATGCTTTTTGTAATATTTATCTTTTATATCATAGATTCCAGGTGAATTAGAAGTGGGTATATGGCACGAGGGTGGTAAATACTATGTCTATCATCCCTGGCCTGCCGACAGATACGGATATAAAGTTAGTTTTTATATATTATATTATAGTACAAAATAAATTGAAATTATGTCACAGTTTGTTCAATTTCTGTGATACAGTACTTTTTTTTACAAAAAAATATGAAAATAAAAAATAATGTTAAAGAAATAAGATATTTTTAAACCTAATTTTTTAACATTTTTTTTAAATTTTAACTTTTTATGAAATTATTATTTTAATTATTTTACATAAAAATAATAATAAATATTATATTTTAATTGCGATTCAATAACAACGTCTACACAAGTTAAACTCAAGACAAGTCTGAAGTTTACAGGAGGGTATTTGGGATAATAAAAATAATATTATAATTATGTTGACTGTAGTAAAGTTTAGCCCTTCTGGTAAAGCCAAAAGCAACGTTGCCAGTCAACAAAAAATGTCTTGGATATTGGGGAGTTCGCGGGGAACACAGTATCTTATATTTTACATTAAGTTCCTTTAGGTTCCCCATACCTGTACCTGCTATATCCGAGAATAACCATAAACACGTTAACTTAAAATTTATATAAGATCACAAATAATAGAAAATAATTTTTAGGTAGGTCTCCGAGAAGGCGGAAAATCGTGCCTCCTCTACTTCGACAGAGTGACGCGTCTCTGCGAACACTTCCTAGATAGTGTCGCGGATATGAAACGCAAGCCGTTCAGCATATCTGATGTCTATGTCACTGAGATTGGTGACCTGCCCGAGCCTGTCAATAAGTTGAAACGTTAGTGTTTAGTTGATATCTTCAAATTTTAAATGTATAATTTTTATGTTACTGGTAATAGTTTTTGCAACAATTTACGTTTTAATTATATTTTTATATCAAAGAAAGGGTCTTAACGCTATTTTACAAAGGGAAACGTGAAAATATCCCAAAAAGGTACATTAATAATCATATCACCTCATATTCATCTCTAGAGGATATATTAAATCAGCAAAGTTATTAATGGATATTTTTTTAGCTTCGTCCCGTGCACATAGCAAGGTAGACAGAGGGAACCTGGAGAGCTAGTGTTAAGATACTGCGCCGTCCATTTTCCGTTGAATTCTAGAGGCAATGCGTTGCGTGGCGAAACTCAACGCCGCACTTTGCCACGTTACCAGAGCGAAGAAATGAAAATAATAAATATTTCATTACCTCGAGTGGGAATCTAATATACAACCTGTTGGGCTTATAGTCACGCGCTTGTGTTGGTGCTCCACGATTAGCCTCTATAACAATTCTTTATTTCAATTTACAGCGGTAGCCCCGAATCGTTGGATAGTCCGAGCTCACTTCCATGAAGCAGATGCTCGTTTTCCCGAAGAACATCGTGGGAAACAAGCGACACCTGCCTCCATTGCAGCTATTGCCATGTCCCATGTCTTGGAGCCTTCAGAGTGGACGCCGGATGATATTGATGAAGTATGTCTATCTTTGAAATGTTATCATTGATTGTTATTTATCTTACGTCTACTTCCATAACTTGACCAGAAGATTTCTAAACCTCTCCAGAAGACCAATGATCTTTTAAAATGCTAAATACGTGATAACTGAAATATATACAAATACAAAAAATATTATAATTTAGTAAATCAATACAATTTATTTAATGGAACTATAATTAATTCAACTAAAAATAATAGTTTAACTAATTTTCTTACTCTCATAGACCCTAGTCCGAGGCGACATTCTCTATCAGAACACAATGGAGCACCTCGAACGTCTAGGCATCACTCTAGAGTCTCCCAAAGTTGACGAAGAAGGTGAAGAAGAAGAAACAGGTTCCTCAGGAACCCTCGCAGCAGGGGACGTGCTCAACAGGTTCAGGGTGTCCGAGTACGATTGTATTGAGACTGATGTTATGGACAGTGCTTTCAGTGGTTAGTTAGGTTTTGGGTGGATTTTTGGTAGGATGTTGCATAATTTGTGAAATCTGTAATTTTGATTTAAAGAAATAGTAGAAATAGTTACAAACGATGAAATTATAAATAAATTAAGTATAATATTATAGAGTATCAGACTTTAAAAAATAAATAGTGGTCAATATTTTAAAAATAGAAGTAGATTTTAAAAAAATTATCTTATGGAAGAATCTTTGCAATTATTATATATTCTTAACAATACATTTTTTCGATTAAAAATTTTGAACTTGAACAGTTAAAAAAAAAATAAAATTCTGTACATCTATTATAGAAACAATATTAAAATCTCATAAAACATTTTTAGGCCAACTCAACCCAGAACCGGGTTCCGGTATCCTCTCCCTAAAGGACTCCATCAAACAACTGTTCAAGGAAAATACGCACGCTGTGCTAACAGCGCGCGGAGGGTCCACGGCGATATGGAAACACGAGAATAGTTATTATTTCTTTGATCCCCACGGGTGTGATGAGTATGGTGAGTATATTGTATTACTTTATATTATATTAAAAAACAGGATTTTTAGGCGATAAGGGAATGAATTATAACAGACGTTCTAATTACAAGATAAAGCGCAGCTTTGAGGACCACCACGGACCTCGCAAGATCTCATTACTTGAAGAAAAAATAAGGACTTGACCGTTTTAACACTAAATATCCTGTCTTTCTTGTCTACTCTGCTACATCCAATTTTCAGAGTGGAGTTTATATTATTAAAAGCTATGTAAACATTTGACCTTAGTGAACTTGAATTAATAATTGGGTATAAGTATTTAAGTACTATTTGAAGGTGCAATTTTAATAATTGTATTTTTTAGTAACATATATGATCACTTAATTTTAAATTGCATATATTGTATATATGTAAATTTATATTTTACGGAAACTCATCTTCCGCTCTGTTATAGACTAGGCAAACAAAGTTTTTAGATAATTGTTCTTTCTTTTCCTACATTAAGTATGTACTTCTTCTCTAACTAAACCACCAACAACGTCACTTTTAAAAAATGCTTAAAAATACTATAAATAGCATATTTTTAATATTTTTTATATATTTTTGTTACTAGGTCATCCATCAGACGAACCCCGAGCAGCTGCCTGTCTGATAAGAATAAAAGGAACTGAAAACGACCTAGCAGACGTTATATTAGGAAATCTATCCCCCGGTGCCGATGACAGCTTCAATTTGTCCCCGGTTTTAGTTAATGCGAGCAAATTGAACGCTATGATTGGCGCTCCTGAGACTAAGTTGGAGGTTAGGAAGGTTTTTCCATGCCGCAAATAACAAAGTAGGCGGGAAGAACCTGGTGATGAATGGAATATCCTGTTTTCTCACTTTTACAGGGGGAAACCTATTATCATGGGACGCGGAACTCAAAAATGGTATTACGTATTATGTAATTGACAAACATTACATTTACCGTCAAATAAACTTCTACTACTCCACTTTAATATAGAAACTGTAGTTATTTTTCTTAAGTATGTGATTTTTATAATTTTTTTTATTTTATGCTTTACACCACTTTTTTTATTTCACCGCTTAACACCTACAGCTATGATGTATGTTTTGATCCAATAATTTTACATAGGCATTATTTTTTGTAATTTTTTTTAGAGTAAAGCATTCGAGTGGGTGTCGAAAGGCACGGCGGCGGTGATGCCGGGGCCTAGAGGAGAGAACACGGCCATCGGGAAAGCTGCTGAGAAAGCTGGTATTGGGGTGAGTGTTTTGATTGTCAGTTTTCCACGTGTTATCAGAATCTGAATTTTGGAGTGTGACATTTTAATGTACATTTGGTGTCGATTATGCAAAGTTATTCAATTTTTCAAAAGTTTAAATAAATAAATATTAATAAATTTAAAAAATAAATTTAAAAAATATGTATTTTACTAATTCTTTTACATACAGGAAGATGACATGGCAGGTCGCACCTTAGCTCTGCCGGCGGCTGCGGCGTTTACCGCTGCAACTGAATCAGTACCTCCACCACATATGCATCAGGATCATATGTACAACTTTCTTGGTTGGTTCTATTTTTTACTTTTCATATTGATGGAGAAGTGATGAGAGTGAGAGATGTTGTTGAAGAATATTCTATGTACAATTTATACATTAGGTTAAAGAAGAAATAATAGAATGAATATATTTGTAAAATTTATCGCCATTGATTTTTTTTTTTCATTTTTAATCTTTTGATAGATATTCTTCCTATAGTAATTTATATATATTTTGTAAAAATAGTGAATATATTATTATATTTTTATCATTATTGGTATATATTAAAAACTGAATAACTAGGTTTTTGAAAATTATTATAGATACATTTATATCCAACGCTTAGTTTTATTAATCCAATAATTATAAAAATATATATATTTAACAGAATTATTAGAGCCCATAACCATCGCATTCACACATTTTAAATTGTTATATTATATGAAGGCGTCATTTAAGTAAAAAGTAAATCAGCAAAAAAAAAAATTAAATTTCAATGTTACTCTAAAATATACTTTTTTTTATAAAAGATGCCGGAGCAGACTATTACCTAAATCACCTTAAAAAGACTGGACGTAAAGAAATACAGCCAGAAGACTTAACTGAGAAATTCGAGATGGGTGCAAACACTTTCTCTATAGAACTCGGTGAACCCATACGATTGCCTTTGAGGTTGCCTGATGAACCTGCTGGGGTAAGAGCTGATTGTATTTTCCTATTAATCTGTTTTCAAGCGATTTTAGAAAAGCAGACTTCGTTAGTTGCCATAGCTGTGAAACTTTATGCAGATTGCAGTTCATGTATATATCCATAATTAAAATACAGTAAGGACCACAATCACACCTACAACTGGACCATGAATATATCTATAATTTAAGTACAATACGGGCGATGTGTTGTGGCCGTTTAGAAGTCAGGCTTTCTTATTTTTTATTAATTGTTCACTCGCGCTCGGTAATAAAATAATTAAAGGTAAAAAAAACTAAAATAAAATCTGCGGAACCATTTTTTTCACTTCATTTCTACCATATAAATATCAGTAATTAATTTGGAATGACAAAATATAATTGATGAAAAATAATATAATAAATTATATGCAGGAAGGCGAAGAAGAAGAAACAGCTGAAAAAGAAGAGCTCGGTGAAGAGGAGGAGGAAGAAAAGGAACCGCCCATGAAACGTGAGAAAATATCTTTACTCTTAAGCATCAGAGTTAAAAAATATTAATAAAAGTTGGACCAAATTTAAATATTTCTCAATTATTTGTGTATAGCACATTACAGGTCCTTTCTAAAAATGTGTAAAATTTTGATGAAACTATCAGTTTTGCGAAAATTTCAAAATGGATTTTATATTTATGCATATACTTTGCTAACAAGAACATATCCCCAAAACAAACTAAATTTCCAGAAATCAAAGACGCCCTGTTCAAGCAGTGGTACGACTCGACCAAGCCCACGTCGGTGTCGCTGCTGGTGGGCGACTACCACCAGCTCGGCGTGTGGATGAGCGCCGGCGGCGTCGTGGTCGCCTTCGACCCCGCGCCGCTCGTCATGCGCGGCCGCCTCACGCCGCAGAGGCTCAAGAAGGGTGAGTCTTATCTCTTGTCATCGTCATCAACATAAGTATAATAAGGTTAGGATGTTTAAATAAAGTATATAGATAAGTATACTCTGTAGAATGCTTGCAATAGGTAAATATAAAATAGAAGGATCCCGCTGTTTAATAGCGTAAACCGCATTAATCTGTAGCGTAAATTGAAACATATAAGCTTTGAGTTGAGACAAATATATCTTATACTATTGGGAAATGTTAATATAATAAGTAATAGTCAATAGTAATTATAGACCATCTACTGTTAAACTGAATAAACAATTTTAGATAAAATAACATAAAAGACCTCCAAGAATAGACGAATAAAATTCATTTCCTTTACGAAGAAATTCAAAATTGTTTATTTATTATTATTTTTTTTGGTGAGATGTTTACTGAGTAACAAATGACAAACTGCGCATTGTTATGATCACACTTAGATATTTGTATGTGTTTATAAGTTCTATTTTAGAGTAGACGATCTCTACCCATATATTTTTTATCCGACTACCGGAGGGATATGATTTTGTCCATTACTTATTATAATTTGACAAATGAGGCGTCTAAGTGTGGCGCCCTCTACGTGACATAATGTCATTACATATTATAAAAAAAACTTGTTTAATAGTATCAAAAAAAGATAGAGTTTTTCATTCTTTTTAGAGCGCGTTACTTCAGTAGTCGGATTTAACTTTTTGAACTTTTTTTGTGAAGTTCTATTCAAAGTTTAAATAAAACCCCAAAAACTTATAAATTTTATTAATCTTAACAATCTATTTCTCCATTATTATTTTTTTATAATATTTCACATATTTTATTTCAAGGTGATGAACTTAGAATCCAGCGTATCAAAGATGAGATGGCGGGTGAAGGCGGTGGCGGTGATGAAGAAGAGGAAGAAGCTGGTGCCGGTGATTACACGATTAATTATTCTTTAATTTTATGAGTAATGATATATGTTCCTCATTAGTTTCATTTATTTTACGCTGTATCTCGCACATAGTAGAGTAGGCAGATGGAACCTGGGAACCTACATATATATATATATATATATATATATATATATATATATATATATATATANATATATATATATATATATATATATTGAAGCTTGATTTTAAGATATTTATGTACTTTAGGCATTTACGTCGAGATAGGTAATAAATGAGTGCTAGGTGTATTTGCTTTATAGAATCATAATACAAGATATTTACAGAGGGTGAAGCGTTACCGGAACCGGAGCCAGAATTCGTACCGCCGGAGTCTGGTCCCGCTTTGATGGTGTTTGCGAGCCCCGGGGAGTTTATTGATAAGCTTAGTGAGTATTATGTATTTACTTATTATTAGGAGAAAAATAATATAGAAAAAGAAAAAAACCTATGTAGAATTGTCGATAGTTTGTTTGAGTTTTCTATTGCTTAAAGATTTATTAATTTAATATACTTAACAATTATGATTCTTTTAATCATGTTTAATTCTAGATTTCATATACAAAAGCCAGTGAAGTTACTTAATTGTAGTAAACTGAAAGATTTATATTTATTTAAAAAATCAGTTTATCATGCAATAAACTCAACAAATTTTATGATAAATAATATTTAAAACCAATACAATGTTTTGTTCTACTAGCACTTCAAGGCGGCCTCGATAGAAAACAATGTCTGGCCCCGTACAAATTGTACCCAGTTACAGTGACGAACGAACTGACATCGGTATTAAAAGAACGGAAAGGAACTACTCCCAGAGGTGAAGATGAAGCTGTTGATGAAGAAGGTAATCTAATTTATGTAGTTATTTTGAAGGTTTTGATGTATAATATTAGAATTTGGGGTTGTGAGAATGGAGTGTCTAAGCACTAGGTTCTCTCTGTTAATCTGCTATACGCGAGAAAAGTCCAAAGATAAATAATATAATAATTCTTATTGCTGTAAGAGATGATTGTAAATTATGTGTATTGTAAAATAAAAAATACTAAACGTATAGTTGATAGTGCGTCAGACATATGAAACACTTTGATATGTTAAGTGTAAAAGAAATTTGCAACATCGAAAGTCTTGTGATATTTTATTTTGTCTTGTATTACCTAATATTGATACATTAATGCTAAAAAATATTCCAATCAAGAAAATGTATAGTAATGAAAGAGTAAACTGAAACTGTTCTAATACGCTAATATTTCACATCCTCCGCGTTTTGTCTAATGGGAAGTGGAATAAACAAAAATCCTGATTAATTTTCCTTCCACAATATCATGATTCTGATATTCTTTTTCTTCTAGAGGGTGAAACTCTAATAGAACCGTTGGACGATGCGGCAATCGGCAAGTATTTCAACAAGGTGTCTCGAGCTGTAGCATCTGTCAGAGGCAGAGTCGCCCAAAACGAAAATTACTTTTTGGATACACCTAATAGAGATCGTCAGGTTTGTTGATATTTTACATCAAAATTTGTGATTGTCGTTCAAGTATTGGATTTAGATTTTTTTATAAACATAATTTTTTTTACGGAGGATGTCCCGTAATGAATGGATAATCTTGAAGCATAACAATGTCATTGTAAAATATCTATTAGTTTACTTTGCTAAGAATAAACTTAAAAAATTATAACAGTGTAAAAACGATGAATATAACTTATTAACTTACTTTTTATTTATTGACTTCTTACGCTGCACTTGATCTCGTGACTAAAGCAATAAGTAATATCTCCGAAACTACTTCGGGGATATTTTTTATTTTTTTATTTTGAGCGCACTCTAGGTAACATATGTGTAAGTGCCAGTACTATTAATTAAGAGACAACCTGTAGATTAAGACTTTTAAATTAATTTTAATATATTTGAAACAAAATAATTAAAAAATACTTGTAATACTTTCTTTTGCATGCATCCAAAAATATTTGAACATCGTCACGATACTTTTAAATAAAAATGACTAAATAATACCAAATATACTCAGGATGCAGCGAACGCAGCAATGGGCATAGTAGTAGATCACATAGAGCCCTACATATATTGGAAGCCGCAGTTATTGGACGCCATCCTCAAGTACGGCGACAGACTCTACACCCTGTCGCTGCCCAGAGCTGCTGCGCCCCCGAAGTTGTCGCCAGGGGAGATACAACCGGATTTTCATGTTACTAGTTTTAATGTTAGTATGACTTGAAATGATACTAGCGACTCATGCGTATTTTCTTTCGTTTATTTACATATAATAGCTAAGTTATACAAAATATTTACCAGTGGCGTAGCTGGGGGGGTGCGAGCGGTGCAGTCGCACCGGGCATCAAAAGGAAAGGGGCATTAAAGTCTACGATCAATTCTTCTAATTTTTTTTCAATCAATTTTCAAATGTGACAAGAAAAATGAGAGAATGAAAATGAAAAATACAATCTCGCTATCATGTCAATCGAACATGAACTAGTCGATACAATTTTTGAAAATGAAATTGATTTTGAAAATGTGATTAATGACTTTGCTAGTTAAAAAGCGTGTCGTATGTCCGTTTTTAAATTTTTGCAATATTTTTTAACTAAATCTAATGTTATAACTTATATATAGTAATTATAATTTTGAAGCAATAAAAAATTATATATTTACTCTACTGTGTTTTGAAATCTGAGATTATTTTGACCATTTTAAAGGGCATCAAGTCCTAAGCTGCACCAGGCAGCAAATACCCTAGCTACACCACTGATATTTACAAAAGTTGTATCCTATGTCCTGTTTTTATATATAAGGTGTATTATTGTATAGTTTTATCTAAAACCATTCAACTGTTTTTGTGTGACACTAGAACAGACATCCATTCTCAGACAGACTTAATTTATTTTAATTTTAGTTAAATGAGTTTCGAAAAATTTCGTTAACTTTATAACTGCTATATTTGCACTTTCTCACAAAAAAAATAAGTTATATAGATTTTTTTTTCAAAAAAACTCCAAGCTTCCAAGCTAATTGACTTATAAATCTAGTTTCGGAGTTTTTTTTTTGGTAAAACAGTACAATCGAGTATCTTCTTAAACCATGTAAGGAAATTTTTATTGTGTTTCCTAAACAAGAAAACAAAATTATGTTTTTACAAACGTATTTTTGTATTAACAAGTTTGCAAATAAATATTGTTAAGTACAGGAGTACTTAACGATATATATTTGCATAAAAAGTGTTAAGAGAAATTTAATTAAGGCTGACTGACTGACTGACTGACTGACTTACTTACTTATTTACTGACTTACTGACTTCCTAACTGACTTACTAACTGACTTACTGACTTACTAACTGACTTACTGAGTTACTAACTTACTATTATAACTTACTAACTTAATAACTTACTAACTTTCTAACTAACTTACTATTTCGTTCGACGTGGCCAAACCAGCTGAGCACGTTCTTCTTTACTCTCACCGTGACATCCTCGCTAGTACCTGCCATTCTGTGTATCTCTTCATTGTAGATTCGATCAGCTAAGCTGACTCTGCATATCCTACGAACAGATCGAATCTCCACGGCATTCATCTTTCTTTCATTTCTTCTGTCGCTCGAGCGAGGAAGTGAATCGTCGAATTGAACCCATAACTTTTAATTTTTAAAGAGTATCTTTCGACTATTACTATTGGGGCCAGTCGTGGCACAGGGGCACAACGTGTGACTGTGGAACGTGAAACCAACTGGTTGTGGGTCCGATCCCCACTCGAAGAGATGAAATATTTACTTACATTATATGTATATTTTCTTTTATTCGCTCTGGTTTCGAGGTAAAGCGCGGCGTTGAGTTCTGCCACTCAACACTCAATGCCTCCAGAATTCGGCAGAAAGTAGGGAACGGAGTGTCTTAACACTAGGTTCCCTCTACCTACCCTGTAGTTCTTTCGACTAATTAATATCAATCATAGGTTAAATTAGACATCGAAAGTAACGTGGTGACGGGCGACATCAAGGCCGGAGACACCGGGTCTGTCCTGAACTTGAAGAGGGGCATATTGAAGTTTTTTGAATCGGTGCGCTTTATTTACTTATATACTATAATGATTATAATATTTGATTTACGCGCGTTGGGTTTTAGTTATATACCGATTCAGATTTCGGAGGCAATGAATGCTCAAAACGTGGTCACTATTTATATATCAAAATGGGTAGAAAAGTCGACTTTTGCTATGCTTGATTCGAAGTTGAACAACATAAATAATAAATAATAAATAATGTTGTATGTTATATATAGTTGTATGTATTTTGTGAGATTATTGAAAATAAATTTCATTTATTCTCTACCATTAAAAAAACAAATGCATCTAGTTTAACAGTATGTAAGATGCATTTGAGATATGAATTAACGTTTAATTAATAAAAAAATGTAACAACAACTATTCTAATAGAACAAATACGGAATACTCTGCTCGAAAGACTATTGCGTTGGTATCTGGCAAGCGGCCGATGATAAATCCTTCTGTCTGTGGGAGCCCCATGGGGTGGGACCCTCGGGAGTAGTGGCTTCCCCTGGAGGAGCAGCAGCTCTAGTAGTAGTAACTACTGCGGATATCCTGGCAGATGCGTTTAAAGCCAGCTTGGAGAAATTGGCCAGGCTTGGATCTAATAGGTCAGATATTGTTTGGTTGTCTGTATACATTTGGAACTTTTGTATTATAAAAAACGGAATACGGAAAAAAATTGTAGTGTATGTAGCCAAATTATATAAAATCTTTACGTAAGCCTATGTATTATTTTGATGTATAATTTACATTATTGTAAAGTTTTATTTAAATTCGTTTAATAGTTTTTGCGTAAAATTGGAAAAATCATCCATCCTTATAAATATTCACGTATATAGAATTAGTTACTAGGATTAGTAAAATTTTGTAGTAGATTAAAAGAAATAGTGTTTTTTTTCTATATCATCCAATAAGCTCTTAAAATCTTAAACTTTTTTAGTCTATAGATAGAAATTAGATGAGTTGAGTTGATGAAACATATCTTATGCAGTACTAATATCTTAAATTTAAATTTTATTATTGATCAATTTTGCAGATATTGTATATCTTCAGTTAAAGTGACTTGGGAATTATCTAAGACTCCGGCAGCTGTCACTCCTCAAGCCGCTGTTCCTGATGAAGGATATGAGTGCAAGGTTGCTATTATGTATTCTGGATATTTTAATAATTAAAAAGAATTATAAATGATATAATTAGTTCACAAATTAAATTAATTGCTATTTTTAAAGTGCTTACTTTAACAAATATTTATCACTTATTCATTAAAATCTTAGATATATTTAAATAGGCACGAAATTTTTTTAGCTCCACGCTGTATCAGGCTAGGCAGAGAGAATCTGGGGGAACCTATTGTTAAGAAACTCCATTCCCATTAAGACGGTTCTGTTCCTCACTTTTCGCCAAAGATCTTAACGCTGCACTTTGTCTCGCTAGGTACAAATTAAAAGTCCAATTCATACAGGATTTATTGATAACAATACAAATTCTTATCTTACAAGTAAAATAAATAAATAATTTTGTTTATTAAAAGGTACTAACAGCTTATGTTGAAATGGCAAAAGGCAGAACCATCCTCAGAGGATCGAGACCAGCAGATTTAGTCAAGTATGTTATTAAGACATTTTGAGCTTCGCATATTTTTTTAGTTATTTCTTTAGGAATATATCTTTTTAAAGTTTAAGCTATTGATTGACTGGTTCCTCCTTAGTATTTGTATGTCGTTTCCTTAATTTACTTAACACTTTATGAATTATTAAATAAATAATTCAAGTTTGAAACAAAAAATAACTTTCTTTTTTAATTTATCGGATAGTAGTCATTTTTCTATTAATAAATGACTAGTTAATATCAAAACGATCAGATTCACTCGCGACGCTCTCCTCCAATCATCATGCGGCGCCATAGTGGGTGTATGCATGTCCCACATTAGGAAACCACATCTGTGGACAAGGAACACTATAGATGACATCATGACGAGTGCCGGTCACCTGTTCTCAGCTTCATTGGGATCTTTGGGATATGAGTTTAGACCGGGAGAGGATGTTCTTCTGCCTTTACAAGTAAGAGTATTATATGAAATAGTGATTTATTAGCTTCTATTTGTCTACGTATACTTCAATCAGTCATAATACATTCCAGTAAATACCACAAAAATGTTAATAATGTAATATTTTAAAGTTGTCGTTGAATTGTATCAGGTTCTAAAGAGATTCGTGCTAGGAGTGAATTACGTGCGATACGACTTACAGCAAATATACAGTGGGAAACTAGAACAGAAGGAGCCTACTGAGATGACAGTCAGGTTAGTTTAGGTCCATCTATACTAATATAATAAAGCGGAAGAGTTTGTTTGTTTGTTTAAACGCTAAGATCTCTGGATCTACTGGTCCGATTTATCTTGTTTTTGTTTTGTATGAAAGCTGCATTCTTCAGAAGTGCTATAGATTATATAACATTACATTATACGCATATACTATTATAATATATTAAAATATTTTCTAATTTGACATGCAATTTATTCTGCCACGTTAATAACAACCGACCGTTGCTAAGCAACGTTATGCAAAGTTTGTTTGTTGTTCTAAGAAAAGGTCACCCAAAATAAACTTGGTTAACGCATACATGGCGTAAGCTGACTCAAACCTTATGAGATAAATAAAAACAATGCTTAGCAAAAATATTGTTCTTTAAATAATATTTAAAAAAGTCCGCGATGGTATATGTTTATCTCTGAAGGTTGAGCAAAAGTAACCATTTTCATCAATTTATTTTAAATTTATTGAGTTTTTGTTAATGTATTTTTTTATATTTTGATATTCATCGTTATGAACATAAATATAATAGTCACTTTTAGCACTTTATCTAGATTGAAATTATAGTTTACTGTATAACATTCTGATAAATAATTATCACTTATTTATCACTTATTCGAAATAACCAAGTCTTCGGGCGGCATAGTATGACCGACGCGAACGGGCAGAACCGTTGAAGGTTTTATGAATTTTCATATTATACATTTTCTAAGTATTCTAAGTATTGTTAATTTTTATATAATATTAGTATTTTCTAAGTATTGTTAATTTTTAAATAATAATAATAATTATTATTTTTATCAGTTTCACGCTGTATCCCGCACACAGCAGGGTAGGCAGAAGGAACCTAGTGTTAAGACATTCCGTTCCCCACTTTCTGCCGAATTCTGGAGGCATTGCGTGTTGAGTGGCAGAACTCAACGCCGTGCTTAACCTCGACACCAGAGCGAAGAAATGGAAATATAAATTAATTATTTGCTGTTTATAATTAATTTAAACTACACTTTGGTTCTCTTCTTCTTTTCTTGGTGTGGTGTGTAAAGTTTGGTCCTGCGCGACATTGCCCGCTACTTTTTATTTAATATTTATCTATACTATTGAAAATACATTTATATTAAAAACTTACGATTTCATTATCAAGAAAATTTTATACAGATAATTTTCGGCTTTTATCTATAATAATATAAATAATAAAGTGGAAGAGTTTGTTTGTTTGTTTGTTTAAACACTAAGATCTCTGGATCTACTGGTCCGATTTACTTATTTTTGGTTAAATTATATTATGGTGTACGTATTAGTTAGTAAGGCTAACTATAAATAAATAAAAATAAATAATAAAATAACAATAATAATGAACGCCATCGAATTGCTCTAAGCGCGTGAGCTGCAAATATAGTGAAATATATGTCAGTACATTGTATGGAAGAAAAGTTCTATTTTATTAGTTCTGAAAAAAGTCCGTGATACGGTATATTCTCTTATAAATAAGTCACAATAAAATATTTTATGACAAAAAAATAATTGAAAATTGCATTGAAAGGGATATCTCAACCTTTTTTATTTGATAAAGATATTGAAACTTACGAGCGAAAGTTATTCCATCATCAAGGATTTTTTATGAAGAAATGCTTTGTCTTTTATAGCATGTAATTTGAACGTATACTTTTTGAGAAAATGTAAATTTTAAATAATTCAACGCTCCGTTTACGGCGGCAAGTATAGGTGTGAGTCCAGCGGGGGGCACCCTTGCCACCGATTTCGTCCTCGCAAGCAGCCATGTAGTGCTTGCACTTTCTCAAAATTATTGCATGTATAAATTATATGAATTATTTAATTTATATTGATTATCTTATGGAAAATGCAGGATAATAAAACAATTATAAGTGGTATGCGAGTGAAGCCGCGAATGAGTCGCTAGTAATATAATATTTATAGTAAGTTATAACTTAAAATATTTATTTACATTTGTTTTCATTTCTTCGCTCTGGTATCGAGGCAAAGCGAGGCGTTGAGTTCCGCCACTCAGCAAGCAATGCCTCCAGAACTTGGCGGAAAGCGGGGAACGGAGTATTTTAACTCTAGTCTAGGTTTTCGGGTAGCCCATTAATATTTAAAATATAACAAAAATCTTAAAACTTTAAAAAATAAAAAGATCTTAACTTTTTTGACACAAAAAAAATAATTTTGCCAGATGTGCCCTAGAACGTTTCTTCAGCCGCCACTCGCACGGCATCCTGTGGTCGGCGCCGCACGCCGTGGCGGTGTGGCGCTACGGCAACCCGCCCTTCTACATGCTGGAGCCGCACTCCTGCGGCGCCACGGGGTTGAGGATTGATGCTCAGGTAGGATTTCGTGGGGATGTTTATTCTGGGAGATCTTCGGGGGTTTATACGAATTTGGGGGAATTTGCGAAGATTTAGGATAAGTAAGCAAACACACATTTTCTTAGGAATTTACGACATATGATGGTTTTATAATTTACAGAGAGAAAGAGAGAGAGATAGAGAAAGTGTTGCAATTGCTAGTTCTTAAATTCTTATTATTTTGTTACCAGGACGATGGTGCACCGTGTGTTCTAACGTTCACATCTGCCAAAATGATGGCTTTTGCGTAAGTTGTTTTACAATATTTTTTTTGAATTTATAATATTAATAAAAGCAATCGTATTTGAATCAATGTATTAATTACTATCAAATTTTGAATTTTGGATAAAAAAGTTAAAAATGAGTTTATGTATATCTTTTTAATAGATACCTATTAAGAACATTATAGCACAAGATATTATAATAAATAAATATAGCATAAGATACATAAAAAAACTCTTGTTACCCAGGTATCTCCAAAACATACCAGTAACGGAACGACCAAAACATGATTTCCAACTATACGCCATATCGGTGACAGTCCAACCTATTAAGAAATTAGGTGGAGTTGAACCTCCACTAGTGAGAGCTCCGCCCGGAGTTAAATTAGTACCTGCTACTAGTAAGGTTAGTCTAATTGGAACCTAAAAAAATTGAAAATAGATCTTCTTTGGATGTGAATTATTTGTTGCCTTTTTTGTTCACTAATAAGGTCACTACTAGTAAGATCAGTTTATTAGGAAAAAATATAATTCGTTCATTATGGATGAGTATCTCCATATATAATCTCCATTAACAAATAACAGGTAGCTGTAGATGGTAAAAAGCGTCGCGCCTCAGAAGGCGATAGAAAACATCCTCCCGGAAGTGCAACATGTGTCGATGCGATACGAGCTTCCGATATGAGAGACAAGGAAGAAGGAAAATTGAAAGGTAATGGCTTTTTGACTAAGCACTATAGAGTATAGACACAGGGCAAAGCGCGGGGTTTAGTTCCGCCACTCAACATGTAATGCCACGAAAATTCGAAGGAAAGTGAAGAACGAAGTGTCTTAGCAATAAGTTTCCTCGGCGTAGCCTGCTGTGTACGCTACGTAGTGAAGCTAATATAGCAAAGTGAAAGAAAAAAAATATAATATATAAATAGAAATTTTACATAATCGCTTGTGTAAGAGAATTGTCAGTGTTAGGGTAATTTATAAAATATAAAAATAATAATACCCGCATATTTATTTATAAAAGAGGTGTACTGTGCGTTAAACTAAGTTTACGAGTGAAAAGTGTAATGCTGAAACTGTATTAGGTGTAATCACAGAACACATATACAAACAGTGTAAAGTGTGCAGTGTGGAGCGTATGAAACGCGTATTTGTGAAAGTGTAACAATAAATTGTGATCATAAAGTGCTACCATTTTATTTCCCCTCCTGACATTTTGACACTTGTTAACAGGACAAAGAAACACAAGTGGATGGCTGGTGCTTCATGACGGCAGCCAGTTCCTTTCTGCGCAGCATTCCATGTGCTGTAGGAAGTTCCCCTACGCTTCAAGAGGGAATCAGGTATCCATATCTTCCTTTATTATGCCATTTTGGAAATATCATATACTGTATATTTTGCAATAGTAAAAGACAATAAAATATAAGTAATATTTTTGATAATTGATAATTTAAAACTCCGGCACAAACAGCTCTCTTAAAAGTAAACAAACGGCCCAAAAAGAGCTGATTATCTTTAAACTGCTGAATATATTTTCTTAAATCATAGATAAGAACACTCGATTTAGTCGCTTTTTAAAAAGATATGATAAGTTTCATTTTGATTTATCGGTTATGATATCGGTTCATTCGTTTGGGAGCTACGTTGTCATATACAGATACACATATACAGACACGTCAGGTCAATCATATAACTCTTTATGTTGTGTGTTAATGGATAGTAAAAATATTTAAAAAAAAAGGATAATAAAAATATTTAAAAAAATGTTAATGTATAATAATATAACAAATGTGTGTTTTGAGTTTCAAATGTTAGTTGGAACCGGCCTTAGTGAATTAATTAGCATTACGTTTTACTTGGATTGCGCCTATTTTATTTATATTTGGATGTACACTTGAAGCACACTCTAGATTTAAATATTTTTTCAAGAGATAAATAAAAACTAATTTGTCTATTGTCATCTCTAAATAAAAAATAAATTAATTAACTAACAATTAAAGCATTTCCCAGGCGTTAGCATGTTCGATAATGGCGGTGGCGATGTCCCGCGTGGAGGACGTGTGTCGCTGGTGCTCCTCCACGCTGGACCAGGTGCTCGACAGCGGGGACCAGCTCTACCAGGACAGCTACCTGCATTACAAACCCAGTGGCAAGATATTGAGTATTGAGCAGGTGAGACTATTTGATTATGGTTAACATATTTTTTTTTAACTTCACGCTGTATCCTCCACATAGTGGGATAGGCAAAGGGAACCTGGGCTATTTCTATACAACTAAAATCAACTAGTAACCTAATCCTGCTTTGTGCAGGATACAGCGTGAAGCTGATTTTTAAAGTATGATATTTATGAAAGTATAAAAAGCTGGACAAGCGCGAGTCGGGTTCGTCCACCGAGGGTTCCATACAGAAATAGGAGGTTTTGAGCTTGTTCTGAAATTCAAGCTTAGCTTAGTTAGATCCCTTCCATCTGATACCTAACTAGCGGCTCTAATGCCAAATTTTGTCCCCCTTTTAAATTATTTTTTTGGGATTTAACCACAAATGTATAGTTTTCAGATTATATTACATATTCCTAGTTTAGAAAGAAATCTGTAGGTCAACCAGAAGTATCCTATTAATTTTGATTTCCTTTATAGTCTCGAAATACGCGCTTTTTACGATATAAAAGGCATTTTTTTAAAAGTAAATTTAGAAATATGTTTTTATTATCTGGAAATCATAGGGCCGTAGATCAGAGTATATATGTAGTTTGAATTTCAACTCGATATCTTCAAGCGTTCTTGAGATAAAGGCTCTAGACAGACGGACAGACAGGCAGACGGAAAGATTGGCAGACGGACACCAAAGTGATCTTATAAAGGTTCTTTTTATTTCCTTATAAAAGGAACCTTTATAAGATATCTCACACGGAACCCAAAAAAACTACTTCACTGACGGCGTTACGCATTTTCAAGCTGTAGTTTATTTTGTTTTTGCCGCCCTTACCCTTACAATAGATTTTTGTAACAATCTGAGATCACATGTGTTTATCTGTGATTATATACATATGTATGTATGTATGTATTAAGTAAATAATATAATAAGAATTTTCAAAACAAATTTTGTGTTAATCTCAGGTCCTACGTAAATTTTACACGCCGGGCAACTGCGTGTGTCGCGTGGTTGTGTACCGTCCGCGACACAAGGGGGTCGTGGATACGGATCTCGAGAACCAGGTTAGTCATTTTGGTTATATTATTATTTACTGGTTAAAGATAAATTCAGTTAACGAAACCCAATTTGTGAAATGATTACTTATTTATTTACAAAAAAATATATACAGCCATTTAGGCTAGTCATGGCGTAGGGATAGAGGCGTGCATTTATGAACGCGATAGGTTGTGGGTTTGATTCCCATTTGAGGAAATGAAATTGTATTTTCATTTCCTCGCTCTGGTAACGAAGCAAAGCGCGGCGTTGAGTTCCGTCCGTTCCGTTGCGAAAGTATCATAATGAAAACAGTGTCTTAACACTAGGTTCCCAGCTTCCCTCTGCCTATTTTGCTAAAAAATATATTGGGTAGTTAATATTAACAAAGTAATGATTTTATTATAGGTAACGGAATTCTTCCGTGAAGAACGAATCGGCGTATTGGAGACTAATGGTGGTTTTGCTGTAGCCTTGTTCAGGACGCCGAGAGGTGAGGAAACATTGTGATGAAAATCATATAATATATTGTTAAATAATATCTAATATTGCACATAATATATATTGTGTATATTTAGGTATATTTTATTTTGAAGTTATATGATAAATTATATCTTTTTAAGAGATCAAAGATCACGTGGGGATATGTTCAAAATTTGTATTTGACATTTCAGTTGATTGTTTAAATTAAATGCATATTTATTTTTCATTCATTTTGGTTATCATTATGTTGTTTTCTAAGTATTAGTAAATTTGATATCCTTTCAATTTAAAAGGTTTATTGATTTAATAATCAAAGATGATCTATTTATTTTGTTTAAAATTTTTACGGTTGAAATGTTTTTTTTGTCTCTTCTTTATCTCAACTTTATTGTATTTGAATAATGTTATTTTGAAAGATTTTTTTTTATTTTACAAACGTTTGTAAAATTGAATAAAACCAACCCGTGGGCGGCTTCTAAGAGGCACGTCCACGCTGTGTTCAAATGTACATTGATTACAATTTGCAACAGGCTACTACATGTTCGACCCCGACGACCGCGACCGCTACGCGCGCGCCGTGGCGCCGCCCTGTCGCGGGCGCGCCCGGGCCTGCTTCTCGCAGTATCCTAATGTTAGTCTTGTGAAGTACATATTAGTGTCTGTCGTGGGTTTGATGCTTATTTGAGGTCATTAATTTTTATTGTTCAAATATACATACGCAATGCCTCATCGGAACAGAGTTGTCTTATACTAGATTCCGTCCGACTAACCCACCAAAAATAAATAGTGTTTCTTTTATATATACTACAGAATTAATTTTATGAATATGTAAATGTAATATTATACAGTAATGTAAAAATAATGTAAAATTATACATACTGTGTGTCTTTATAGTAATAGCTTGTGGTCAAGTTTTGAATAGCTTTTTTTTGTCAAATATAAGAAAAGTATTATAATACATGTAAATCTCATAACAATACACGGAGGTCAAATAAAAGCTTGCAAAAATGAATAAATATTTTTACAGCCTATATTACATTTTACAAGCGTGTTAATATGCGTGTTAGTGTATGTGAAGACTTGCAAATTTAACTTGACCCAATTGTCCGATAGACTGAAATTATTAGTCCTATTGACAGTGAAATTATATATAAATAATATATTAAGTTAACCTAAAATGGCCGCAGCACCAAAATGGTGGATTACAAATTTTGCACAACTCAATATTAGTATTAAATGAAATGCTTGGTTTTTTAAAATACTATACACCATAAAAAAACTTATAGAAAACTTGATTTTAGAAATATTACTTCAATTAATATTTTATTGTAGGTAAGAACTTTAGTTGAAAAACTCGGGCCAAATATACCGCCGGTTATGAAAGAAAGTACAGAACCTGAAGATTCTAAAGAGGTGAAGAAATTATGATTTTATTTAACTAAATAGTTAATAATATATCTTTAATAGAGGCAATCGTGTCGGTCAAAGCGGTGGGAAAGCGTCTAACCATAGGCGTAGGAATAAGGTGAACCGGGTGGTCTGGGCCCACCCCAGAAATTTTACTAACAAAAAATTTACGATTAAAAGTTAAAAAAAAATCTTTACACGAACAAAGTTACAGTATTATGCTCAAAGCAAAAGTTTAGGTGTTGAAAGTTTAAGACGTTTGTTTGTTTTTGTTTTTTATGCGTGTGCTTGTGATATGCAAATGTCATATTTCTTTGTTTACATAAAGTCAAAGTCCAAGAAGTAAGTAAGAAGTCGTATAAACGCTTCATTTTCTGTAGAGAAATATTTTCGATTTACGTCATATTTTTGTAGATCACCGTTATTGCTGATAAGTCAAACGGAGAAGCGCAGAAAGACACCGAAGAAGAAGCAAAGGAGGTATATATTCTTTTGTTATGTTTCTATTTTTTTTTTCATCTTTACGCTGTATCCGGCACATAGCAGGGTGAGAAAAGGGAACCTAGTGTTAATACACTTGATTTTTAATTCTCGGTGCATTGCGTTTTGAGTGGCAGAATTCAACGCCGCGCTTTACCAGAGCGAAAATTAAAATATTAAATATTTCATTCCTTTAAGTGACCGTCATCATCAAACCCACAACCGTGTTTACAGTCTATACGGCACGCACGTGCCGTTACGCCACAATAGCCTCGGCTTTTATTTCTTTATTTATTATAAATTTTTTGCTGATGCTATTTTTATGTCATTGTGATTGCCTATTTGTTTGTAAGTTCAATTTTATAGTAGATAGTCTATAATTTGATCTTAATTTATTAGAAAAAAAAGATTCAGATCAAACAGATCTTAATGGATTAACTGATAAAGCCAATATTGTGATACATATAATATTTCTTATAATATATTAACTGTAATATCTAAAAAAAAAAATTTAAAACTATTTTATTTCAACAAAAATGTCGTATTACAATTTCTATTAACAAAAAATTGTACTACATATTATATTCGTAAATATTCTAGGTACATTTCGAAGAACCTGCGACATTCTCCATTTACGGAATGGATGTGACAAGTTTGAGAAGACTTAACCAGCACGAAAGATAAAATAATAAAATAAGTTTTGATAAAAAAATACTTTGGAAAAGCTCCCTCTAGTGAAGTTACCTATGTGACGTATTTAAGTAAAGTCGATAGATGGCGCTGCTTTTCTAATATAATACTTTTTCAGATTTTGTAACGTTTCTAAAAATAGTAGTAATCTTGTAACGTACGTTTAGTAAGTTTGGCTAATTGTGAATGCAGTTAATAAAAAAAAAAAAATTATAAATTGTCTTTTTATTTTATGAAGTGTAGGTAGTATCAAATCTTTCAATCAATCAAATCTTTGATATTTTCCTATTTTGTGGAGAGTTTACTAGTATGTTTCGTTCAGAACAGGACATTTTACTCTACGGTGTACATTACCTCCGCAGAAGAAGCAAAAACGCTTTTGTAGTGTGTAACAGAGGTTTCGGGTATAATTTTATTAAAGGAATGCTATATTGCCATTATATAATCTTGAAAAGATTTGGAATTAATTTCAGCGATTTCAAATGATATAGCTTGATTTAAAGTTTCATCTAGTGGCAATGTATAGTTTTCTAGTAACACCTGTACTGTTTAGTTGAAACACTTTCAAATTCGCAGTCATATGACCCGTGAATAATCTCTGATACTTCCGTGAGATTGTTGCTTACGGCAGGTCTATCCTGTGGTCTATTATGTGACGAGCATGTAATTAATTTTTAGGTTTGAGAAAAGTTTTATCTAAAATAGTAATTGCTGTATGATAGTTAGCACAATTTTGTATGTATGAGTATACATCTGGAGGTAAATGACTAACCAATATTTTTAATTTCGTCCAATATTTTTAATCCGAAGTAGATTTAGTGAATTCTACTGATGAATAAAAAATATGAAAGTGTACCACCAATGGCTCCATATCATTCCAGGTTCTGTAGCAAAAGGATTGACTTCGAATACGACAGGCCGTAGATATTGGCATATCTTGTTTGTATATGTATTTTCGCTCTTGTTTGTTTTCGACATTCTTTAAAAAATGAAACTATTTTAACCGGATTAATCGCGTATATTTTGTCTTTTTATACATTTTTGGAAACCCGACTTTTCGAACTCTTGGCAGTAGTCGGTGGTCACGGATAGACTGAGGTGGCATTCGTCTGTCAGTTGACATAATTATTATATCAAACTACCGCCAACGATTTCTTAATTGCCTCGCGTACTGCCCTGGATTCCTGCAGAATGAGCTGATAATATCTTGCTCTCTAGTATGGTGGGTTTGAGACTTCAATGATCTTCTGAATGGGTCCCAGGTGGTTAAAATAGTTTCATTTAAAATGTATAATGATCGTGAAAATCAAAGAACTTATTCTTTAAGACTTTTATTTTAATTTAAACAAATTTATATATTAAAAGACAAACCAAGGAATAATTGGTTTTATTTAACTAAAACATTTGCTAGACATTTAAATAATGAGAATGACAACATTGACAGTGTATGTCTTTTGTTAAAATTATATGACAAGATTTCTCACAGTACGTGGAATAATCAGTGAAAAACGGGACTACGCCAAAATAGGGACATCTGGCAACTCTGGTATAATATCATAATCTATCTATAAGGAAACAAAAAAATATAAGAAAAATGTCAAATTAGACAACAACGCCGTTATGCCAAATAAATAAAAAGAACCGAATCAGTCGCAAAATCAATCAATAAAGTAAATGTAATCGCCATTAATAAAAAGCACATCAAAATGTATCGTAGCATTCAGAGTATAAGATTTACAGGTTGTTTTCAAAACATGAAGAATTTTCATACAAAAAAGAAACCGGTTACAAGAAATGCTATGATAAAGTAACACACTGTATATTTGATATGGATGGGACGATTTTGGGTAACTATAATTAAACTAGTCGTTTCTTTCTATTAATAAGGTTTTGTACTCTCATTCTCATTAATAGTACAATTTTCAGTTTGAAGTAATCTATTAAACCTTTTAAATATTGAATATTATAGAAAACTATGCTTCTTAATACTCCGTCCGTATATTAATACTAATTTAGATTCTATCAGGAATCTAAAAAGGAATAGAAAAGAAAAGGAAAATCTTTTTTGGATTCTAGAAAAGCTTTAATAATTTAACTAAATGTCCATTTTAACAAAATTGTAAAATATATTTAGTACTTTATACCGATTGTCAATCACAACATTATATTGATTATTAATACTATACAATATACAGATTTTCAAATGAAGTCGGTAAGTTTATATAAATTACATTTACTTATAGATTCTGAAGTTATGTATCACAAGATAATAAAGAAAATTTGTGAAAAATACGACAAAAAATATACCAAAGACTTACAAGCCAAAGTAAGTTTTCTTAAATTTTAAATAATTTATCGCCATGATGACCTTTACTATATAAGATATTTAATAGGGCCATCTTGGTGCAGTATTATAGGTTTTCAATTTCAGGAAATGGTTTATTTTCTTTTACACGATCTGATCTCTGAATTCAAACGCGACAGTCAAATATTCCTCAAATAACTCAACACTCAGTGTTTCGAATTTCAAATTTGGACGAGAAGTAATGACTGGTATATGCGATATAAAGTAAAAATATGATCTAAAATATCTATATATATTTGCTTAATAGATTCTGTATTAAAACGGAACCCTATCTATCTGTCTGTCTGTTCGTCTATCACCAGGCTACATCTCACGAAAAGTGTTAGTTATACAGAAATTTTGATAGATAATGTAACAACAAAGCCTAAAAAATAGAATTTAACAAATATTTAAATGGTCTTCCACACAAGAAACGTTTTTTTTTTGCCGTTTTTATAGATAATGGTACGGAGCCCTACGTGCGCGAGATCAATTCGCACTTAGTCATTTTTAATCTTATCTCAATCCAATAAAAAAAGTAGAAATCGGTGCAACTAATTTGCTTAAAATCTAACAGTCTGTAAAACTATATATATTTGAGAATAATACTATCTTCTAGATTTATGGAGCAACCGATAGAGATATATGTATGAAAGTTGTAGATGAACTTAAAATGTCAATATCAGTGGACGAGTTTGAGGCACAGTTAACTGATTTGTGTCAAAAGTTGTTACCGAGTGCACCATTACAGAGAGGTACTAAACTTTAGTTTTAGTGAAAACATCCGTGATTTAGCATAAGGTAATGTGACTGTTGTTCGACGAATATTTTTTTTTGTTTTCTAAGTCTTGTAATTACCAGGAGCTGAACGTTTACTTACTCATCTCCACGACTACAATATACCGATGGCTCTCGCAACTAACTCAACAAAGCAAGCTGTCAGACTTCACGCCACTGCACGTCCCAAGCTGTTTGGATTGTTTCAACATAAAGTAAGTTTTTGGAAATAAGTCGTCGCTTATTTTATAACTTTTTCTTAGTTTCAAATAACTCGTGACTAAAGTAGATAATCCTATTTTATGAAGAAATGTTTATATTTATAATTTAGATTGATATTTAATGGATAAGGTGAAGTTAGGCGCCGATTTATAAGTTGGTTTTAATGGCAAATAAATTTATAGGTATGTAATTGTTATTTCAATCTTATATTTTGTAGGTCTGTGCCACTGACCCTGATGTTCTTAAAGGCAAACCGCACCCAGATATTTTTCTCGTTACGGCATCTCGATTTTCAGACAAACCAAAACCAAAGCAAGTATGATGAGTTTAATATTTTTGATTTACGAGTATCTTAAATGATTTTTTCCAAATAGTGTTGGTAATAATAAACTTATTATTTTAGTGTCTCGTTTTCGAGGATTCAGCAGTCGGTGTGATCGCTGCCAAAGACGCTGGAATGCAGGTTTTAATAGAACAACAACTTTATAATATTTTTTCAACTTTACCCTGTATCCTGCACACAGTTGGGTAAGGAGAGCGGAAAATGGTAATGGAACTTTGTACCAAGACACCTCTCACCTTCTATGCTTTCCATCCGAACTGGATACATCGAGTGATGAGTAGCGGAAAAATGCCCTAATACCCTACCATGCTATGTGAAAGCTACAGCGTGAAGCTAAAAATCCTTCTTAATAGAGAATAATAGGAAAAAACTTATTATACTTATTATTTTCAACGTTGAAAAAATNAACAACAATTTTATAATATTTTTTCAACTTTACCCTGTATCCTGCACACAGTTGGGTAAGGAGAGCGGAAAATGGTAATGGAACTTTGTACCAAGACACCTCTCACCTTCTATGCTTTCCATCCGAACTGGATACATCGAGTGATGAGTAGCGGAAAAATGCCCTAATACCCTACCATGCTATGTGAAAGCTACAGCGTGAAGCTAAAAATCCTTCTTAATAGAGAATAATAGGAAAAAACTTATTATACTTATTATTTTCAACGTTGAAAAAATATAGCTCAACCATAATGTTTTCAACATTGAAAATTTCGCTCCGCACTTCAATTTAAATACAATTATCTGATAACCATATAATAACACTATTGTTTATAGGTAGTAATGACACCGGATCCTCGTATTGATCGCGAACAAACACGTCATGCAACACTAGTCTTACGATCCCTAATGGACTTTCGACCAGAAATTTTTGGGCTTCCTCCTTTCGATGATATTCCAAAGCGAAGAAGTACGATTGAATGTTCATGAAAGGATTTTTTTAGACACATTGTATTTGCAGCTTTTGAATTGGTTTGTAAATTTTAAAAAAAAAACTAAATAAAGACTTATAGTAAATACAATATACACATTTCATTTTAGATTTTTTTTATTTCTTTTTAATTTAATAGGATAACTATATAAGGACAGTGAAATATTTCCATCATTATGTGGATTACTTTTAATAATTTCTAATAGTTCAGAGATAGAATGGCACCACCAAGACCCACTTTCAATATGTCTGATTATGCATAATGGTAGTTTCGATTAATCACGTACCAGGGTCCGTTGTTAGTTTTTCGCTTGAACTTGAAACATGGCTGTTGAGTAGCTGAATGACGTTTGCCTTACCAGAGCGGGGAAATAAAAACTATTTATTCCCCTAGAATGGAGATCTAAACAACAACCATCGCGTTTTCAGTCTTTATTTTTCAGTCTTTATTTCTAATGAGAACCTTAATTTAAAAGAAAGTTTTTTTAGGAAACATATAAAAAATATAATAATTAATGTATAATATAAAGATATTAAAAACCTAAATTCAATTTGGTAAACAAAATATCAACAGCATGTACCGGAGCATAACGGAAAAGATTGTCTGTCATAATATGTCTGTGTTTCATTACGTTTACATTTTGATAAGCTATGACAGATGAATTTTTACATATGTGTCTTTTTAATTTTTACAATTTTATATGGATATAGAAGTGAAAAGAATTCTGATTTAGTAATTTCTGAAGAATTAGTTGCTCCTGAACCGTTATCTATTGGGTTAATATTTCTAATTAAGATCAATAATACTTCCGGAGCAAACGATTATGATGTTGAAATCACGCCATATAAATGCTGTCTCAATCAAGATGGAGATGTGGACTGCGATTCAGTTAATATTTTAAGCGGCTGTACAGATTCTGTATCTAAAGGTATTATTTTAAAGGATTTTTCACTACATGTTTTATTTGGAAAGGTTTAGATACCTATTAGAGACTTTATCGTTTCGATTTTGGTTAGATAAAATGCGATGTGGATAATAAATAATCATTTAACCAATCGTCCTTGGTAACTTTAGATACGCTAAATAGGATCCAGCAGCGCTAGTGAAATAAAAAAATATTTTAATTTATTTATACCATTTTATTAGGTACATTGAAAATATTAAGACTCGTCGCACCTTTACTAGATGTGTATGATCGAAAAGGAAAATGCATTGTGTATGTCGATTCCAAATCAGACAGACAGGAAATTGAGCAAAATGTATTAAAATTTAGTTTTGATACTACTCAAGAGAAAAATTATAATTTTCCAAGTTACTATAGACATTGTACAAGTATAGATGAAGATCCATTTAACGAATGCAAACCAGTAAACTGTGAAATACACTATAATGGAAAAAAATCATATTTCAGTAGAAAATTTAAAAGATGCGTCGACGTACCTGCTTGCAATTCTGACTCAGATTATCCTTCAATCGTATACAATCCTATTACAAATACTTGTTTAGAAGAATCTATAACTGAAGATGATTTAAATTCTATAAAAAACTTAGAAAATAACAGAAAACATAGGACGGGTAAAGATATATTTATTATAGGAAAATTTGAACCTAACGTAACCGAATTTATTGATACTGTAGATCTTCTTGATGAATATTCAATAGCTGCAAAGGCTAAAGCGTTTCAAGCCAAGAGTTACTTAAAAGCCAATAGCTACAAGAATATTTTGACACGATATTTTACAAATAGTAAATGGACGTTAATAATTTTAAGCTTCGTTATCACTGTGCAATGTGTTTTGATTTGTACAATGATGTACTGCTTATCCAGAACTTGTAATTGTTTAGAAGATAAGAAGGTTGTTAGAAAATTCTTTAATTATAGACAAGACGTTTCTGTCACCACTCCTTTGATAGGCACTAGTAATATTGATACTGAAATGGACTACCAATACATCAATGAATCTAATACAGATCAAAAAATAAAATCTTATAAAGCCTGTAACAAAGATAATAGCCATCTAAAAATGGCAATGTCAGATGATATTCTATCTAAGTGCTTAAATAGACGAGATTGGAAGAGAATAAAATCTGAAGTAACGAATGATTACAATTTTGATAATAAAATATTTCTGCAAGATATCCAAAACAGCATATACAAAGAGCCTTCTAAAATTAATGAAACTAAAGTAGCGTTTGAGGATGAAGTTAAAGATTCAGATAAAAAAAGATCAAAAATTGTTAATATTGTGAAGACTGAAGAAAAAATTAATGATAATTATAAAGATGATAATGCAGACATTGATATATCTTCTGAGAAAGAAATTAAATGTCACAGTTACAATTACACTAACGGCACAAATTACCCAAATTCCAAAGAATGTTACAACACTGAGATAACTAAAAACGTCGTTAAAACACATTCAACAGAAAAAGGTGCCCAAGCATATTTTTCGAACGATTCTATCGACGACTTTTTATCTGAGAGGGGAGTTATATACATGGCTGGTGAGAATATATCAAAATATACCTTTTCAAATGATTCAAAGGATGTGAAGCCATCGTCGAGTAAAACATCTAAAAGTTTTATCAAAAATGTTTTATCTCTACTACATAAGAAGTCTAAGCCAGGTCCATCGTCTGATCCTGGCCAAAATAAAGAAGTCCATTTAATACACATGTCTAAAGCTTCTGTGTATTCTTCTAGTAATGACTCAACTTGTATGAAAACACTAAAAAGAAGTGAGTCTAAAACTTCGTTTTAATTTTTAAGTATTATATTTTATTTTGTTTTGTAATAGATAATATATAATATTAAATGTTCTTTAGTACTGCTTTTTAAAACTTACAAGCTCTTGCCCTTGTAGACAAATGCGAATAAAAAAATGTGTACACTCATCACTCATACACTCTAAGTACTCGAAGTAAATCTGACTGCAAGTACATTGGGTTGCATTGAATCTTTTAACATTATGTATTATAGTAGCCTACAGCCTTACTAGATTCGTCCGGTAAGGCTGTAGGCTATCGATCGATAGGTATAGGATCGTAGGTCTCTCGATTATATAACTAGTAAATGAAAGAGTAGTTTTGGAGCTTCAGTTAAAACTACTCAAAACTAACTAACTACTAAGCTTCATCTTCAGCTTTATAATGTTTTATGTTAGTATAGGCATTAAAACAACTTTTCTATAATATAATAAATCAGATTATTCCTTGATTTTATCAAACTGATAATAACAACATCACACTCCTTTGCGACGCGCAGTCTATTTTAAACTATTTTTGAATTTGAATAAAGGCAGAGATTTCATATTATAATACAATTAGGAAAAAAAAACTGAATATTAAAAATCTATGTATAATTCAGGAATATTTATAATATTCAAAACAAATCATTTTGCGAAGGGCAAGCGGGGCATTCGCAAGGCGGACACACCGTGGAGCTGGGCTCTGTGGGTACAGTCACGTAGCGTTCTGGTGTCACCTGTAAAAATGGGATAGGATGAAATATACCAAAAACATATTTTTATTTAACCTCCCGCTTTTTCCCATAAAGCATAATATATAATCCATATCAATACATAGTCAATACATAGTGACTAGAGTGTTTAAACGCTCTCTCTACCGGGATTTTTTGTCTCTCTCTCTCTGGCCTCTCTGCCAAATCCGTTTTAAGCAAAGATTAATAATTAATGAGAAAAAAACTTACCTTAATCTTTGGAAAGTGAATATTTCCATATAACTTGAACTTTGATATTGGGCCTCTTGTTACGCAGTGGCACTGTGGTGAAGTTTATTTATTTAGTTATTTTTATTAGCTTACCACCACACTTATCCCGCACCGTATCAGAGTAAGAAGGCAGAGTAGGTTCCCACCGTAATGTTAAGACATCCCGTTCCCATTAAAATAATTACATTTTCTAATTTCCGCCGAATTCTGTACGTATTTCATGTTAAGGGAGGAAATTAAAATATTTATAAAAAATTCCCCCCGGGTGGGGGAAAATATTTATATTATATTATATTTGAATTTATATATATATATATATATATATATATATATATATATATATATATTTATCAAAAGTCGATGACAATTTTGGTATCAAGTACAGTAGCTATTTAACAAAAATGATACTTACACCAGGCTGTAATATGAAATGAAGTACCGTAAGTTATGGGAAGTAGTTAATAGTAGTAATAAATAAATAATATAAATATAGAACTATGGTCTATGTCCTTAAATATACGATTAAAAATCTCTACATAATTTCATTATAAAAATATTATAATAAAATTATGTAGAGATTATTAGTTTACGAGTAAATGCGTAACAAACAAGTTCACGTTAACATTTATGTTCATAATATCAAGAATTGATACTCACTTTCACATTGTATCCCGTATATAGCAGGATAGACAGAGGGAATCTAGTTTTAGGAAACTACGCTCTCTATTTTTTGCCGAATTTTCGAGATATTACATATTGAGTGGCGGAACTCAACACCGCGCTTCGTCTTGTCACCAGAGTGGGAATCAAACCTATAACCGTCGCGTTTACATACCACACATGACACTCAGGGATACTCAGATATTTTTTTCTTCGAGACCTCGAATTCAATTGTGTAACGAAATTATTTGTTCAAAAGAAAATATATAGCTTCCCAACTATATGTATACTTCAAGCAGAAAAAACCTAGTGTAAAGTCACGCAGGTCTCTACTTTCGGCCCAAATTTTTCAAATTATTTCAAAAACAATAACAGCACGCCCTGTGTTTTGTCTTAGAACGAGGAAATATACACAATTTAAATATAATATTTCTTTCGAGTGGAGATCGTATTCAGAACTATCGCATTTACATTCCGATATAATCCTATTGCGCTGCGATGGTGTGAAATGAAGAAAATAATAATTATCACAAAATACTTACGATCTGAAAATAAACTTATATTTATTAGTGATATTATTATGTGATTTGTTGATTACTTAAAGATTAAGTATTCATTCCATTTAAGATTTTTTCTAGGTTAAGCAACAATTTAGGTAATTTATTTATAATACTAAAATCTCTATCAAAATCTACTCTGTGCGACTTTTTCGTATTTTTTTCCCACATGTAGCAGGGTAGGCAGAGCCTAGTGCAGTGATTCTCAACCACTGTGCCGCGGCACTTTTGTGTGCCGCCAAATTTCAAAACTGTGCCGCCAAATTTGCGAATATATAATAATGTTAATATTATTAATATTATATAATATCTTTATTTTTATCTTTTTCTGTGTGCCGCCAAATTTTGAAATCGTTAAATATGTGCCGCAACAAAAAAAAGGTTGAGAATCACTGGCCTAGTGTTAAGACATTCCGCTCCCTACTTTCCGCTAAATTCTGGAGACTGTGTTAAGTGACGGAACTCAACGCCGCGCTTTGCCTGAACACCAGAGCTAAGAAATCAAAATATTAAATATTTAATTTCCTCGAATGGGAATCGAACCCACAACCTCTCTGCATCACGACTGCCTCATCTTTTCGTAATTTTTTGCAATTAAATTGTTTATTTCGACCGGACTCGGAACACAACCTCGCTCTTTATCTTACCATAGCGGAAAATAAAAATAATTTTATTTTAATCATTGTCCCATTTGACAATAATGGACTATTTATAAAATAAGTATTTAAAAAGTAATATTATAATAACAACTTTCTTCTTCGTTTATGCATAGGACATAAATAAGTTTATATTTTTAACAAACAAATATCCTAAGTTCTTACCGGAATTCTTGTAATGTTTTCTGTGGGACCCACGGAAAATTCAATCGTCTGTGAATGTGAAAATAAGCATTAGATATTTTTTAAATAACTTTACAAAATTGGGCGGGAAAGTGGGATAAAATAGTGTCTGAACACTAAGTTCACTCTGCCTATCCTTCTTTATGCAGCGTAAAGCTAAAACGCTATGATATGTATAATAAGATAGAGAGGGAGTGTTTTAACACTAGGTACCCTCTGGTACCTAGCGTTAAAACACTCCCGTTCTCCACACACCGTCCTATCTTCGAAACACTATATGTTGAATGGCGGAACTCAACGCCACGTTTTTTTATGACAAAAAAAGCCAAACGAGCGTTCGGGTCACCTGATGGTAAGTGATCACCGCCGCCCACGACCCCGTGCAACACCAGAGGAGCTACAGGTGCGTTGCCGGCCTTTAAGGTGGGTTGGGCGCCGGAGCCAGGCATTACCTGATGCGAAACGCAGTGGCATAAAGCCACTACTTAACGCCGGTTTTAAATGCCGGGGGTGGTAATGATCCAGTCGAGTCTGCCCATGCGTGTTACCATTGCTGGCGACGTGACTCTACCATACGTACTTTAGTCGCGTCTTACGACACCACCAGTACCAGGATGATCCTATTATAGGCCGGAATCACACGGCACGAAATTTATCTTTTTACCAGAGTGAAGAAAATGAAAATAACTCATCAACCCGAATGGGCATCGAACCTACAATTGTACGTATGTATTATTAAAATGTATTATTTAATACTAACCACACCACTTTCTGTGGTATTTGTCTGTAAAAATAAAATTGTTGTAAATGTGTAAAAAAAAAAGATTCAAACTTGAGACCCCATAAACATTTTAGGATTCTGAAGGAACTTAATAAAAGTGGAAAAATATATTTTTATATACCTAATTACTGAATGATTGACACACATTTTAAATGTCTAAAATCTTTGTTAATAATTAAATACCTAAGTAGATATAATTATATCTAATTCAAGTAGCATATACAAAAAGTAATCATTTTAAATAGCTTATGATTTTGAGTTGAGAGCGGCGTTGAGTTCTGTCACTCAACACGCAATGCCTCAAGAACGCGGCAGAAAGTGGGGAACGGAGTGTCTTATCACTAGGTTCCCTCTGCCTACCCTGCCGTGTGCCGGATACAGCGTGAAGCTGATTTATAATCTTGAAAAAAGTTGAAAAAAGATTAAATAATATATATAGCTCAATATAGCTCTTCTGAGTTTAGTTCTCGTTATTGTAATTTCACGTAGAAAAAACTATGTAAAAATATAACTTTTTTGTTCTCACGTATTGCTATAAAACTTGAAGTGATCTCTTAAATTTACCAATATTTTTTTTAAATATCATATTAATATAAGAAAATTTAATTTTTCTCATTTCAATTTAAAGTAAGTGTTTTATTTTAAATAATAAATAAAAGCTTAACTATTTTAATTGTATGGTTTTTTGAATAATTTTAGTTTATTTTTGCTTAGAAAAGTTATTGCCGATTCTTAAATACAAAACTATATTACTATTGGATATTGGGTCAATCACAAAAATGGGTATTAGCGACATCTTACTTTTATAAAAACATATCTATTAAATTAATTATATAATTTTATATACTTACACCATTAACAGATGCCGTTTGTGTCTATAAAAATAAATAGATATTTTTATTAAAGATATTTTTTTTACTTTTAGTATGGTAGTCAGAGGGAACTCACCCCCTTTACCATAAATAAAATCAATTCACTCCCTCAAGAATTCATCGAACCCACCACCGTCGCGTCAGACACTGCGCCGCTGCGTCAGGACGGAATCAAATTAATTTAATTTAATTTAATAAATATAATCAAATTAATTTAATTTAATTTAATAATTTAATTTAATAAAATATAGGAAAATCTTTTTAGTATTTTTGCAGATATTATAGGACCTGCTTCGGTTAAATTTACATATTACAATGCAATACTTACATCATTTGTTGCTGGCTCCTTCTATAAAGCACAAATTGTATTTAACGAATATACTTTTAACTTCTACCTTTCGAAAAAAAAATATTATAGTTTTAATTTATTTCTTTTTTTATTTATATGTTACTCTTTATCCCACATACAGCAGGTTGGGTAGATAGAACCTAGTGACAAGACACTCCTTGTTCCGCACTCCATACTCCGAATTCGAGGCCTTAAGTGTAATGCGGCGGAAATTAACGCTGCACTTTGTCCTACGACAGAGATGAAAATAATGCATTCCCCGGAATTTGTACAGAAAACAAAAACATAGTGTTTAAAGCCCGGCGTCCACCGCGGGAAGAGTGGGAGAAGAACAACGGCGAACTATCAAGAGTAAGCTGCATACTTGTATTTCTACCAATAAATAGTCTAGCGGAAAGGACTAACCGAGCAAAAAGAGGTGAAATGAACCCGATCAGTTTTAGGAAGCGGAACGAATAAATATAAAATTCTTTTTTGGCCAGTCGTGGCGCAAAAGCACAAACTGTGACTGTAAACGCGACAGATTGTGAGTTCGATCCCCACTCAAGGAAATGAAATATTTATTTAAATTTATATTTTCATTTTTTCGCACTGGTGTCGACGCAAAGCGTTGCGTAGAGTTCCGCCACTCAACACGCAATGCCTCCAAAATTCGACGGTAAATGGGGAATGGACTGTTTTAACACTAGGTTTCCTCTACCTACCCTGCTGTGTGCGGTATACAGCGTGAGCTGATTTAATTTTAATTTAATTTAGATTTTTTGGTGGAAATGGAAACCTGTTTTTTTTTAAAATAAAATATGTGAACCTATGAAAACCGTTGAAATGGTAACCTACTACATCTAAATAAAAGGAGTTTGTTCCGCCTAAGCATTACCCGCTCATTTGTCTTTCGCGGTGGAAACTGGGCTTTATAATTAGATGCTCTAACCTGTACCACGGATGAATGGCTATTTAAATTTTATTAAATATTTTTAATAAATAAGATGAAATACATACACCGTTTGTTGCCGTTTCCGCCTGTAAATTAAATACTAATTTTAATTAAAAAATACCACTTTTAATATTTTCTATATTCCAGAAAACGTTAAATTTATATGTATAGGTATAATGCAATATATACATCATTTTTAGTCTGTAAAAAAATTTAATAAAAAAATTATGAGATCTGTTGATATTGATACTCTCTTTAATATGCATTAAGGACAGTCATGGCGCAGGGGTACAACAGTGTGACTGTAGACGCGACTGGTTATGGATTCGATCCTCATTCGAGGAAATAAAATATGCAATATTTTAGTATCAAGGCAAAGCGCGTCAATCTAAGTGATTGACACGCGATTCCTCCAGAATTCGGCGAAAAATGGGCAACGGAATGTCTTAACACTAGACTCCCTCCGGTTGCCCTGCTGTGTGCGGTATATAGCGTGAAGCTGAGTTTCTGATATAATATGGCATTGAATAAAATAGAAGAATATTAAACATACAGCGTCATTTATTGGTGTTTCTGTCTGTAAAAAAAGGTTAATACAAAAAAAATATTAAAAATATTGGCATTAAAGCTACAGAGACGAATCATTCACACAAAATGAAAACATTAATCAGCACTTAAATTGACCAAAGAGCGGAACAGAAATGATACAGGTTCCCTCTGCCTACTCTGCTTTATGCTGGATAAAAAATGAAAGTATCGAATACAAAATATAAGCCTACTATACATATATAACATACCTCGCCATCTTTTACCGGTTCTGTTGTCTGTAAAAATAATCGTTATTAACCAAGATTTTGAAGATTTAAGAAATTTATTGACTTAAGCAATCCATTTTATATTTCGATAACTAGCTTATTAAAGCTGCAAAGGCGATTTATTTACTTTATAAATCTAAATATCTTTAATTAAAAACTAAGCTTGTCCCAGTCTTTTTATCTTCTTAGTACATGCTGTTAAGATTTTACCGCTCTAACTTTTAGAGCAATTATTTGTTAGAAGAGGACCACACTGTATATTCTATTATAGAATAAGGAACTGCTCGTAGAATGTACAAATAACAAGTAAAAAGTCAAAATCGTCAACAAAATGTGTTACAAACATCTTTAGGTTTTCTATGAGGTAACAAAAACAATTGATCTATAAATCAGTTGTCCCAAAGATCGTCCGCCCTAGCCACTGTCCGTTCAGCTTTCTGGTAAAGCCACCATTGGTTTATAATAGCCTAGAATAGATAAAAAGAAACTTCTACTTTCCAAAAGAAAATTCGAATATTTGTTATTTTTAAATATTTTTTTATCTGCATATCTCTTTACTGCAGAAGCTTGAAGCACCCGAGCCAATTCTACCTGTAGGTGTTACATCGACAGTAGCTTTCCTCGATAAAGATAATCCAACAGTGCATATATAGATAATCCAACAGCGCATATATAGATAATCCAACAGTGCACATAGTAGTTTCTGAGATGATGATTTCTAAAAAATTTCTGAACTCTAGCGAGTTTAAACTAAGAAATTTTTCAGTTTATTTAATTTATAATATTTTATGATTATAATTTTTTATACGTACCCCATCGGTATCCTGCACTTTATTCTGTAAAAATAAATTAGTTAAATTTATATTTCCATTTCGCTCTGGTGTCTAGGTTAAGTGGGGCGTTGAGTTCTGCCACTCAACACGCAATGCCTCCAAAATTCGGCAGAAAGTGGGGAACGGAGTGTCTTAACACTAACACTCTCTGCCTACCCTGCTGTGTGCGGGATACAGCGTGAAGCTGATTTTTAAGAAACTAGTAAAAAAATATATAATGTACATTGCACATTTTCACGAAAATTTTTTCCAGCACAATGAAATAATTAACAAAATAATGAAATAATTAAATAAAAAACCCGATCAAAAATATCACTACCTCATCTTGGCAAAGTGTTTGTAGCTCTTAAACTAATCCGATTTTCGTAAAACATAGCTAAGACCTACCGCTACGAACAAGGCTTTCGATTACAAAAACTGAATCCAAATCGATTCATCAATTCAGGAGCTACGGTGCCACAGAGAGGATGACAGACAAATAAATACGTCAAATTTATACAGGATGGAAGCGTCAGCGCTTCTTTTACAGGGACAGCATATAGGGTAAAATATTTTAAACCCATACCTAAAGAAATTAATCAAGATATCTCAACAGTTTAGACGTAGGATTTATTTTTTCATTTTACGATGTTTATACCTGTATTTCGTGTGACGCAGTTACGCATAGATACCAATAACAACTACTACAAAAACACTACTAAAGGTTAAACAACTTTGAACTTTGCCGCCAATACCTACGACTCGATTACGGAATGATGCGTATGCGGCGGCGGTTTCCCTTTGATAGGTTTATCTGCGTGCGTCGTTCTTGATAAATGGTGTTTTATTTTACAACGATAATTTTATTATTTATTTTGTTTGAATATAATTGTATAAGGCTTTTACAAAGTAGTTAAAACTGTGGTTTCATTTAAAGTGGTGCAAATAAAAACACTGTATACCACTCTTTTTTATACCATTCATTTCCATTTCTGCTTCGAGGCCAATCATGGCGCCGGGGTACAAGTGTGTGACTGTAAACGCGACTCGTCGTGGGTTCGATTCCCACTCGAGGAAATGATATATTTATTTAAATTTATATTTTCATTTCTTTGCTTTGGTATCGAGGCAAAGCGTGGCATTGGGTGCCGCCACTCAACATTCAATGCTTCCGGAATTCGTTGGTAAGTGGGGAACGGGATATTTCTAGGATTTTTAGCTTTTTAATATTAATGTCGATTATAATATTTTTATACGTACCACATCAATTTCCGGCACTTTATTCTGTAAAAACCAGTATAAAAATATTATTAAGAGATGAAGAAGAGACGGAATGCAAGATGAGTATAAATGGTAAGATATTAGGACAAGTGAATGAAATGGTATACTTGGGAAGTATGTTTAGTAGAGATGGATGTGGAAAGGCGTATTGCTGCCGATAACAGGGTTAACAACGGGATGAGACGGCGCAACGTCAGCACAGCTGCGTCTTTGGCAGTACACAATGCAGTGTTGGTACCGACCGAATAAACTTTAAAAAGTCTGACCTAAATATATCACTACTTCTTTTAGAAAAACCGCACTCAAATCGGTTTATTCTTTCTGGAGGTAATGTGCCACAGACAAATACACTGACAGACATAGGTACGTCAAACTTAATTCTTTTTACGTCGGGGGTTAAAAATAGTGATAAAACACAAATTCATGTACATTTCTGCTTTTATAGAGCAGAGAATGAATATAATCTTGATGTGGGAAACAAAGAGTGATAAAATAATGTAGGTAACCATTCCTATGGTTACCTACATTTAGGTAATAGTCTAAAAATAGGTAACCAAAGGGTAAAATCTAAATAATTGCCTCTCGGGTCAATAAGTAATTTTCAATTTTCCAAAAAAAACGTACCTCATACAATTTAAACCCATAACGTACTTAATCATCAAAATATCGGCATCACTACAACTAGGATTAATGCTAACTTTCAGTTTCAGAAAAAAACAAACAAATATCTAATATAATTTTTTTATCTTATACATACCGCCGCATTTTCTTCTGTTTTCTGCTAATATAAATTGTTATTTAAAATAAACATATTATTATTTTTATTTACTCATAAATGTAAAGAGAATGCAATCTAATATAATATAAAAAATAGAAAAACAATTGAACATTGGTCAGACACTATCGTCGTAACTTAGTGTAGCTATTGTATAGCTTCACGTTTTATCCCGTAAAGCAGGGTAAGGAAAGAGATTTCTAGTAACAAGAGAGTTTCTATTTTCCATTTATTTTTAAAATAGAGCGCATTAAGTGGCAGAACTCAACGCCGCGCTTTATCTTAACTTAGTATATTTAAATCTGTAATGAAGAAAATAAAACTTACAGGTGCTGGCTGTGTTGTACTATAGCGCAATAAGCATACCACTGTCAGAATCAAAATATTGCGACGCATTCTGAAAATATAATATTTTTGTAATATTATAATTATTAACTTCATGCCGCATATGGCAGGCCGCATATGGGTGCCGCATATGGGTGGGCAAAGGGAACCTAGTGTTGTCATTTTGTTCCGACAGTCTCACTGCCCATTTTTTGGGGAATTACGTGTTGAGTGGCGGAACTTAATGTTGCGCTTTCTCTTGTTATGTATCAGGGCAAGAATAAATTAAATATTTTATTCCCGTGAGTGGTTATGGAAAACACGACCGTCGCATTTACAGTCTGACGCTGTGCCGTTGCGCCACAAGTCGAATAGGTTGCAGCCTCCGTTCTCAATTTTTCGATTTAGAGATATTGCATAATCTTTGGCATACCGTAGTAATGTGGTGAATAAGAAACTGATATTAAGACAATATATTCTTCGTGTTGAGTGGCGGAATTCAACGCCGCGCTTTGCCTTACCATAAAATTAAAATAATATATTTGTCCAAGTAGAAATCGAATCCACAATCACTGCATTTAAAGTTAAATATGGTCCCACTGCGCCACGTAAATATTTTTCAAATATTCTAAGATTTTTTTCGATATAAAATAAATATATAATATACCTGTGAAAAATATTGTGTCACAATTATAGTAAGCGTATGTTGTAAGCTACTAACCATTTTTATGATACAATAAATTTCAATTGAAAATATTTGTAAATAGCCGTTGCCCACAACTTTGTTTGCGTGAAATGTAAGATTGCATTATTCACCGTTCTCGTACGAATTTCTCGAACTCGAACTCTCTTCTCTCAGTGTTATTTTTCACTTTTCATCTTCACGCTGTTTCGCACATATTCCAGAGTAGGCAGAAAGAACAATTTAAATTTAAGTTAAAACAATTCGCTGGATTTTAGAGGCATTGCGTGTTAAGTGGTAGAACTCAACGCAGCGCTTGGTTTGTTACCAGAACAAAAAAAAAAACATATTAATAAATAATGATTCATTCCAGTGCAAATTGAACCCACAACCGTCAACAGTCACGCGCTAGTGCCCCTGAGGGCCTACCTACATTTCGATTTTCGTATCTATGTTCAGTCAGTCGTTCTATCGGTCTTACAGTAACGAAAGAGTTAAAGAGAGTTTATATAGATAAAAAAGTGGAGAACGGAGTGTCTTTACACTAAGTTCCCTCCACCTACCCTGCTATGTGCGGGATACAGCGTGAAGCTTGTTTATAAGAAATATCATTGCTCCGAAATTGTATTATTTGATACTTCTGAAACTACAGTATGAATATCCATTTTAACGTTAATTTTATTTATAAAATTATGTCATAAACATTAACTTTTTATTAGCGTCACTGTTTTTACCGTTTAGTGTTAAGACACTCCGTCGTATTTGTCCGCCCAGTTTTTAAGATTGTATACTGGGATCTCATCGGCTGAACGACACATAGATAGAGATAAGGAAAAGAAAATAATTTAAGCAGAATTAGTCACCGAGTGGGAATCGCCCCTACGGCTATCGCACTTAGTCAGACGGCGTTACTCAGTCAGTTATTCATCGAATATCATGTGCTTCAATCACCCATTGGCTGTCTTATTCACTCATCAACTGTCTTGCTCACACATCACCTGTATCTTACACTTATCGCCTGTCTCGCGCACTCATTGTCGGTCTCACTCACTGATTGACTGTCTCGCACACTCATCACCTGGCGCGCACACTCATCGCCTGGCGCACACACTCATCAACTGGATCCCTTATTTATCAATTATTACGCTCATTAATCCAATGATTCTCACTCATCGTCTGTCTCATTTTCTCGTTCACTTGCTCATCAATCTCAGTCGCTCATCGATTGACTCATTCACACTTACACGTATTATATACGATCGACTATCATTTACTCAACTGACGACGATTCCATCACACTACTTCCTCCCTGTGCGTGTATTAATATACGACCTCAACCTTAGTGAGTTAACAGTTAATAAATATTCCTAATTCGAAACGCGCTATCTAAATGGACCTAAGCCTAATAGACTAAAAATAGTGTGGTGTAATTACGCCCTTTTACTAGACTGATCGACTCACCACAATCATTCTTCCATTAATTTTATTTATTTTAACAAACTTGCAATAGTCAAAACTTTAAAGAAATATTGGGATGGAAAGATGTAATTATAGTAAAAAAAACAAACAAAAACAACACATAAAACATGTAATATACATTTATTATTTACAAAATTATAAAAAGGCTTCACTTCGCTTCGTCAGATTTCTCTTGATACTTGACAACCCCTCGCTCTATGAGCTCTGGTATTTCTACTGCAAGCCACGGGCCAAGCTGAAAAATAATAAAATTATTTATTTTATATTAAGTATTGAGGAAGTCGCATCGTAACGGCTGTGGGTTCGATTTCCACTTTGGAAGAATGAAAATTCTGATAACAAGGAAAAGTGTAGCAATTATAATAAAACTGTTATATATGGTTTTGATAATTGGCTCTGAACTATTAAGGTACCCACAACTTATGTCACTTTTATAATAAAAGTTATATTAAAGTAGGGTAAGTTAATATAATGCTCTTGTCATGAGATTATCGTCATTAAAGCAATTAAAAATAAATAATAATGTGTTTGAATATAATAAAAACTAATACTAAACGTTTAGAAAAGTTTGCCAAAATACAATAGTCAAAATTGCATATAAATCGGTTAAGCTATTTCTGAGACTAGCGCGAACAAATGCACAGACATACAGACAAAAATTAAAAATACCACTGTTTTTGGATATGTTTTTTGAGAATTCACCTCAAATGGTATAAAAATAATATTATATTTATTACAGATAATTTTTCTCTTTGCCATTTCTGCTATATAAATATTGTTTATTATATTTATATTTTCTTACATAAACTGATTGATTCATTCATAGAGGACTATGTATATAACATAAATGTAAATTGTTTAAAGATTAAAATTTGATTATTTTGTATGTAATTTGTGTATTTTTATGCGATAAAATACAATACAATACAATTAGTATGTGAGGCTAGTCATAGCGCAGAGGCACAAAGTGTGACTACATTTCAATCCCCGCTAGAGATCGAATATTTATTTAAATTTATATTTCCATTTCTTGGCTCTGGTGTCGGGTGTCGGGGTAAAGCGCGGCGTTGAATTCCGCCACTCAACAAGCGATGCCTCCAGAATTTGGAGGAAAGTGGAGAACGGAGTGTCTTAACACTAGGCTCCCTCCGTCCACCTTGCTGTGTGCGGGATCACCATGAAGCTGATTTATTATACTTATTTATTTTTTATTTAGTATAATGTGTTTTGTATTGCCAGTAAATAACAAGAAAATACTTACTCCCAAAGCCATAGCGTGTGCAATACCAAATCTTGGTACATTCCTTGCCCATAGAGGTTTAAAATGATCAGTTAAACATATTTTACCACCTCTATACATTTTCGCAGTTTTACCATCTAGACCTGGTAACGCCAGTTCAGGTGCAGTAGTTGGATAAGTAATAGGTATCTAAAAATGGATGGAATAGTAAAATAAAATTTAAACACAATAGTTCTGGATTTAAATTTAAATTAATGTGGATTTAAATTTTAATTTCTCTAAAAAGATTAGACAGAGTGTGGGCTTAAAATAATTTGATAACAAATTTCACCACCTCAATATACTTTTGCAGTTTAACCATCTAGATTTGATAAAGACATTTTGGTTGTGGTAGTCAGATACTTAATGTATATCTAAAAATAAATAGGAGTAAATTTAAGTTTTATATATTTTGTCCTAGATTATAATTTTTTTATGTTTATGGAGTTTGAACTGACTGAAATAAAATACTATTTATAAATATGTAATTAATAAATAGTATTTTTTTTAGTACATATCATTTTAAGGGGTTCCATGGTTCGATCCCCACTCGAGGAAATTAAATATTTATTTAAATTTATATTTTCATTTTTTCGCTTTAGTAGCGAGGCAAAGCGCGGCGTTGAGTTCCGCCACTCAACTCTGCCTAAACCGCTGTGTGCGCGATTTTTTTTTTTGTTAAATAAATACATATTGTGGTTATACTCATGCAGAGACAATACAAATGTGTACCATTTTTGATTATGTTTTTCAATTCAATGTATAAATAAATCAGTTGTGGCACCGAGGAAAAAGTGTGATACTGTAAATGCAAAAGGGTGTGGGTTTTACTTACACTTGAAGAAATGAAATTTTAATATTATTATTATTATTTGATATTTTAATTTTCTCAATCTGTTAATGAGTCAAAGTATGGTGTTTAGTTCTGCCACTGAACACGCAATGCCTACAGAATTCAGGGAAACAGAAGTATCTTAATGGGAACAGAGTATCTTAGCACTAGGTTTCCAGGTTTTCTCTACCTACCCTGCAACATGCTGTATACGGCATAAGGCTAAAAAATAATATTCAAAAGGAGATAAATTTTAATATACTTACATCAAATTCCAAATCAAACTCATACTTCAGCAGATTATGCACATACCAACATTTGCCAAACCATTTTGTGCCAGTTTTGTCTGATTCTAGCCTGAACCAGTCATTGTCAGCTTCTTTATTGTTTTGTACATACTGTAATAGTATAAATGCAATTTTAGTCTATATCGTAACTTGTTTTAAATGGTACAAGGTTTGAGGTATTTTATATATATCAAGTATTACACAACACATATATTCACTTGATTATAGACTTTTTAGTTGAGCAAGTACTGGCTAATTATTACAGCTAACTATTGTAGTTTGTGCTACTTTTCTTTCTAAAAATACTTAGAAGTACAAAATTTAGTTTATTTTAAATGCTTATTACATCACTGTTAAGAAATTTAACTAATTTAGATTTAAATATAGAAAAAACAGTTAATCTGTATCACCATAAAAAAAATATCAGACTATTACTTACTTAATTTTTTTATAGAAATTCTTAAAATTTTGTAGAAGAATAATATTTAAGAATACAATTACAAAACACAGAAAGTGAAAGTTTAAATTTATTGTTTAGTTCTTGTAGAGTTCTAACATTTTACATATGTATAATAAATAATTAAATAACAAGAACATTTTCAATTGAATTTTACACGAAAACAATTAAAATAAATATTCAAAATACCTTAATTAAAGCTTGATATTCTTCTTTGAGACGTGTCGTCCATAATTCCTTGTCTCTGGGCCCAGCTTTAGTTTTTAACAAGGGTATACTACTTAAAGTTTTCCGTGTGCCCTCATCTACCATTTTTTATATATTTTATATTAAACATAAGAGTATATTAGTTTTAAATATACGTTTCCGTGCGGAACGTTTGCGTACACAAACTAAGTGTCATAATTTCATAAATTATGCCAAAAGTGACATAAGACGTCATGTTACGTGTCACGTTTTATTTTTTATTTTATTATTTATTTGTATAGGTACTAGGATATTAATCTCTGTGTAGACTTATTAAAAAAACAAAAACATAAATGTTAATCAAAAATTTAAATATATAATTGTTGTGTATTTTTTAAATTGTTTATATATTCTTTTGTTATACTTATTGGTAAAAATAATAACTTATATACGTTATAGTTAATATATTTCTAGACGTTTTCTAAAATATCAATATTTGTCATTGTAGGAGGAGATTGTCAATTTTGTATATACGAAAATAATCTAATAGAATATTTTATAAAATTATATAAAATAATATATTCCAATTTCTTAAGCCAACTTATAAACATTACAACGTAAAATTATAAAGATGCTTGATTTATAAATTACAAAAAATAATTCAAGTAGCTTTAAGCTGTGTGTAAATTATTAAATTTTCTTATAGCTGTGTAAGTATTATTAAATTTTCTTATACAGAACGTTTGTTTTGGTTAGTAGAATTTTAATTTATTTTGACCAGTTAATAATTTTATCGGATGTTCAAACAAATTGGATACTTATCATTAAATATATTTAATTGTCTATTTATATCCATTCATGTCCCGCAAGTTGTGGTAGTATACAGGGAAAATCTAATGTTAATTGATTCCGTTCTATCCATTCATGACCTCATACTTCTCTTACGTCTATCTTTTTCTTACGTCTATCAAGAGAATTACCGGTGTCATAAATACAAATAATTTCAGTAGGGTAAATTGATATAAAGCTTTTAATTATTGAACTTCTATGAAACATAAATCAATAAATTTATACTATAGACTGAAATAATCAAACATCAGCAATGGGTTCTGAACAATCTATGCCTCCTAAGAAACAACCTCAAAGAGCTCCACCAGTCCGAAGAGGTCACACCATAGCTACATCCAATTTTCCAGGTAATTTGTATAAAATGCTTGCTAAACTATTTCATCTTGATTTTTAAGTCATTGCATATTGAGTGGCACAATCAGCTCTGCTTTGTTTTATCAGAAGTAATATAATCCTATATCCCAGACTTAGAACCTAAAGCTGCCAATATATAATATTATCATCCCATCTAACAATTAATTCTCTATTTATTCATCAATTTATTCATACAACCTATATTTATATATTATTTTAACAATATTACTTAGAAACAAGAAGGCAGGATCCAACACCAAGTGGCAATAATTCACCGGGAGCAAGCATGTGTTCTGATTCGGAACTGCCATACATATCTTATACAGTGGATAGACCTATTGGAGGTAATATGTGTATTTTAGAATTAGTAATGAATTTATTATTTAATTTTTTTTTTAGTTTCCGCATGTAGTGGGTAGGCAGAGGGGATTTGCTTTGAGCTTCAATTTGGTAATTGGCATGTTTAATTACTTTATTCAGTACCAGCTACAGGTGGGAGGGGGACAAGGGTTAAAAATTTTTTTTGCTTAAATTATTTACGCTTGTTTTCTTTTTAATTTGCCAAAAAGTTTTCTATTAATCATGTTTTTAAGAATTTTTTGATGCTGATTAAAAATCATACCAAACACTAGTCTGATTCCACGTTTTTTTGTAATGTAATATAAAATTGAGGAATCATTGTTTTATTATATCCATTTTAATAAAACATAAACTAATGTTACCTATATTAATAAGAAGAATAATTATGACAATTTTTTTATGGATGGTTCTTTGTGTAAGACTGACAGACTACAAAAGTCAGATTTTCTTTTATATACTGATGTATTTTAAAAGGTGAGGTAATGAGGCCAGCCATGGCACAGGGGCACAAAGTGTGACTGTAAAACAGACTGGTTGTGGGTTCTATCCCCACTCGAGGAAATGAAATATTTACTTAAATTTATATTTCCATTTCTTCGCTCTGGTATCGAGGACAAGCGCGGCGTTGAGTTCTCTCAACACGCAATGCCTCCAGAATTCGGCAGAAAGTGGGGAACGGAGTATCTTAACACTAGGTACCCTCTGGCTACTCTGCGGGATGCAGCGTAAAGTTGATTTATTTTAAAAGGTATCTGAAATGTCTATGGCTGATAAGTATTATGAAAGTGCTAATAAAACAAAAACACTTCTGCATTGTGATTTAAATTGTAAGACATAGTGTAAAATATTGCTTGTTGCATCTGTCAAAGTAAAAATAGGTATTAGTAATCTAGGTAAGATTGACTGTAACAGTTTTTTTATTTTTAATCTTAATGTGATACACAAAGGCCTTTTAAGGCAAATTTCTTTTAGCAAATTTTAATCATTTAGTAGTAATAGTGTGATCATTTGTGGCGCAGGAGCACAAAGAGTGACTGTAAACACGACGAGTTGTGGGGTTTGATCCCCACTCGGGGAAATGAAATATTTATTTTAATTTATATTACCATTTCCTTGCTCTGGTGTCGAGTCAAATCGCGGTGTTGAGTTCCGCCACTCAACACGTAATGGCTACATAATTCGGCGAAAAGTGGGCAACCTAGTGTCGTGTTGAGTGTCGGAACTCAATGCCGCGCTTTTACCTTAGTGCCAGAGAGAATAAATGAAAACATTAATAAATAATAATTCATTTCCTCAGTTGGGATCGAACCCACAACCTTCGCGTTACATTCATACCCTTGTGCCCCTGCGCCACGACAGCCTCGAAAAGTGCACAAAAGAAGACTAAAATAATATTTAAAATGAATAATGAAAATATTTATATTAATAATTAATAACTAAAACTGTTCTACAGATTATAACTTATAATTTTCTTTCTCCATACAGATTCACCAAAACATTCAGCAAAACAACAAAGAAATGATAAAAAATCTCTCCTACAAAAAAGGCAACTTAGCATCCAAGCGAGAAGGAATAAACGGGCAAGAGATATAATTGTGGTGAAACATGCAACTGATACACAATTAGATGAGGATATAAGAAGACTACAGGTGAATTTATTATGCAGATGGTCCCAGGTTCAAAACACATTTGTGTAAATCCATATTAATTTTATATAGGGGCCTTTGCGGTGGAAGGGCGTAGCGGGAACCAAGTGTTAAGAGATGTTTTCGTTAATCACTTTTTTTGCCGAATTATTGAAGTATTGCATATTGAGTAGCGAAACTCAAAGCTGCACTTTGCCTTGTTACCATAGTGATGAAATTAAAATATTAAATTTTTAATTCTGTCTCATGAGAAACAAAAGCACAAGCGTCTCATTTACAACAGCACGCTTGTGCTCCTTGACCTACGGCTGCCTCGAATATTATAAGATATTGAGTTAATATTAAGTTATAATAAATAAAACTTTATTTTGCAGGAAATACCAACATTTCTACCAATAATGCGTGGCACTTTAGGTCTACCAGGCGCAAGAGATCCAGAAGTATCGGAAGGTAATAGATAAGTAAAGAAATTAGTGCTTAGATACTCTGTTCACAATTAAATGTTTTTTTTTATAAATTTATTTGAAATTTTATCCATTTTCTGGGTGTTATGAATTTTTATTTTAACGCTCCATCGCGCGCATAGCAAGGTAGGCGAAACTTAGTTGTAAGACAATTTTCGTGTAAATTGACGGAACTCAACGCTGCGCTTTGTCTTGTTACCAGACTCAATGAAAATAATCATCTCTCCAGAGTTGCAATCAAACCTACTGCCCACCATATGATGTGCGTACTCGTTCATAACGAATGTTATAATGTATTTATAAAATTTTTTGCACATATTTATGTCTAAAATTTAGCATTAAGATTCAATTTCCGTCTAATTCCAGGCCTAGACCCGAAACCATGGGTCAGAATGACGTCACGCATACAAGCGCACTTAGCAGCCTGCGCTCAACCTTTGGCCGCTGAAGAAATATATTTGGCTAACAAGATTAAAGAGGTATTTTTCTTAAAATCTTTGCTATTTGCGTCTCTTACCATTCACACTTGTTGTCGCAATTAAATTATAATTTAAATTATATTAAGGCCATGCTATTGTAAATAGATGTCGGATTCCCACTTTAGGAAATGAAATATTTGATAATTGCATTTCCTTGCTCCGGTACCGAGGCACAGCCGCCACTACATCACGCAATCCCTTCAGAATTCGGCGGAAGGTGAGGAATGGAAGAGTCTTAATGGGAACGCAGTGTCTTAACACTAGGTTCTCAGGTTCCCTCTGCTTACACTGCTATGTACGGGATAAAGCGTGAGCTAAGAAATAATAATAAATTATTATTATTATATTGCAGGCTGACACGGAAATATCTCGCCTATACACAATAACAGTGGAAAAACAGAGGAGTAACGCAAAAAATGCAGAGAGATTCTCCAGAGTGAGAGAGATTGCCCACCAATTGTCAAGATGCAATTCTTTATTGAATCAAGTAAGTTTTTTATATAAAAATAGATCAATTAAATAATAGTTTTACCCTGTATTCCGCATATAACAGGGTATGAAGGAACGTAGTGTTAAGACACTCAGTTCTCAGGTGTCTCTCCGATTTGGAGACATTGCGTATTCTATGGCGGAAATCAACACCGCGCTTCATCCTTTTCGCGCGGATAAATGTACAGAAACGACTAAAATTTGATTGAACCAACAACCATTGTGTGTGCAAATAGTGGTTTAAATAAAAGTCAAGTTGTAAATAGTATAAGTAAAAATCTTGTAAATAAGAGTTTTATAAATAAGTTCAGTAAACTGCCTTATTGTTTTTATTTTATACTTACTAATTCCAGAGTACATATTCCACATTTCACTTTTTGATAATTTAAGATGTGATTGATGGTTGGCAGAACTCAACGCCGTACTCTGTCTTAACCAGATCAGAAAGAATATTGTGAATAAAAAATATAACAACAATTTTTTTTGCAGACACTACAAGATATCGATGAATTAAATCAATTATTGCCTGAAGATAAAAGATTAGAGAAATTTGTATGGAATGAAGTTAAATATACATAAACATGTTTCTAACAATGAGAAATGGTAGCAAATGTATTACAATTCGAAATATATTACATGTTGTGTTTATATTTTCACGTAACATCGATGTATACAGTGTTAACATATCGATATTATGATATAATATTATAATATATCGATTTTGACCATAAATTAAGTAAAGCGATTAACTAAAAACTGTCACAATATTTAAATGTTTAGTAAATTTATTCTTGCTTGACATATTTTATGTATAATTAAATATACAAAAAGCACAAAATGTCAAAACGAATATTTGAAAAAGATCGATTTTAAAAATACTAATGTCGATAATATGTATCGACTTATTTCTGAATAAATATCGATACTTTGACATATCGATTGTTTATTAATAGTTAAAACTGTGAATAGAATGACTTTTAATATTAAAAAAGTATGAGTAGTATTAATTAGAGTTTAATAGATTATGTAACAGATAATATATAATATAAATTAATAAAGTTATTAATGTTTTTTGTCTTGTTTGTTTTTTTTTAGTATTCTGTACCCCGAAACGGGACCCCATTACTGAGACTGCTATCTGTCTGTCCGTCTGTCCCCAGGCTGTATCTCGTGAATTTTCATAGATATAGAGTCACATATAACAAACGTGATTTTTTGCTTGTTTTTATAGTTAGAGGATTCTAGCATTCATTGCTATGCAGATGATAGCACGGTGGACGCTGTTTACTCCGCCCGAGCAAGTCTTGGGAAAACGCTGAACAGTGCCGAAACAAACTTGTGTCTTCTGTTGAGGTATCCCTCGACAATGTCTCTTCATGGGGTGAAAGGAACCTAGTTCAGTTTAACCCCCCGAAGATACAAGTTTGCGCGTTAACCACAAAAAAAAAAATCCATTTATCGTATCACCAGTCTTTCAGAACATTCCCCTTACAGCCGCGCCCAGTATCAGTATATTGGGCCTCAATGTTTCGAGTGACTGCCAGTATCGCGATCATTTGGAAAGCAAGGCCAAGTTGGCCTCGAAGAAACTAGGGGTCATCAATAGAGCGAGACGGTACTTCACACCAAAATACCGTTTGGCCCTTTATAGGGCCCAGGTTCGCCCTTATATGGAGTACTGTTCTCATCTCTGGGCTGGTGCACCCCAGTATCAGGTTGAACCATTTGATCGCATACAACGTAGAGCCACTCGAATCATTGGGGACCCAATAATCTGTTAAAGGTTTGATACTTTGGCTTTGTGTAGAGACGTCTCCTCGCTGTGCGTTCTCTATCGCATTTATCATGGGGGGTGTTCTGAAGAACTGTTTGTGTTTCCAGGTCGATATGACATGGGTACCTTCAAAAAGCGCGTCTATCTCCACCTTAAAGGCCGGCAACGCACCTGTAGCTCCTCTGGTGTTGCACGGGGTCGTGGGCGGCGGTAATCACTTACCATCAGGTGACTCGAACGCTCGTTTGCCTTGTCCTTTTCCATAAAAAAAATAGGCAATGGTACGTAACCTTTGTGGTAGTGCTAGTATGACTTATTTATTTGATATGTTGTACAAAAAGTTATAAATTAAGAACACTACGTATGTTTTTGGCAAAGATAAATAAAAATATGTGAATTAAATATTCGATACATTTAGTCGGCTAGTAACGTTTAAATAGTTTGTTTTTTAGGTCCATACTGCATACATCCCACATATAGCAGGGTACCTATCTAGTGTTAAGATACTCCATTCCCATTGAGACACTTCCGTTCCCTACTTTCCGCCGAATTCTGGAGGCATTGCGTGTTGATTGAAGGAACTCAACACCGCGCTTTGCTTCGTAACCAGAACGAAGAAATGAAAATTAAATGATTAAAAATTTTATTTCCCTGCGTTGGAATCGAAACAATAATAACCTGTCGCACTTACAATTGCACGTTTGCATCTTCCCTGCGCCACGACTGGTCTCAATGGAATATATTTATGTATGTATGTATACCCCAAGATCCCAGCCCCGCCAGACCTACGTCATTTTAGCAAAGCTGGAATTTTTAGCATTATTAGTCCAATACGTAGTGAGGACGGTATGCGTACTCACTAATTCGAAAGTGAGGACCTTTCAGAGGTAGCTCAAACTAAAGGTACCTAAAAACCATGCCCACCTACGTTAAAGTAGAAAGGCTCGTATTTAAGTATGTTATTAAGAATATTGTAAAAAATATATATTCATTATTTCCAGACCCTTTACGTGGGCATTTACTCCCGCCAGACGACGATCCTAAAGGTTGTTTAAAATTGAGGCAAACTACGTCATACTAGCAAGCCTAAATTTTACATATCTTATTTAAGGTACTATTTCGAGACCCATTGTAAGCAGCCAGACCAATCCGATAGGCGAATCATCCTCCCAGACGCGATGAATCTTCTGTGGGAGTGAGGACAAAATACTCCATGTATGTGTAGCGTGTTTTCTATATAGTCTATGATCGTGTTGTCAAAGTTGAAAAGACGAATTACTAATGTGAGAATTAAAATATTAGTTCCATTAATTAAAAAAAAAAATAAAATATTAGTATATTGTAAATAAATATAAGGGAAGAAATTATAATGGCAAATATATTAGAGTGTATTTTTTGTAATAAATATGTTTAAAAATTAATATTGTTTCATAAAAATACATTAAAAAAGTGTCAAAAAATTTTAGTACATAAAAAGGAACATAACTTAAAATTTAAAGATGTTGTTATACCTATTGAGTTATATGAGTGTGGTTACCATAGAGAGTGCTATAAATCGTTTACTGGTTTAATTAAAAAATATAAATCAAAACCAATTACAACAAAATTTAATCCCAAGTGTACTTCGTCTTAATCTGTATGCAACATAGTTAAACTAACAATAGAGTCCCTTTCGTTTTACAGTCTTTCTATCTATCCTCGAGTGGGGATCGAACCCACAACCAGATCACATGCCCCTGCGTGACAATTGGCCTTAAAATATTTTCTTTTATTTGTAAAATATGTTCATAACGTCACTAAATTAGTTATTTTGTATAGAGGACTCAAATGTCGATGGAGATGACGACGAAGATGAATTTAATGTTCAATGAGAATATGAATTTGATGAAAGTAAAGATTCTGACAATAACGGAATTGATAAAGATTAATATTATATAATAAATAATATTGAATAAAAAATAACCATCTTACATACTTTTATTTTCCCCAATTTATATTTTTTTTATAATTTTTATGATTAGTCATTACATTCTAATATCAGTAAATAATTATAACTTTATTTACTAAGTAAACAGGCCCACGCAGTTTCGGCCGCCTAAACTATACGTATATTTACTTCATATTTTTTATATTATTTTTTGGGAAAATTTACTATTTTTTAAGTATGGTTATCTATACTGTAATACGCATACATGCGTATTTTAAGTCTTTTGAGAATTGATTTAATTTTTCTCGAAAAAGTTCGTATATAATAAAAAAATGTTTAGTTAAAAATAGTACGCCCTTTCGTAGGTGAAACCAGATCCCCGGAAATTAGCTCGAACAAATAGAAAGACAGACATATAAAAATTTTAAAATTGTTCGTTTGTGTTTTAGAATCGTATAAATAAGTATTTGCACAAAAAAATCAACCATAATTGATAAACAATATTAATTTTTAAACATATTTATTACAAAAAATACACTCTAATATATTTGCCATTATAATTTCTTCCCTTATATTTATTTACAATATACTAATATTTTAATTCTCACATTAGTAATTCGTCTTGTCAACTTTGACAACACGATCACAGACTATATAGACAACACGCTACACATACATGGAATATTTTGTCCTCACTCCCACGGAAGATTTATCGCGTCTGGGAGGATGATTGGCCTATCGGATTGGTCTGGCTGCTTACAATGGGTCTCGAAATAGTACCTTAAATAATATATGTAAAATTTAGGCTTCCTAGTATGACATAGTTTGCCTCAATTTTAAACAACCTTTTGGGCGTCTGGCGGGAGTAAAGGCCCACGTAAAGGGTCTGACAATAATGAATATATATTTTTTACAATATTCTTAATAACATACTTAAATACGAGCCTTTCTACTTTAACGTAGGTGGGCATGGTTTTTAGGTCCCTTTAGTTTGAGCTACCTCTGAAAGGTCCCCACTTTCAAGTTAGTGAGTACGCATACCGTCCTCATTACGTATTGGACTAATAATGCTAAAAATCCCAGCTTTGCTAAAATGACGTAGGTCTGGCGGGGCTGGGATCTAGGTCTAGTATATGTGATAATAAAATTCATATTGTCAAATTAAAAATATAACAATCATGTAACCACATCAAGTGGAGTATCGTTTAGTATATATTAAAACACGATTATAGGTTTCCTTATATTATTATTTATTTTAACTAGCAGTTTAGCATACAGTTAATAAATGTAAATAATATTTTCCTATGTCTTTTATAATATCTCTAAAAATATATGTACAAAGTTTCATCATAATCGGTGTAGCAGTTTTGGCGTGAAAGCGTAACAAACAAAATGACATTCACATTTATATTATTAGTATGATAACTCTAATTTTCATACTTATATATAATAGATATTTATATAATTTAGTGTTTCCTTATTCGGCCTTTATTAAGCGAGTTAGACCTAATGACATTCTACTGCTAGAGTTCAAATCCCCTAGATATTAATATCTTTATTGAAATAATAACTTTCTCCTTCTTAGAGGTAGTCCTACGAATATGAAGATAATAAAGCCTAATTAAAAAGTAGAAAATAAAAAAAAGAAAGAAAACAAAAACTCAATTGCTTAAAAACTAAAAAAAACACGTAATTGCTTTATTAGGCTTAATAGTTGGGTCCCATTGTTCAACGAATTAAATCTTCCCAAGGCCCTGTAAAATTTAAATAGGTCTTGACTGTTAATACTGTAATGATTTTATATTTATAAGTTTTAATATTCGCAATGATTTATTATAAAAATGTAAATCAACCTCTTTGTTTAATAAAAAGATGTTTTTAAAAAAGTAATATAGAACTGTAACCAGAGGACATTAATAAAATGACTCTTTATGTGGTTGGAAAATTCGAGATACACTTTTAGACTTGGAGCGGAAGAAGAAAGAAGTCCTCTAGGATAACATATTGTATTAGAGTTTAAGATAGACACTGTACAAGCTTAATAGTATTTTACTCTGGAAGAAATATATTATAAGTTCTGTAAAAGCCCCGAGGTGTTTGATTTCGTTACAAACTAATAAATTATTATCCTTTTATGTTTTTATGTAGTCGGGTTTTTTTGTCAAAAATGTTGATTGAACTTTAATTATCTAAAAAATTAATAATTCCTATAGGTAGATACATACTTACTTACTTAGCTTCACACTTTATCCCTAGCGGGGTAGTCAGAGAGAACGGAGTGCCAAACGCTACGGTCTCTACATACCTCTTTCGCCTCGTCCACTGTCATCAACCTTTTCATACATGCCCTCCGGGGGGTCCCCATGCGTGATCCCAAGTGATCTTCCTCCAATATCTTTGACACTGTGTTTTCGAAGGTCAACCGAGGTCTCCCCCTAGATAGAGGAAGAGAGATCTCTTACCACTCACTTTTCCATCATAAATCTTTTTTGCCATTCTTTCATTACTCATTCGTTCAACGTGCCCAAACCAGCATACATGAAATTGTAAATTTGAAATGAAATTGTAAATTACGTTACGATTTTAATTTTAAAAACACTTCGTCTCCCAAGCACCGAAAAATTTTCTAGACGTTGCGTGTCAAGTGGCGGAAATCAACGCCAAGCGTAAAAATGCATCCAATTCGTTCCTTAGAGCGAGAATAAAGTCAGACGATGTGCCTTATATGGCTTAATTAATAAGTTTCTTTCCTTTAATAAATGTTACCTATATCTTGTTAGAAAGTAAAGTACCTACTAAAGACATTATGAAATATTAATAAAAGAAATCAGACGTATTTTAAGAATATTTTTTTATACAGTATCACAATATAATGTAATATGTTTAAAACTTAGATTTTGTTTTGGCCACCTCTGCTTGCCTTTAAACATGTATAGGGTAAATATGAAAAAAAACTTTTTCAGACAATTAGCAAATAAGAACAAAGTGTTTTAATACTAGGTTCCCAGGTTCCACATACACAGCGGGAAGCTAATAATAATAATAATAATAATATAATAATAATAAAAGAAAGTTAGGCACCAGAATGAAAACAGCAGCTTTTTTTATGAAATTGCAACAACTCCTTCAACTATCTTCTTAAACAAAATTTAAAAACAATATTTTTCGTAGTCGCAGCAGGATAGCGTCTGCCCTGTAAACGATACAATCGTGGGTTCGATTCGCGCTCGAAAAAAAATGTATTATTTACATTTCTTTCCAGAACAAGATAAAACGCAGCGTTAAATTCCGCTAACCAAAATTCTCCAAAATTGTTAACGTCGTCAATCAACGTCTCCAAAATTGCGCTTTGCGTGTGACCTTAACACAAGGTTCCCACTACTTGCGGGATACAGCGTGAAGCTGACCTCTCAGAAATACGTCAGCTAGACAAAACCAAATATAAAATCTAGTACAAATTTGTCATATCAAAGTACTTCACTTATAGCACAGCGTGTTAAGAAACAATCATTGCGAAGTGGAATTGCAACGATCATTTTACTTCAGTGTAGTTTTCCTCGACCTGTAAGTAAGACGCGTTTGTTTTCCGATTACCGAGTAATATTTTTGAAGGTAAGTTTTAAATTTTTTTATAGATTACTGATTATCTAGTAATATTTTTTAAAGGTACATTTAATTCTTTTTACCTTTGTTTTGGATTACCGAGTAATATTTTAATAAGTAGGGGTAGGTTTTAATTCTTTTTTATTTGTTATCAATTACTAAGAAATATTTTAAAAGGTAAACGCATTTTTTTATTTTTTTTTCGTTTTTTTTTAGTTATTTAAATAGAAAATCGTGTTTAGAGACTCGGCGTGATTCTGTTTTCTGTACATACATTTTTCATACTTTTCAATTGATTATTCATAGATTTTTTTTCATTTGAATATGCAATATAATAATAACATATACTTAATGGAAATTAAATATAAATTGTTCAATAATATTAATAAATATTTCAATATTATCTATTTATTTATATAACTGAAATGAAGTTAAAAAAGACGCATTTAATTTCCAAAAGACGTTAATATTATGTGATTTTTTTAACTTTTGTATTTTTTTCGCTTTTTTTTATATTTATTAAAAATTAAATAATTTAAAAAAAATATATTTACGTGCTGTTTTGTTTATTAAAACATTAAAAGAAACAGGATGTAAATAAAATATTTTTTTAACTTTTGCCTATATTTTTTATAATAGAATCAGCTTCACGCTGTATGCCGAACACGGGTAGGCAGAGGGAACCTAGTGTTAAGACACTTCGTTCCCCACTTTCTGCCGAATTCTGGAGGTATTGCGTGTTGAGTGGCATAACCAGTCGGTTCTACAGTCACACTTTGTGCCGCTGCGCCAGGACTGGTCTAATAATAATTAAAACGTTATTATTACCATTAAATATATGCCACAGGACTTAACATATATTTTTAGGAAGTAAAAAAGACACGTTCTATTTCGTGATTTCAAAAAAAAAAATAAAAAAAATGTTTTCTATAGGTTACTAAATTTAACCTGCCTTTTCGTCTGCGTAATTAAATAGAAATAACTAAGAATTTTGTATGGCACATGAAACATTCTAAATGATGTCAGCTCTGACCGCAGCTCACAGACAAGTACCTTAAAGATTGCCCTATATTTACCAGCTCAACACTTCAACACTATGAAGCAAAAATTTAAAAAATTTGAGATCAATTCGACATAACAGAGATTTATCACAGAAATCTATACGTTTCTTTAAAAAAAATGTAGAAGGCGAATTAAAAGAACTTAAATAAAACTATAACTTAAAATACATTTTACAAATTCAATTGCTGATATATCTTAGAATAAACAATTTATAAATATATAATAATAATTAAATAACTCAATTGTAGGCAATTATCTCCATCGATCTATCCCTCAAATCGCGTGAGCATGAGAATGACCTTCCGATGTATTCTCGGAAATATCTAAAAGGGAATGAAGTGTCTCTCTTTTAACACTATATCCCCAGGTTTTCTCTTTCTGTCCGACTGTGTGCAGGATATAGATAAATAACGTTATTGCTTGAAGCTAAAAAAATATTTTTTATTATAGCTCCTAGCAATAACTTTTCTCTGAAAACAAAAAAATATAATATCATAAATGAGAATTGCGGGTTTCAATTATAAATTATTTAGTAATAAATTATAATAGAATTATTAGTTATAAATTATAATAGAATTTAATAATTATAAATTTTAATAGAATTATAAAAGCATCAAGCATACTAATATTTTTACTTGTAGAGATCGCAAATAGAATTTGCCTGACTAGTACAAGTGGCATTCAGACAATGCCCAAAGGTATTGAATCCAGTCTTCCCTGGGGCTTTTTTAGACACTCCGTTCCCATTGAGACAGAAAGCGTTCCGTGAGAGGCTGACCTCAACGCCGCGCTTATCAGAGGGGATTTCCTCGAGTCGGAATCAAACCCACAATTTGTCACGTCTACATTTTCTGCACCTCCTTTCGGCACTTTAAAAGGTTATTTTAAAACTAGGTTTTAAAATAACCTTTTAAAGTGTATTTTTTTTCTCCACTAAACACAATTTCTGGCAAATTGGGCGGTACGTGGAAAACGGAGTGTGTCAACACTAGGTTTCCCTCGCCTAACCTGCGTTCTTTAACGCCTTTTGTGTTTACTTATACGAATGCACAATTGTTTCTCGTGTAAAATTTAGTTTACATTTAGTTTAACTTATATTAAACATAATATAATTAACATAAGTTATAAATATTAATAATTCAATTATTCATACATACGAGTAGTTTTAGATTTGCATAAAATTCTCATAATAACTAAACGTTAACTAGTAAAAATGAAACTAACATACCTGAGGCCAGTCGTGGCGCAGGGGCACAAAAAGTGTGATTGTAAAATCGACTGGTTGTGGGTTCGATCCCCACTCGATGAAATGAAATATTTATTTATTATACATTTTCATTTCTTCACTCTGGTGTCGAGGCAAAGCGCGGCGTTGAGGTCCGCCACTTAACACGCAATGCCTCCAGAACTCGATGGAAAGTGGGGAATGGAGTGTCGAACACTAGGTTCCCTCTGCCTACTCTGCTGTGTGCGGAATACAGCGTTAAGCTGAAAAAGAAAACTAACATATAGAGGCCATTATATCGCAGTTGGGTAGTGCCTGATGGTAAATGTGATGATAGTTGGTTCAATTCCCACTTCCGGGGAATTAACTATTTACATTTATCCGCTCTGGCAAGATAAAATGTGGCGTTGAGTTCCGCCACTATAATACGCAATGTTCGGATTCAGGTGAAAAGTGGAGGACGGAGTCTCTTAATAATAAATTAGCTTCTCTCTTAATTCTCTGGTTATCCTGCTATAAACGAAATATAGAGTGGAACTAAAAAAAATATTCTATAGAAAATATGTCCCCAGAACAATTTAATTCTTTATTTATATATATTGTTGTACACATTCTAAGAAGGAAGTCAAATCACGTCACGTACAAATCTACATATGAATGTCATTTGTTTTATAAATTTTAGTATACTGTCATGACGTATTTGAGACGAATTACAAATTGTTTTAGTTTATATTATGTCTCGAAAATTATGCGGTGTTTGGGAACGGAGTGTCTTAACACTAGGTTCCCTCTGCCTACTATACTATATGCGGTATATAGCGTTAAGTTAAGAATATTTTTTATTTCATTACAATGCAATATACATTTTATTTTTTTATAATAAGTTCTTTGATTTTCACGATTATTACACATTTTAAATGAAACTATTTTAAATTTAGTTAAGTCTTAGCCCGTGGTAGTGGTATGGGTAGTCTACTCGTAACCACGGATTACTGCAAAGTGTTCGAAACGTCGGGTTTCCAAAATGTAAAACCTTAAATATACGCGATTAATCCGGTTAAAATAGTTTCATCTAAAATTATTTTTTTTATGTTTATATTTTTCTGTGGTAAATCACTCGCTATTCACTTTTTCTTTAATTTTAAGAACTGTTCGCACTATATCCGTTTTCTTTAGCAGAGTAGAATTTAGTGTCAAGACACTCCGTTTTCTGCTTTTCACCACAAAAATTCGAGGTTAAAAACACACGCAATATACGTGCCATAATTGCCTCAAACGTTAAAATAATGCAATTAAAACAATATTTACAAAATAGGCAAATTTAACAGAGTGACTCCTTTCCTTTTTTCTACCCTAAAAGATAAATTAAACTATCAGCTTCACGCTGTATCTCGCACACAGCAGGCAGAGGGAACCTTGTGTTTAGACACTCCGTTCCCCACTTTCCGCCGAGTTCTGAAGGCGTTGCGTGTTGAGTGCCAGAACTTAGCGCCGTCCTTTGCCACGACACCAGAGCGAAGAGATTAAAATAGAAATATAAATAAATATTTCATTTCCTCGAGTGGGGATCAAACCCACAACCAGTCTATTTTACAGTCACACTTTGTACTTCTGCGACATTTAAATTTTTTTATTTTTTTTATTAAAAATAAATTTTACACGATAATCATATACCATGAAATGAAATCTAATAACACAAATTCTAATCTTATTTACACTAAAATATTTTGTAAGTCAGTACATTTTAATGTTACTAAAATTGTAATGTATGTAAACGATTACATATTTAAAAAAAAATATAATATATTTTTTTTACATTACTAGGGATTTAGACGCGACTTCGCCTACTAAGACAAATTATACAAAATATTTACCTGTTTTATACCAGTCGATTTATTTTACCAGCCCACACGCGGATTCGTCCTCTTATAATATTATATATTAAATTTATTATTATAATATGGCAAAATTATACAATGTCTTTATATTCCATTCCATTCCATAAATTGTAGCCTATATTATGTTATATTGATATTTTGTCTATATTACCGTACAGTATGTTACCGTTTCCCATCTGTAGTTTTTTTTGAAAATGGAACAAACATCTTTACAAATTAACTTATAATATTAGTAGGGTTTTGTAAGTAAAGTCAGTCAGTGTAAGTACTAAGTAAGTATTAAGTAAGCCAGTTAACCGACCGGCACAGTGTTAGCGTTGTTTTTGCAACTTATCCACGATATGAAGTAACGATATGCTTGAATAAGTTTTTAGCTCAGCCACTGAAATGGACACTTGTAAAGCAATTCCTTGTTTTATATGACCAATGTTACGGGTTCGATTTTGGTTTATTTATATAATACAAAGTAGCTTCATATTTTTTACTGTAGGAGGAGGGAACTTATTGCAATTTTAAGCAATTTAAATCATTCCTCCGAAACGATCGAACCCACAACCGTTGTTTACAGGCAGACGCTGTGCTGCGCGCCACTATGGCCTCAAAACACTAATATTTGGAACATATTTAATAAAAACGCTTAACACCAATATATTTAAGTAGTATAAATAATTTTTATCGAAGCTTTTGTAATTAAAAAGAGAGACATTTTTTTTTATAAGCGCGGTGGTTGTCGGTTCGATTCCACATGAATTATTTTTATTATCTCGTTTTGGTAACAAGGTGGCGTTGAGTTTCATCATTCAACACGCTGTCTCGAAAATTAGAGGGTGCGTAAGAAACGGAATGTTTTAACACTAGGATCCCTCTGCCTACCTTGCTGTGTATAAAAACATTTTTTTATATGGCGTCCTATTTAGTTTTTTAACTATTTAAGAAAATCAAGTTCAAAACTACATGATATATCATTATAATCATCTTTTAAAGGTTAAAAATGGATCGCTACAATATTTATATTATTAAATAGAAATAATCCATTGAATTCACAACCTTTTAAGACTAATCTTATACTACTATTAATAGAAATAATCCATTTGACAACGCCAGCTAAGCAGTAGGTAAACGACTCTAGATATATCTGCGTCTTGTACGTCAAATAAACGTTTTGAACTGGCGACCTCCGACCTGTCACACAATTCCACTTCCAAGCCATTGCGCCACGTTACTTACGCTATTGAAAAATGTAATATTTTCCTCGAAGTGACCTTATTATAAATAACTAACATCCTGTTAGCTGTAACGCAGCGAGAGTTGTGTAAAATCAACGCTATTAAGTTTTTTGTGGTATAGGGACCACGCAATGTTATTAAAATTGACGGAGAGTTGAGAAACGGAGTGTCTTGACATTGTTACTTACTTACTCTGATATATGCGGGAAAAGTGTAGAGCTACGTTATAGTTTATAAAAGATTTATAGATCAATAAACGAATTTTTGATATTTTTTAAACTAAATGCAAATAATAATAAATTTATCCCAAACTTACAGATATACATACATATAAAAATCTTTTCACTGAATTTTTCGAGGAATTGCTGCTTGATAAAACTAAACTAATTCCCTCTAGTGGGGATCGAATCCACAACCACCGCGTTACAGTCACACTTTTGTGCCCCTACACCACGACGGCGTCGATGTGTTTAATATATACAAAAGATATCTTTAAATATAGATAACTTAAGTACTTAAAACTTAATTCTAATCACGTACTAGAAGTGTACTGAGGTTATTCATTCATTACAATTTATAACTTGAAGTAGTCATTACATAATAGTCGGTGTTGGCTATATAGAGTCCCGGGTTCAAATTATGTGAAAATGAAACTAATGTATTTTAGATATTTTTTTTTAACTTAACACTATATTCTACATATACTAGGGTAGTCAAAGGGAACCTAGTAATAACCCCACGCCCGGCCGCAATTTTCGGCAATAATCGAGACATACGTGTTAAGTGGTGTAATTCAACGCCGTACTTTGTCTTCTTACCAGAGTAAGGTAATGAAAAATATTTTTTACCCTGAGTGGTAATCGATGGCGTGTTAAATTATAATTTATTGTAATAAATGTAATATCTTTTTTATTTCTATTTATATTTGTATGAAATAAAAATTAATAAAAAAAAATATATACACATATGTAAAACGGTTTTAGAGCCGATCTCATTGCATCAAGCAATCTTTTACAGAACAGTTTTGGCAAAAAAGACAATTAATTATAAAGTTGCGTAGTTTTATCAGTGTTAGTACTAGTATATAAGTTAGTCATCGTATCGCAGTGGGACAGTTTCACTGTATATTGTACGATGGTTGTGGGTTCGACACATACTATTCAATTTTTTTTCGGAGTATTATATTTATGAGTAGCTACTCGCTCGCGGCTTCGTCGGCCTAAACTACACAATTATTTATTAGCTTATTTGAATACACTAAAGACTATGTATTCTGTACATAGAAAATTAAAGAAAAGATTTTTTAAATTTGAGTCAATGGTTCCTGAAACTGGGATGTTTAACCAAATACACTATTCAGGCGTATAAATAATATAAGTATAAATGTTAATACAATCGTTTCCCCAATAGGATTCGAACCGACATTCATTGAATTGGTGTCGATATTATCAACAAATAAAAACGGTCAAGGCTATTTCTACACAACCTGTCAAGTTGATAAGGCAAGGCGTTACAATAGGTTTAATTATAGAAATTACTGTTACTTTAATGATGTAACTATTATACTTATGTCTCAGTAAGCAATTTTTTCTTATCACGTGAGGTGGTCGTGGGTTTATAGCGTCTTAGTAAGAGAATATTTTGTCATTAGATTTTCTTAAGAAAATTTATTTTCACTTATTAAGAAAACGTATAAAAAATTTAACGTATACGTCTTCTTAATAATCATTTTACTTTCTTAAGCATAGAATAACACTTTAAAAATGTTAAAAAATATACTTTTCCTTTTAATATCTCCCATACCATTATAAATGGAACTGAACTAAATTTATTAAGTTCTGCACTTTACATTGTGTCTATATAAAAGATATAATATACTATCGTAACCTAACGCCATGTTTAATCTAATCTCTATAATCTATTAAATATTAAGACATTTTTTAAATTCGAAGAGCGATAGACAAAAATGGACGAAAATTTAAGGAACTCTCTTCTCAATTTTTCGTTCAATTTCAAGACATCAATTAAGCGGCAGTAATCTTTCTTTATCATATAAAAAGAAATGAAAATATTAAATAATAATAAAGGTATATAGTCATTCTTCTGAGCGAGAATCGAACTAACAACCCTCGCGTTTACAATCACTCTCTCACCCACTATAGTCATAATTATAATAAAAATCATTAAAAAAAACCGTAAATTTAGTAACTCAATTTATAATAAAATCTCATAACAAGTGTCAATATTGACAAATAAAATTAGCACGTACGCGTTATTTGAGTTTGCGTTAGAGAAAGCTTCGGGACGCGCGGATTGTGACATGTTCAAGGTAACTTTACATACATACAAGGTGCAGGATTTACTAATTCTTAAGACTGAATGTCTTAAGAATTAGTAAATGTTTTATGTAATTAGATATCTTTGTTGAAGTAGTTGGTATATGGCTGTATGTTGCTATCTTATTGTCGAGAGAACGTGTAGTACTATCTTTTTCATTTATTTTTTTAGCTTCCCTCTGTATCGCGCGCATAGTTTGGTAGGCAGAGGGAACCTGGGAGATTAGTTTTAAGACATTCCTTTCCCACTAAGACGCTTCCGTTCTCCATTTTCTGCCGAAATTTGGAGGCATTGCGTGTTCCGAGCGGCGAAACTCAACGCCGCGCTTTGCCTATACCCTATGGCAACGATGTCATCGTGAGGAAATGAAATAATTAAATATTTGACTGCTTTCAGTGGAATTCGAATCCACAACCTGTCGCATTTACAGTCACACGCTAGTGCAACTGCGCTACGACTGATGCTTATTACTATGTAGTATAATATTAATAATAGACAAGCTTATAACTGTAATTTGGCCCGCATGGTCTACCTAAGAGTTTTGTATAATATATGACACTTTTGAAATGCCTGAGATAACTCAGAACACAGGTGCAGTGGGTTATAAGGAAATATTTAATGTAATATAACGATTTGGATAAATACACTATTCAACTCAAAAATATTTAATCTATTTGAACAACTACTTGTTATATACATAGATAGCGTTGAACCAAACACGTAATTTAAAAATATAAGCGTTGAATCGTTTATATTTCTGTATTAAACAGAGAAATAGATATTTATCCTTATTATCCACGATATCCACCACCAGGTGGTAAGTTAGATGACAGATAAACTAACAATATTTTTCAAAACTCCAAAGACTTTTTTTTATTTGTAAATTTTTCTGTCTATATATATATTATCTGTCTATAAAAATATATAATAGGGGTTGTTAAAATAATTTATATACTATATATGTATATAATATATATATTTATATACTATATATATTTTGCTATTTTCTCTGTCTCTCTTATTAATTATTCTTTTATCATTTATCGTTAAAGTGTGTATAAGGCAAACCAATACATTTTTTTTAAATATAGTCCTTTCTAAAATCCATGAAGTTATTTTAAAATCTACTCTACGACAAAAATAACATAGCTAATCCAATTTAAAACAAAATTTGAACTGAAAACTATCATCCTAAATACCACTAAGCTATAAACGACCAAAGTATGTCGCAGACAATCCTTACGTAACGACTCTACATGCCCTATACGTGCTCGACACGGTGTTACCTAACTGTATGCAATACTTTAGGTATATTGGTATCCTTGACTCCTCCCAACTAAAATCATAGATTGCAAATTGTAAATAAATAGATAGATAAACAGATGGATAGAAATGTTTTTTTTTTATCAATATAGAGTTTGCAAAACCGTTGAAAGTAAGGCCGTTACCATTGGGACATAGCAGTCTGAATGTAAACGCGACGGTTATGGATTTGATTCTCGTTCGGGAGAAATAATTATTTTCATATCTTGACTCTGGTAACAAGACAAAGTGATTTGCGTACGGTATATAAGCGGGATAAGCGGGATGCAGCGTGAAGTTATAGTTAGATCAATAGATAGAAATACTTAATTTCATATAAAGGAAAATGTAAAAAGTTTTTTTTTAATAAACACAGATCGTGCTAAGAAGGTTATAACTTTAAGGAATATAAATCAAATCAAATCAGCTTCATGGTATATCCCGCACACAGCAGGGTAGGTAGAGGGAACCTAGTTTTAAGGCACTCCGTTGCCCACTTTCGTGCCACGTGGCAGAACCCAACGCCGTGCTTTGCCTCAACGCCAGAGCGAAGGATATGAACATAAATAAATATTTCATGTCCTCGAATGGGGGTCGAACCCACAACTATCGCATTTACAAGCACACTTCGTGACCCTGCGCCATGCCTGGCCTCAAAGTTTTAACAAATATAATTAAATAAACAAATAATAGCGAACAGAAAATCTATGGAGGAAGAAAATTTATTTTAGCAGATACATTTTAGTACAGTTTAAGATGGTATAAAATTTAGAGTTTTGACTGGTAGATGTTTGTCGGTTTGATTTCATGCGTTTTTACGCAAAAAAAATAATTACCTTCCATTGCCATTCCATTCCTGTACATTGTAAGGCAATTCTTTTCTTTTGTGTGTCTCTAGAGAAAGTGAAAAAAAGTGTCTTTTAGTTTCTAGGAAAAAAACAAAAAAAATTTTTTTTTGTATTTTCACGCTATATCTTGCATAAAGCAGGGTAGGCAGAGGAAGGTAAAGGGAGATTTAGTATCTATACACTCTATTTCCTACGTAGCGGCCATTTTCAAACATTGTATATTGAGTGGCGGAACTCAATACCGCGTTTTACCATGTTTCACAGTAAATAACAAATTATTTTCCCAAGGGGGATTCTAATCTACAACCTCCACGATTACACTCAATACTATATATATATATATATATATATANTAAAATATAAACATTTTTACAAAGTGAGCCACAAACCCACATTTATGCCCAAATGAAAAACGTTTTCACTCACCCACGGCTCTACTATGCATACAAGAAGTTATCTTGAAAAATCATCTTTCAACATTTAGATAAGCGTATTTGGTAACTTGTACAATAACCATTATTATTGTAATAAGACATCTATTACACGACAAGCGTACTTATGAGATTGATGATACTATAATAGACTATAGCGGCCGTCGTGAACAGCGTCGACTATAAACGCGATGGTTGTGGTTCGATTCCCACTCGAGGAAATGAATTAATGTTCTAGCTCTGTAATAAGAAAAATAACGCGGCGTTGAGTTTCGCTACTCAACTCGCTATTGTTCTAAAAATCGGGCGGAAGATGGTTAAAGAGAGTTTTAACACTAGCGGTAAATTACAAGAAGTCAGTATAATAGTAATATATAAAAAATATTTTAGTTTTGTCGGTCTCTTAAACTATTAAAAATTTGGAGAATTTTTTTTTATTAAAGGAAAAGAAATGAAAATATATATTTTCTCTATTGTTAAAACTAACTGGCGACCTATCTAGAAACAAAAACAAGAACAATAAGTGACGCTATCTTCATTTAATACAAACGTATCATGTTTTATAATGATTGTAATCAAGGTTATTTGTTTCGTTTTTATACAGTGGCTGGTTGGTGTTAAATGAATGCTGTAATATTTTTTGTTTCACGCCTTATCCCGCATATATCAGGCTAATTTCAAAACATTGCTTGTCGACTGGCGGAACTTAACGCTAAATTTTGTTTAATCGTTACGTATATATTCAGGCACCGCTATTACGACATAATCTCTTTTAATTATGAATTTGAACTCCTTATGGATTTGTTCCCGTATCTTACTAAATATGAAAGAAACTGGAGATTCAACACTATTGTTTATTTATACCAACTATAAATAATATATTTAAATGTTGTATTCGTTAGTACAACTATAAATGGTCTTATAGCACAGAGGAAATTAAAACTTTTAACTCTCGAGTGGAGTTAACTCTAGAATCATGGCCTATACGGTTAGCCATGTTGAAATTGTTTCAGCACTGCAGCTTCACCTCGACATATAATAATTATATAATATAATGGGAAACCCCCGTTTTATTGATCGAAATAAAACTCTTGAGTTTAACTTTAATCGTGATAGTCTTTTTTTTATGGAAAAGACAAGGCAAACGAGCGTTCGGGTCACCTTATGGTTAGTGGTCACCGCCGCCCACGACCCCGTGCAACACCAGAGGAGCTGCAGGTGCGTTGCCTGCCTGTAAGGTGGGTTGGGCTCCGGAGCCCGGCATTACCTGATGCGAAACGCAGTGGCATAAAGCCACTACTTCACGCCGGTTTTAAATGCCGGGGGTGGTAATGATCCGGTCGAGTCTGCCCATGCGTGTGACTCTACCACACGTACTTTAGTCGCCTTTTACGACACCACCAGTACCAGGATGGTCCTATTCTGCTGCTTCTTCAGTGACTAAGGTCGATCTTAGGCAACCAACAGTTGCCAGCCATTCTTAATCATCACCTTTTTATTTTGTTTAAAAATTAGAAAGGCGATGATTATAAAAAGTTACATGCTTTATTTTTACCACATTAAAACATTAGTACTCTGCTATATACGGGTGATGTATGAAAAATAAAATAAACTAGTCAAGGTGAAATATAATGTAGCTGCGCTTACATAATATCACATTCTGTACTGTTGAATTGAGTTCATTGCTTTTTTTTTTGTTTTGCGGTAACAATAAAATATGTCAAGTGTGAGAGATTTTTTGCACGTGGATTTCGTATTAGTGTACTATTTAGGAATTATTATAACAATCTGGAATGATTGAATATGAAATTTGATTGAATTTTGATTTAATAATCAAAATTGGTTTTTGATTTTTGACTTTGGCCAAAAAGCCAAAAAATCTTCGAGCTTCATCAGCTAACATCTTATTGTCTCTAAAATTGGAGTGAAATTGAGGAGTAGAGTGTCTCAACACTAGGCATATTCCTATATGTATTCCTGCTATATGCTGTAAAAATATTAAATTAAAATAAGTAAATTTTACATGAAGATAGTATGTTCGAATGCTATTCATACAAGTGATCATATTATATAAAATAAATACATTCTTTTACTTTAGTTAGAAACATAACAGTCACTTATAGGTTAAGGATTTATGTTTAACCTCTCTTCCTATAGACCGAAACGTATGACAGACACTATAAATATTAGTAATCTCTTTAAAAGAAAACAAAAAAATAGCTTTAAACTTTCTTTCGGATAGCAGGAAAGTAGTTGGAAATTTGTCAGAAAATATATTGATAGTCTTAAGACATATTCCCCCGAATTTTCAAGACATTGCGTGCTCATTGACGGAATTGAACGCCGCGCTTCAATTATCATAGGTTGGAGACGATAACAAATGAAATATAATCATTCCACCGATTGGAGATCAAAACAACACTCGTCGCATTTACAGAAACAACAGTCCCACAACGACTTCAAAAATCTTTTAGGTAAGTGAATTTTGAAACAGATTATTTACATTAAGCAACATTTACTTCGGTCAGATGCAAGATGGGTTTGCAGATGACCTTGTCCATGCTTCGGAAGGCATGTTAACCACATCGCTATGGTCGGAGTGACTTTGCAGGCTCTTTTTTTATTCATGTCTCTTCCTTAATAAATGTGAGAGATAGAGAGAACGTAGAGTCACTTTCTATTTTTTTTCTATTCTATTCTTTCTTCTTATTATGGCTAGCTTCCTATACGATTTACTTTTTTTGTTTTAACATTAGGATAAAGATATATAAAAATACATAATAATAAGAACAATGCCAGAGGCCAGTCGTGGCGCAGCGGCACGAGGTGTGACTGTAAAACCGACTGGTTGTGGGTTCGATCCCCACTCGAGGAGATGAAATATTTACTTAAATTTATATTTCCATTTCTTCGCTCTGGTGTCGAGGTTAAGCGCGGCGTTGAGTTCTGCCACTCAACACGCAATGCCTCCAGAATTCGGCAGAAAGTGGGGAACGGAGTGTCTTAACACTAGGTTCCCTCTGCCTACCCTGCTGTGTACGGGATACAGCGTGACGCTGACATAATAATAAAAAAGACATTTGGTCCGTTTAATTATTTTGTCGTAAAATAATAAATGAGTGCTATTTTAGACTTTTCTATTCTAAATTTACAATAAGGAATAATAGTTGAATAATTTTTATACTATCTGAGGCTGTTGAGGAGCAGTGGGACATCATCTGAATAAATTTCTTTGCATTAGCGGTGTTAAATTCTAACTATCATTCAAAATGCAATATATAGAATTCAGGTGGAAGAATGGAGAAAGGAGTGTCTTGGCATTAGGTATTTCTGATTGCCATTTGTATCTAGAGAACAGTGTGAAGCTGTAAAAAATGTATACATGTTCTAAATCATTGAAATATTGTCAATTATTTTTAAAAGAGCTTATAAGTTGAAATGAAAATATAATTACCTAAGAGACGATAGTAACCAGACTTTCTTTATTTTATAACACCTGAAAGTTTCTGTGCGGATGTACCCAACATTGGTAAGTACTATTAGGGAATATGGACTTCGGGTGGTAAGATTAGGTAACTAAGATGCAAAAAATAGTACCCACACTACTTTTTGCGTCTTAGTTACCTAATAACTGCCAAAGTAACCACCACCGAAGCTCCATATTCCCTGATAGAACTTACCAGTGTTGGATGTATGCGCACTGAAACTTTCAAACTTTATAATATAACGAAAGTCTGGCCCTACTGTTTTACTATTTGCTCTCTCTCTATAATTGTACTACTGCTTAAGAAATTGCTTAAAGCAACTGGTTAATAGAACTAACTGTTGCTTAACATAAGTTAATCTTACTAAAACTACGCTAAGGATAATAAATAGAACGCACGTAATGCACATTTATACTTTCTGTTCCTTCATTTCATTTGTCAAGGACAGCAGCCTTAGACATACCGAGATTACTATAACTTTATAAGAACCTAGTGACCCATTTTTCCCTTCTCCATTGCAGAGTAGATATACTTTCAATAAGTGTCTTGAAACGATGTCTACTGCAATGCAGTGGCATTCACTACTTTTCACCCGAATTTGAAACATGTATTTTGAGTGGTTCATCTCAACACCGCGTTTCGTGATAAGGTTAAACCTACAACTGTCGCGTTTTCAGTTTAGTGCTACCGCACTGCACCACGAGGCGCATTTATTTACAAGTAAATTTAAAATATGTAAAGTATTGGTCTTCACGAGGAATTTCAATTTACGATTATAAATGTACAGTTATAACCTCTTCAAATGACCTGCAGGAATAACAAAAAATTGTTTTTCTTTATTTCAAATAAATGTGGCATGTTTAGTTTTTAAGAAAAACAACAAAATAATTATAAACTATAGATGACGTTAAACATATGTGCCACATGGATGTGAACTCGCGACCCCTGTCTGCTTACGCATCGATGCCTCCAGACGCTTATAAAGAATTAAATTACACGTGAACGTTACACGTATTGTCGTCACAATATTGTTTACAATAACAGACTGAGTGACGCAATTAGAATATTTTGCTATTAATAATTTTGCAATAAAGTGTGTGATTCATAGAAGTTTATAATAGCTGTGACTGTAAACGTGACGGTTGTGGGTACGATTTCCACTCGGGAGGATAAGCAACTTTAATTTTTCTCGCTCTGGTAACAAGACAACACGCGGTCCGTCTTGCTATACAACGCACGATGTGTTAAGTTGAGCGGAAATTGGTAGACGATGTATCTTAATATTAGGTTTAAATATTTTAACATTTCTAAAGCCTTGATCACATATTAAAGAAAAAAAATATAATAGGAAATTATTAATTATAAAATTATTAATTACAAACAAAAATATGCATCGGGATTTGAACATATTAAATGTACCGGGTGGAAGCGCGTGCGCTTCTTTTACTTCACCAGCTTCATTTATTTTCTTTTCATGATTTTTATTGATACTGTTTTACGTGTGAGACAATGATTGAATGAACACCTACTACTATAAAAATACTAGTAAATGTTGCCGACTTGCCATTTTTGATTCTCAAAAAACATACTATATACCTAAACAGTACTACTAATAAACCTAAACAGCGTTCAACTTTACCGCCATTACCTACTACTCGATTTAGTGAATGAGGCGTGTGTGACGTTGTCGCTTTGATAGGTTAGTATTTTATGCATAATTCTTAAGAAATGGCGTTTTATTTTATAATGATAATTTTGTTTCTTTTGTTTAAAAAAACCTTTTTAATTTTTGGCAAAATCTGTTTTATTTTAATTGTATTAGGCTTTTAATAGAGTACCTAGTTAAAACTGTGGTTTCATTTAAAGTGGTGATGACAAAAACACTCTGTATATGTTGAAATTTAAACGTTGTTAGAATTTTATCCTGTACTTCTTGGACATATTATGTGAGTGTGAATTACAAGATTTTTTATTTTATGTAATTTGGAGTTATTTAGGTTTTCCCTTATTAGAGATAAATCATCACAGAAATATTTTTGGATGTGTTGTTTTTATTTTTGAATTTGGAAAAAAAGTTTAACTTTGGACTTTACATTACGTACCTTTTATTGAAAAAGACTTCAACGCGCTCAAAGGTTTCAAAGCTAAATTAACATAATAGTATGTAAATGTACGGATTAATATTTTCAAAATTCAATGTGCTTTTATTAACTTCACGCCCTATCGCATACCAATAGCAATGTAGGAAATGTACTGTTAAGATCTTCCCCACCTAACATCCAATTTGCTTCGATGCACTACTCGTATGTTTTAAGTATCAAAATTCAAAACTGCGCTTTTCGCGGTTCGATTTTGGAATCCAAAACCGTTACCCACGACCGGTCAGATAATACTTTTTTTTCATGAACCTTCTCTCTTTTTTATTTTAGCCAGAAAAAACTATAAAATGATTTAAGGGTATTTTTTAGTTCAACATATGTATAATATTTTTTCTTTCCAGACATCACGATGGCATCAGAAGGGTACTCGCCCAGTGAGCTGGAGTCGATGCCTGACCGTATAGCTGAGACGTTCACCGGTTTGCACTTGTTAGTGACTGGTGGTACTGGGTTCATGGGCAAAGTGCTGGTTGAAAAGCTGTTGAGGTATATTTCAATATAATTCTCGTCATAATGCATTCGTCGTAATGCATATATTTAAATATAACGATGAAAAAAAAGTTGGTCGAGGCGCAATGGCACGTCTGACTATAAATGATTGTGGATGAAATTATGGTTTTGGGTTCGACTCCCACTAGGGGAACAATTTTATTATTAGTTTCATTTACTTGTTCTGGTAACACGACAAAGCGCGGCGTTGAGTCCACCCAACAAGCAATGTCTCAAAATTTAAGCGAAAAGTAAACATAATATTTTTTAACTGATTTAATTAAAAGGCTTTCGTCACTCAACACGCAAAGTCTCGAATCCGTACGGAGAGTAAGTGAATAAAGAGGACGCTTACTGGGCCTTGGGAAATGTCGTCATGGCTCAAGGGCACAGGCGAGCGACTGTATGCGACGCGATGATGTAGGTTCGATTCCCACTCGGAGGCTTGAAATATTTAATATTTTCATGTCTTTGCTCTGGTAACGGCAAAATCGCGGCATTGAATTCAGCCACTCAACAAGCAATGCCTTCAGAATTCAGTGAAAAGTGGGGAACGCCAGTAAGATCCTTGCGTTCCAAAGGAACGGAGTGTCTTAAAACAACAGCGATACAGCGTGAAGCTTAAACAAATAAATAATAGTATTAACAACATTTTATTATTTGATAATGTGGTAAATCTCATTTCTCAAATTTTAGCACTGTTCTCATAAAAAAATTATTACTACAGGAAATGCCCAGATATCGGTAAAATAATGTTGCTTGTTCGACCGAAAAAAGGTAAAACTCCTAAGCAGCGTCTCGAAGAAATGCTCAATGATGAGGTAATTAATGTATTTGTTTATATGTGTTAATGTATTATAGTGGAGGCCGTCTTGACTGTAAATGCGATGGTTGTGGGTTCGATTCCCACTAAGTGGAATGTGGTATATTCATTTCCTCACTCTAGTAATAAAAAAAAGTCCGTTGAGTGACGGAACTTAACGCCGCGCTTTGTTTTGTTCCTAGGGCAAGGAAATGGAAATAATTTATTCCCTGAAGTTGAAGTAGTAGGTACTAATCGTAGCTTTTACAGCCAGACGGACGTATAAATATATTAATATCATAAATATAACTAAATTATGTGAATTTACGACCATCTACGAATATATAAAACCACAAATGCCGCAATGCCGAAAGTCCAGAGGTTTCCTAAACGTACTTGTAAAGTGCTCTCGACTAGTTATTTCACTATTTCATAACTTCGCTTACAACAGAACACTAATGTTTGTATGACTCAGTAATTTTAGTAAGAAATTTTCACTTAACACAAGTTTTTTTTTGCATGAAGATGTCAAACATTTTGCGGAATATAGTCAGAGTGAAAATGCAATAGTTGTGGATTCGATTCCCGCTCGGAGGAATGAATTATTATCATTTCGTCGCTCTAGTCAAAAGCTTTGTTAAAATAAAAAGAAATAAAAGTACCATAATAAGGAATAATTATATGAAACTAGTTATAGTTAATACATTCTAGCATTCTAATGCATTATTATAATTATAGCGACGTTTAAATATTAAGGTCATTTCGTGATCTTTTGTTACTTTGAATTTGAAATATTTTAATAAGATGTTGAATATTTTTACTATGAGAAACTATTTCTAAAGATCGAGGATCTTCGTGACGCAGTGGCACAACGTCTGGCTGTAAATGCACCGATTGTGGGTTTGATTCCCATTTTGGAAATTATATGAATTTACTCGCTCTGGTTAAAAGAAAGAGTGCAGTGTTGAGTTCCATCATTTAAAACGATATGTTTTGAAATCGGTTGGAAAATGAGGAATGCAGTGTATTGATACCGAGTTCCCTTTGTCTACCCTGGTATAGATAGGTATGCAAGATATACAGTAAAGCGTGTAAGATATACAGTAAAAAATGTGTTTCTCCGGTATAGTTATGAAATAGGAAGTTAAGTCCAATCACTGTGTAAAAGGATAAAATCAACGTCCGAAAGTGTCAGAAAAAGAGAACAGAGTGTTTTTTTAAATTATATCTTTCCGTATACTTATTCATAAAGATACGATACGATATCCAGTTTATAGTATAGTGTTAGTGACGAAAGCATGCAAAAAAAGGTTCTGAAACAAAAATTAGTGATAAGAGAGATAGGGTTTAGACCTTGGTTGATCTTCGCAAGCCCCGTGTTGATCACACTGGAGGATGTCAACGTAAAAAGCTGAAGACAGTCGACTAAGCTAAGAGGTATACTGTAGCGTTTGGAGCTCCGTTTTCATTGGGTTACTCTGTTAGAAAAATAAGAAATATTTTAAATAAAACTAATTTAACCGGATTAATCGCGTATATTTAAGATTTTACATTTTGGAAACCCGACGTTTCGAACACTTTGCAGTAGTCCGTGGTCACGGGTAGACTGAGGTGGCATTCGTCTGATTCGTCTCAGATTAATTTTGTATCCAATTAATTTTGTAATACATTTACAGTTATTTGGAAAACTCAGAGCTCTAAGAGGTGGTGTAGAACCATTACTGGAGAAATTGGAGATCGTAAACGGAGACGCGTCCGCACCAGATCTCGCTATCAGTGAAGCAGACAGACAGACGATCGTTGATAATGTTAATATTATAATACACGCTGCTGCTACTATCAGGTAGGAGACGTTTTCGTTATTAATTAAAAAATAAAAAAAAAATGTTCACTTTTCGCCGGTATAATGAAAAATATAATTCTGTTTCGCCTGTTTACTTCTAGTTCTCGCCCACGCCATCTTTTCGATTTTTTTTAATCATCTTCACGCTGTATCCCGTACACAGCAAGGTAACAGAGGGAACCTCGTGTTAAGACACGCCGTTCCCTATTTTCTGCCGAATTCTGGAGGCATTGCGTATTGAGTGGCAGAACTCAACGCCGCGCTTTGCCTCGACACCAGAGCGAAGAAATGGAAATATACATTTTAGTAAATATTTCATTTCCTCGAGTGGGGATCGAACCCATAACCAGTCGGTTTTACAGTGACACTTTGTGCCCCTGCACCACGACTGGCCTCTTTTCGATCTTATCCTAAATAGGCTAGTTTTAAAAATATTAGCGTAATATTAAGCAGCATTCCACGTGACTCATACTATCGCTTACAAAAGAATTTTGGCAGGATCAAACTAACGAACTATTCAGATTTATTATATTATAAAAAGATAATTTTTGAAAATTAACAATCAAGAGTACAAAAAAACATAATTTAATCTTTCTGATAGCCCTCTATTGTGGTTCATATTTAATTTTGAGAAATATTTTTTGTGGGACCGATTCCTACTTTTAGAATACTAGATTTTAATATTTTTTTTATTACTTAATAGTAGACTACTAGTAGTTACGTTATGTTAAAATTACGGCGTTAGTTTCCGTAATCTAGCACGTCATGTCAATTAGTAGGCGGAAAGTAGAGAATAATGATTTATGATGAGGTCTCAAAATATGTCAGTGATGTATGAGAAGAAAAACAATTTAAAGATAATATTATATTTGATAACTTCCTGTGTTTATCTAAATTGCTATAGACATGCTAAGCTTAGCCTAAAAACATGTCTAATATTTGTAAATATCAGCTAATGGTATTTTCGCGTGTTTAAAGTCATACTTCTATCATTGAGTCACCTGTTGCGGTGAGATATTGAAAATTATTATAAAGTCAATGACCGATTGTAAAACAAACGTTTTTGATGTCTAGAACATTTTTTAATACAATTTCTTCAAGTACTTTCTGCGAATTTAAGGACTTGGCGTATTTACTGGCGGAACTTGATCTGATATTTTAATACCAATTTCACACTTTTTCCCTGATGTAAAGGTTAGGACACTTACCTACCTACTTCCGTTCACGTTAGTACCTTAACCTATTGTTAAAGCACTCTCGTGTACGTAAATATCTTAATAGGAACGGAGTGTCCGAACATTAGGCGTTCAGGTTTTCTCTGCCTATGTGCAGGATACAGTGTGAAGCTAAAAAAAAGTATTACCCGGTGTTAAGTTGCGTAAAGATGCAAATCTCATCAAATTGGGCGAAAAATGAATGGAGTGACTTAATAATTAACACGGTTCTCTCTACTTACCTTTTTGCATGTGGGATACCGCGTGAAGCTATATTTTTTATTTATATTGAATTTATATTATTACAGATTCGACGAAGAACTTAAAAAGGCAGTGTTACTTAACGTGCGTGGAACGAAACTCGTTTTTGAGTTAGGGAAGAAGTGTAAAAACCTTCAGGTGAGTGTGATTTTTTATATACTTTATTATTATTATTTTCGTGAGGATCTCGGGTTCAAATGAATCCTGTTCTTTGGAAGGCTTAAATGGGGACGCAGGTCCTACACGTAGAGGCTTCTTAGAGAATATAAAAATGTTTTACTGTGATACATTAGTCGGGATCCATCTCTGAGTAACCGTTTTATTGCTAGATGATCACCAGATTATTTGGTGATCATGACACATTATCTGGTGATCATCAGTGGAAAATATGAAAATATAAACTAGGACTGTGGATTAGATTTTTAGATTTTGGGTTATTGAATGAGGCTAACTTATTATTATTATTTTATTTAAAAAATTTATTCCTGGGAGTTGATAAAAAATATTAAATGTAAAACTGTAAAATGTAAAACATGCCCCTACTATAAAACCTACACCCCTTATGTTTTAATAATTCATTCTTTACGCACTTCCTTAACAAACATTGATGATGATTGATTTTAAAATAAAATTAAGAAATTATCTTCACGCTACTTCCCCACTTTCCACCGATTATTGGAGGCATTAAGTGTTTAGTGACGGAACTTAACGCTGCGCTTTGTCTTGACACCTGAGCGAAGAAAATTTATATGTTTCATATAAATTTAAATAAATATTTCAAACACCCACAACCAGTCGCGCTTACAGTCACACTTTGTGCTTTGCGCCACGACTGGCCTCATATTATGTCCTGAACGAAGCTTATAAGACTGTAATAAGCAGAGTGCGAAGTACTAGGTAGGGATATATATGTGCCGAAAAGTAAAAGAAAATTAAGCTTTGTCACCTGTTAATGTCAAAGCAGAATGTTCGACTTATCGTTTTATTCCTAAAAATTAATTAATTAATTAATTATTAATTTAATAAATAAATAAATAAAACATTAAGTCAAGAAAAATGAGAAATTTAAGAAATACATTTACATGTAATAGATATATTTATAGCTAAAGTATGTGATGATGAAATACAAACAGAAAAAGACAACTCAATTATTTACATTAAAAATGACAAAAAAAATAAAGAACAAAATATGTAATACTCCTAAAAAAACAATATTTTACTGGGTTTTCATCCATCTGTAATGATGAGCAATAATTATCATTAAAAACGATATTATTTTAGCTGATAAAGGTTTTCCAGAAATAAAAACAGATGCAGATTGAAGTGGAAAATAGGTGAAGATTGTTATGCCCCCCTTCCTTCAAAATAAGAGTGAATTTTCCATAGAATTTATGTCGAAAAAATAATGCAAAGATGTGTAATGATTTTATATTTATTAGTTTTAATATTCGCAATAATTTATTATAAAAATGTAAATCAACCTCTTTGTTTAATAAAAAGATGTTTTTTAAAAAGAAGTAATATAACTAATATAGAACTGTCATCAGGGAACATTAATAAAATGACGCTTTATGTGGTAGGAAAATTCGAGATATACTTTTAGACTTGGAGCGGAAGAATAAAGAGGATCTCTAGAAAAACATATTGTATTAGAATTTAAGACAGACATTGTACAAGTTAAATAGTATTTAACTCTGGAAGAAATATAAGTTCTGTAAAAGCATCGAGGTGTTTGATTCCTTTACAGATACAGTTCGGGAATTTTATAAATAATTTGGTATATTCCAAATTTTGATTAAAATTCCCGAAAATTTATTTCACTGATTTCAGAACATTGTACATTTCTTCTGTGTATTGGTAAATTAACACAGCCCATTTCACATATTATTTTTATTTGGATATAGTTCGAGTATTGTTAAAATGTTGACATTTTATTACGCGCTTATAATTTATTTTTGATGTTTTAATACATAGTAGTAGTCAGTGCTCTTACATGTATTCCAAGAGGCGCAGGTTCAAATTCCTCTACGTTCAAAATATTATACGTAAATTTAATTTCTATTATATATTTACAGTTATTCATCCACATATCCACTGCCTACTGTCACTTGCACGAAAAGCTGTTAGAAGAACGTCCGTACCCACCGCCGGCGGACCCACATAAGATAATCGACGCTATGGAGTGGATGGATGAGGAGACTATTGCTACTATTACTCCAAAGTAAGTCAAATTTACTAGATCCATCTAAGAGATCTAAGTTCTGTGCTCTCCCGGGATGTAGTTAACGCTCAAGATTTGACTTTGTTATTTTTTACCACCAAATATATTTCCTTAAGAATATAAGAGGCCGGTAGTGGCGCAGGGGAAAAAGTGTATCTCGTTTATAATTGTACGCTTGTGCCCCTGCGCCACGACTGGCCTTCATGAGTTTATTTATTGTCTTAGATTACTAAGTAAGCTGCCAAATTCCTATGCCTTTACAAAGGCTTTAGGAGAAGCCTTGGCGGTGGAAGCGATGGAACATATACCAGTGATTATCTTACGACCGTCTATAGGTAAGTTAAAAAATTTTGACGTAGTTAAGCGCTGTATATTTTAATAGTGTAGACCTCATGGCCAAGAAGAGTTTAATATTTAATATGTGCCATGCCAGCTATTACCTACGGCTGCGGCATGAATCACACATGAGAAGATCGCCTATACCGGTTATATCTGACTGTAGTTTCTGACATTAGCGCATTCAACCAAACGAACTATTGAACTTTATAATATTAGAATAGATTATTTTAATAATCAGCTTCACGCTGTATCCTGCACACTGCAGGGTAGGCAGAGGGAACCTAGTGTGTTAAGACACGCCGTTCCCCACTTTCTGCCGAATTCTGGAGGCTTTGCGTGTTGAGTGGCAGAACTCAACGCCGCGCTTGTCCTCGACACCAGAGCGAAGAAATGGAAATATAAATTTAAGTAAATATTTCATCTCCTCGAGTGGGGATCGAACCCACAACCATTCGGTTTTACAGTCACAGCTTGTGCCCTTGCGCCACGACTGGCCTCAAGATTATTTATTGCACTTAAAAATAAAAAGGTTAAGCAATATAGATTTTTTGTTAAAAAAACCATTTAGCACTTAAGCCGTTATGACTATTTGACTGATTTGTGTGATTGAGTATAATGATTGAATAAATTATTGATTTTTCAGTGATACCTATCTGGCAAGAGCCGTTACCAGGTTGGACTGACAATATAAACGGACCAACTGGATTGTTAATTGGTATGTACATCGAAGTTATAGCTACAGCTTCAAATACTTAGTGTCTAGACAGTCGAGAATTCGAGATATTAGGTGGCGGAACTCAATATCGTGATTTGTTTTCTATATTAATAAATATAGATATTTGTGATGAGTGGTGGAATTCTACGCTGCGCTTTACCTCATTACCGTTAGACCAAAGAAATGAAAATATGAAATATTTCATTTCCTCGAATGGGAATCGAAATCACAACCTGTCACGTTCACAGTCACACGCTTGTGATAGACCTCAATACATAAGTTTCAAATTTCAAATAAAACTTTTAAAATATTATTTTACCTAATATAAAAAAATATATATAATTTTCCAGGTGCTGGCAAAGGAGTTATAAGAACGATGTACTGCAAAAGCAACAGCTACGCCGACTACTTGCCAGTAGATGTTTTTATAAACGGCATTATGATATGCACTTGGAATTATATTAAAAATGGGTAAATTGTTGTAGTATTAAATATAATAGTTACTGATTAGTTTATCTTTTTATCTATACAGCTTCTCGCTTTGCCCCACGTAACAGAGGGAACATAGGGAACCTAGTGTTAAGACATTACGTTCCCCAAGCGCCGCTTTGGAGACAATTTTTTGGAAGTAGGGGAGTAGAAATAGGGAAGCCGACTAATGCTCTTTTCAGAATGGTTTTGTATCCACCCCAGAATTTGTAATAACAAAATTTTACGCAGAAAAACAAATGTTGAACATAGTGGATAACTGAGCCATATGTTATTATATAACTTTGTCAAAATACTTATACGTTTGCTACAATGTTATTTTTGTTGTGACTATCTCTTTAGCTTAGACTGGTCAGATGGCAAGAGAGGTTCTATTTATTAAATATTTTCTAAAAAAGGAATCTCAAAAATCTGTCTAACTGTGAATAATATTTTATTTTACATTTTCAAAAAGTCACACGTTCAAATCCCCGATACGTTAAAATTATTTTTACCTATTTTGTAACATTTTAGTGACACAGAAAGAAATGTAGTGAATTTCACTTCATCCGCCGAAATCAAAGTGACGTGGCTCGAGATGATTGATGCTGGGCGAGAGATCATTATGAAGAGAGTGCCTCTAAACGGTGTTGTTTGGTAAGTCCACACATTTCTAGAAGTCGTGCATTCTTTTCATGACTTTTATTTTCTGAGTCATCTTTCTCTTATGTATTTTGTTCGGATATTATCCGAAAATTCAAAGCCGTAGGATGATCTTTTTTCATTTAAATGTGGTAAAAATACATCACCTTGTCGCTGTATCCCACACACAGGAGGGTAAATATAGGAAACCTCGTGTGAAGACACTCAGTTCCCCACTTTCTGTCCAAGTCTGGAGGTATTGCGTGTTGATTAGCGGAACTCAACGCCGGGCTTTTTGCCTTGGTGCCAGAGCGAAGAAATGAAAATATGAATAAATTCATTCTTTCGAGTGGGAATCGAAGACACAACCGTCGTTTTACAGTCACACCATTGTACTCCTGCGCCACGAAGGGCTCATTTAATTATGTCAATTATTATTAAATTTAAATGAGGTATTTTTAATTATTAGCAACAGCCTTTAAATGTTTTTGCTTATTAAGTGGACTTAGAAAAGTGGGGAACGGAGCGTCTTAACAGTAGGTTTATGCGCAAAAAGTGTTGGAAAGAGATAGTGGGGCAGTAAACAGTATGTTTGACAGTGACAGTTGTGGGTTCAATTTCCACGAGGAGGATTATATATTAAAATTATTTTTATTTCTTTGGTAATTTAAAACCACCCCCACACCACCAAAGTTATGCCACTCTTCGTCTTAAGTTCAAATGAGAAACTTTTAGTTGCTTATCTCTTTGCTTGCGCTGCTACAAAGGATATAGCGTGAAACTGAAGTAAAATATTTAGGCGCAAATTTTTTGAAAATAGTCGTGGGGTAGGGGCACAAACGTGCAACTAGACATGACAGGTTGTGGGTTCGATATTATTTAATGTCATATTGCTAAAATTGGGCGGTGCGTAGAATACGGAGTGTTTTATCACGCTGCTATATACAATATAATATATTTTTACAAAAAACTTATAAATTTGTCAAAACATAAAATAAGTATACCCCCTTTTGTACATGTATTTTTATATTTCTAAAAATGTATGCAATAAAGAATAAATAAATAAATAAGTATACCCAAATTTATCATTTTATCCATGTTATAAAAAAATATTTTTCAGGTATCCAGGCGGTTCTATGAAACATTCGAGGTTGTACCACAACATCTGCGCGTTGTTCTTTCATTGGATCCCAGCTATACTTATTGACACCCTACTGTTTTGTTTAGGATATAAGCCAGTGTAAGTGTTTATTAAAAAAAACAATTTCACGTTGTATCTCCCAAGCCTAGTGTTAAGACAGTTCGTTCCCCACTGCACCACCCAGTGTGGTGTAGATGTGTGGGCTAGATCCCAACTCGGGGGAATGATAGTATTTAAATAAGTTTAATTTCTGAGAGGTTGAGTTCAGCCATTGAACACGCAATGTCTCGAAAATTGGGCGGAATGAGAAAAAAAATTAACACTAGTTTCCTCTGGCCTGCTATTTACAGGATATGGCGTGAAGTTGAAAAGAAATATATAATATATGATTATTTTTTATGTGTCGTATATGGAAAATATCTTTTCCGTTACTTTTTTCATGGCATGAAATGTGACTTATTGACCAATGTATCTAAGTGATAGTAAAATAGAGAGGAATGTGACTTCTCACAATGTGTGTGGCATGTGTGTGGCACCCTAAAAATTTGAGGCTTAGCTTAACTACAAGTGCGAAGACGGATACCTAACTAAAATATCCATTATTATGATGAAAATCTTAAAACAGGCTCTTAGCAATATGAGAGGGATTTCGCGTTTATAATATATTTAATATATACTACCGGCCTGCTCGCGGCTTTGCCCGCTTGAATTACATGATTATTCATTTAAGAAATATAAATATTACAAACAGCGTTAATTATTAATTAATTGATTTGGATAAGTACTCACGATATTATTTGTAAAATAACTTATATTAGCTCCTGTACAGTTTTTAAATTAGTAACATATATTATTAGTTAAATATATAATTGGTATACAGAATATACATAGAAAGCACGTTTTTAGGCATTTTTATATAATCTATAAAATAATCAACATTTTCGGGCAAGTTCAAGTCGTACTCATGCCCCGAGAGTTTTCGTACCAGTTTCATGAAAGGAGATATACCAAAAGAATAACTAATTAAGTTGTCATTTTGTATCAATTTAAGTACAGATTAAAATTTGTACTTAATGGTTTTTTCTGTGACACAAATACAAATAAGTAGTCAATTTTTGAAAAATAATTTTGGAATTTTCCTTTACGTTCCATAAGTTTTA
>JAAIXJ010000167.1:333734-448815 GCA_013403705.1 Heliconius hermathena
AATAGATAGCGTTACTTGTATCGATTTTTTAATATCTCAAATATTAACTTCTTGAAAACTTAAATACTTATATCTTTTGATAGAGTGAAGCGATTACAATGAAATAAACACTAAAAGCTACTTTGATTTATTTGTAATTTTTATGTATAAAAGTTGCTTAAATTTATTGTGTACTTTTTACGTGATACGTGTTCACATAAACAGACAAACAGACAAACAGATAAACAGACAAACAGACAAAAATTCCAAAAATGTTGGAAATGGATTCTGTTAATTATCCTTTAACACCCTGGCTAATTTTTTTTTAAATATTTTCAATGTACAGAAACGACTTTTCTACAGATTTATTATAAGTATAGATATAGATTATATATTTAATAAGCTAATATATTGTTTTCTTTCACAGACTAATGCGTGTACACCGCCGTATAAGCAAAGGCTTCGACGTATTCGAATATTACACGAACAATCAATGGGATTTCAAATCGGACATCGCTCAAACTGTTAGAAAAAGCTTAAATCCTAGAGAAAGGAGAGACTACAAAGTTGATGCGATAGGTAAATTTTCATTATAATCTTTACTTAAATATATTAATGTCTCAAAAGTACATAGATATTGAAAGTTTCAAACATTTTTAAAGTGTTATTTCACACGTTGAAATGAAATAATATTATTAAGAAAACGTATAAAAAAATTAAGTAGTGGGAGACGGGGTCAACCCATTGTAAGCCCTACTGAGTAGTCAAAACGCGTAGACGGTTGACGTGGAAAGGAGAAGGAAAATGTTGGACCCAAATGTAAGAGTTGAGATATGATCTAAAAAAAATGGTATTTTTTTTAGCTTGAGAATACCAAAAATCAGCTTAATTGATTTCTGGAAGCAGGGATGAATACAACGAAAAATTTTAGGTTAACAATAGATAAAAGATATAAATAATCGGCTATAGTACAACGAAAATAAAAAAAGTTGAAAATTTTAATTAAGTTTAAGTATTTTAACGTACTTATTAGTTATATATGCATAGTATAAATAAAGAAAACATCAATTAATTTCTGAAAAAACAAAAAGAAATCCATTTGAATCAACTAAAATCAGTTCAATTCTTAAGTCGGTCGATCGATTAAAATCAATCATATTTTAAATGACAGATGCGACAGCTGATTGACACTGACACCTTTTCTAATGATTTTTGCATCATTTGCTTCGCACGTTTCGTTCGTTTGGATGCTTTTTGAGTGCTTTCCTATTTGTTTGGGATTTTCAACGACTGCGGTTTTTTTTACGGTTTTTTTTCTTAATAATCACCTATTTTATAGAGGTTGATTGTGCTGTAAACTTAACCTCACTTTTATCAAATCTCTAATAACTCAACTCTCAGATTACCAATACTGAATCTATAGAATTATACCATATTTTTCTTTACATTCAGGGTCCAGCAATGTATGCAATCGTTTCAGTCTCCTTTCTATAAGCTTTCTAAAATAGTATTTTCAAAGTCCCGTCCAAAGTCGACGCTCAAAGTTTTTTAATCTACACTAAAGATTTTAATGTGGTTTTTACTAATAGACAGTGATTCATTATCTATATTTATTTAAAAAAATAATAAATTGATTTTTGCATAGGTTTGGACATATTGAAATACTTCGAGGACTGCATCAAAGCTGCCCGTATATATATTCTGAAGGAGACCGATGACACTTTGCCGGCAGCTAGAAGGCATATGCAAATGTAAGGAAATAGTTCAAAATCTTTAGAAAAATTAAAACAAATTTAAAATCGTACAAAAATCATATTATGTTAATAACTTGATTGGATTTTAAATGTGTTAATCAGTAATAGTTAATATCTATAAGTTATAAGTCTTGTCACTTTTAGCTCAACTGTCAAATTAAACTGACATTTAGTTTTTTTTTTCAGTATGTGGTTTGTAGACTTAGCGACCAGATTTATATTTTGGGCTCTCATCTTCTACTGGCTGAGTGGATGGATCTCAGCGTTCTACACTTTTTTAGTTGGTTCGAGTGAAATAACTCATAAACCCATGGTAGAATAAATAATAATAAAAAATCTTTATTTTAGACTTTTGGTTCATATCATTTTTTAAGAGTATGCGTATTGCGTAAGTATTGATAACGTTTTTTCTTTTTTTTCCCTGTTCGTAAATAGTTCCAGTAACTCATCAGGGGACTTTAAACTTTATATGCCGTTAAAAGTTTATATGTAAATGTATGTACGGATGTTAAGCGGATTAAGACTACAGATAGCCATAATATATAAGTATATTTTGATAACTGATAAAATGTAAACCCTTACGTCATGATTATTTTATACTATTAATGAAATATATAATGAAACTAGTTTTACTGTAAAAGGTGCTAGAGGTCGTGGTGCAGCGGTACATTAGGTTGTAAACACGTCTGTTGTCAGTTCGATTCCTATTCAGGGAAATAAATTATTCTATTTTTTCCCCTGGTCTAATACTAAGCGCGAAATTGAGACTCATACCCTGTTATATGCGGAATACAGAGTGAACCTAAAAAATCGCAATTATATATTAAGTAGTGAAATAACACTACTCCCTTCACTTTCCGTCTATGATAAAATTTAACTTCCTACATAACTTTTTTTAATTTCCCGCTGTATCCTATATATAGCAGGGTAGGCAGACGGATCTTAAGAACCTACTATTAAGACTTTCATTCAGTAGACAAATTCTTGCGAGATGGGAATCGAATCCACAACCTATCACCCTTACAATCTCACGCTTGTGCCCCTGTACGATGGGCCTCTGTGTGCCTTTAGTTAACTTTATTTTATACATAAACAGTATTATGTGTTTTATATTTTTTGTTTATTGTGATTGCTTAAAATAAAATATATATATATTAAAAACGGAGAATTGACTCTACTTATATTGTATTTTTTTTTAATATAAAGAATATTATTTGTATATACTTCCATATATTATGTATAGGTAGCGAGATTCGAATCCGCGCTTCTTGGAAAACGTTCATAGTTTTCTAGTGTGGAATGACATTTAAAAAAATGTAAAAGATTGTTATAGGTGTAATATTTTTACGAACTTTTGTAAATTTTCGTAATGGATGTAGCTTTAACTTTTTATATTTTATAATTTTTTAATAAAATATTTTTCTGAACTTTTGTTGTTTTTTAGTGTTCCATACCCAAAGTGTGAAACGGGACCCAATTACTAAGATTCCGCTGTCTATTCGTCTGCCTATCCGTCTGTCACCAGGATGTATTTCATGAACCATAATTCTTTCAGTTGAAAACTTCAACAGACGATGTATTTCTAAAAAATATAACAAAGCAAACATTTAAGGGGCCTCCCATAAGACAAGCTGATGATTTTTTTGGCGCTGTTATAGGTAGTGTTATCAATAACTTTGAAGCCTATATTTGTGTATACAGTGTTGACAGTGTCTAGCGCGATGGTTGTGTGTTCAATTCCCGGTTAGGAGAATAATTGATTATGTCTCCGCTCTGATCAGTATAGTTCGGTTCTGTCGCTCAACAAATACGAGAATTAAGATCGGAATGTCTTGTGACATTAGGTTCCCTCTATGTAGGATAAGTGCTGATAAAATATATATATTGCAGTATGTTTCTTCTAAGAACTTAAGCCCGGTTTCTGCCACCAACGAGAAGTAAACTATTAACGAAGAGTTTTGTATTTTGTGGTTAATTCCCTCCGCTCCATGGAACTGAGTGATGAGTCTATTACAATATTGTTGTGTGAGTGAAACACGTAGTTAACCGGGCTTTACTAGAGCTAGGGAAACGAAAATTATTTAAATACTAGTGGGCCGCTCGCGGCTTCGCTTGCTTGAACTACATGATTATTCATTATACATTCAATAAACAGAATTGATTGACAACTATAATGACTTCTAATATGATTTTTTATTACTATAACACTATAATCTGTAATTTCCGATTCTATTAGCCAGATCAGAAGAGATCCCATCTCCACAGCATTCATCTTTATTTCATTCTTCTTCTGTAATACCCACGATTCGTTGCCGTATATCAGCGTTGATACTGCATTGTGTATGGTCAAACGTGCAGCTGTGGTGACATTTCGCTGTCTCATCAATGCAGCCATGGCACCGTTAACCCTGTTACGAGCAACAATACGCCTTTCCGCCTTCATGTCGTATCATCCATCTCTAGTGAACATAGTTCCCAAATATATCACTTCATTTACTTTACACTTTTTCTAATATTTTATTTTGGTTCATTCCTTGGAGACAGCTATCCAAATATAAATGGAACTGCCAAGCTGACATGGCGCATCCTTGTTTAACACCCTACTCGCACGCTACTTTTCTACTTTCATAGATAAGCGTGATCATACATACAGACTGACATATTTTTTTTTGCTTTCTATTATTTTTTTAAGTGCCCCTCTATCCATTTCAGTCAAAAATACAAAATGTACAGACAACATTTTTACTGTTTCATAATATAATATGTATTGATAATTTACATTTAAATTCTTATATAATTGAGGCCAGTAGTAGTAGTGGCGCAGGGGCACAAAGTGTGACTGTAAACACGACTGGTTATGGGTTCGATCCCCACTCGAAGAAATTAAATATTTGTTTAATGTTTAAAAAAAAATTGCTTCCCTTTGCCTACCTTGCTGTATGAAGGATACAGCATGAAGCTGATTTAAATTTAAAATATTCATTTAAAATATACGCTTTGTTTAGAATAGCGTCTACTATGCCATGCCACCACCACTTGTAAATATCCATAAAAGAAAAATAACACGTTTTTTCCAATAGGGTAATATAAAGATAGAAAATATTCTGTTCCCGATGCACCATTCAATGTTTCAGACAACGGAGCGGAGAATTTAAAATAATACACATATATAATAGATAATTCCCCCTAGTAGGAATCGAATCCACGATCATTGTGTTTAGTACCAAATGTTTATATTCCATCTATTTATATAGGGTCCCTTTGCATACCCTGCTATATGCAGGATACAACATAAAGTTAAAAAAGGAGCAAAAAAAATCCATTCCCCCGTGTGGAAATTGAACACACAACTGCTTACAGTCAGACGCTGTGCGGCCTCAAGTTTCATACTTTGTACATATATTTTAAAATTATAAAAATAATTTACAAAAAAAATCTTTTTTGTGTTTTTTATTATAAAATGGAAATTTGAATTAACTTCCTTATATACATTTTAGGTAAAAAAAGGTCGATTTTCTAAATCGGATTGTGTTTTAGTATGCGATGGTGAACTTCTTGTATAATGAAAAGAAGAACCACGTCATCAGTGATAGCGTTATCATTATTGTTATCACGTGGACTACGAAGCGTCTGTAAAAGAAAAAATATATTTTAAAAATATTGTAATGTAGCCTATTTGTTGAACTTACAATTACATTTTTTTCTGCTTCACGTTGTATCCCGCATGCAGAAAGGTAGGCAGAGAGAACTTAGTGCTAAAGCACTCCTCCACTCCCAGTTCTTTACTTTCTTCCGAATTGTAGAGGCATTGCGTGTTGAGTGGCGGAACTTAACGCCGCGCTTTGACGTTGATAACAGAGCGAAGAAATGAAAATATTAATAAATAATAATCCACTCCCTCGAGTGGGAATCGAACCCGCAATCGATATAATACAGTCAACACGCTTGTACACACGACTACGTTACGCCACTATCTACGCCTATGTGCACCACGACCTACTCTACTAGTTATATATTTAAGTAAGATTTTAACTGTGGCTTTGTTCCCGATATTAAATGGAAATATGCTATTTTCTAAACATAGTAATACAGTAGTAGCATAGATACCAATAACGTAAACACATACTACTACAAAAATACTACTAAAGGTTAATCAACTTTGAACTTTGCCGCCAATACCTACGACTCGATTTCGGAATGAGGCGTATGCGGCGGTTTCCCTTTGATAGGTTTGTGTGCGTGCGGCGTTCTTGACAAATGGCGTTTTATATTACAACAAAAAATTTATTATTTATTTTGTTTGAAAAAATCACTTTTTCATTTTTGAGAATATATTTGTTTTTAATTGTATTAGGCTTTTATAGAGTAGGTAAAACTGTGGTTTCATTTAAAGTGGTGCTGACACTTCCAACCTGTATGTATATGGGGCTCATAATTGGTTTCCGTAATCTGCCGAACTTTAGTAAATCCCGAAGTACCATAGAACATACAGCCTTCCCTGAAAAATGGACTAAACAGCACAAAAGAATATTTTAACATAATCGACCAAATACTTACATTTTAAGCAATTTTCTAGCTCTAGGTAAGGTTGATTCGTCTTCCTTAAGAATATATTTCCTGGTGCCCAATATATAATCCTTCAAATATGCATCGAAGTTTAAGTGCGATAAATCTGTATAGAATATCTCGTTTTCATCTTTATTTATTCTGTTTTTTAGTGCGAGAAAGTTTTTATTTCTGAAGTGCCATTGCTTGGTAGTGTAGAATTGGAGTACATTCAGGCCGTGGCTGATACGTTTGTATACGTTGACCATACTGAGAATAAAAACAAATGTATTTTTATTTTATATGAAACGCTAAAATTTAATTAATCGGATAGACTGGACTGAACTGGATTGAACTCCCCGTGACCACGGACTACTGCATAATGCAGAGCGCCCAAAATGTTAGGTTTCCAAAAACGTATAAAAAAAATTATGGAGTCGACTCCCACTTGGAGGAATAAAACATTTAATATTTTCATTTTCTCGCTCTGGTAACAACCTAAAGCGCGGCATCCATCACGATTGTGTTAATTTTGTTTCGTTAATAATATTTTTTAACATTACGTATAATACCGCATATAGCAGAGTAGGCAGAGGGAACCTGTCCCAAAATATTTTCTCAATATTTGATTAATTGTCGTGCTTTTGAGTTTGACTTTGATTTGACTATAATAATAGAAAATTGTTAATCTTTTAAGAAATACTTACAATGTCTTCCTTCCCAATAAAAACAGGAGCATATCTACCAAATAAGCCGGTATCAAATGTGTTAAGAATACCATTATATTATGGTATAGGCGATTTGACTTGATAGTACCACCGGGATACCACAGAGCCACTGTGTACGGATATTTCAATACCCAGCGTTTACCTGAAGATTAAAATATATATATATATATATATATATATATATATATATATATATATATATATATAAATGTTTTTTTATGCTTTTGGGAAAACATACTATACAAAGTAAAGTATTCTAACTGTAGTTTCTCATTCGTCGCGGAGAATAAACGTAGAATTGTTAATAAAAAAGAAAAAACAAAGGGAATTAACCTTACCATTTTGGGAAACGGAGTGTCTTATCTCTTGGTTCCCTCTGCCTACTTTGCTGTGTGCAGTACAGCGTGAAGGTGATTTTTTTTTACTTGTACGGTATAAGTTATTGAGACTGCCCGTTAGAGTACTCGTATAGTCAAGTGGGCAACTTAAAGAAATCATTGGAAATTTTTAAGTTAATGTATAAGAATATATAAAATCTATCTATATAGTCACATGAGTCTAGTTTTAAGTGATGTCTAAAGCAATCTTTTAAAATATTTATAATGAAAAGAAATGTATTAATAACAAAAGTGCGGCCCACATGTCTATAGTATAAGGAATAATAATAATAGTAAAGTTCCTCAAAAAATAAAATTCCTCACTCTGCAGCTTAAGCCCCCGATGGCCTAGACCTTTATCCAGCCGCACCGTTGGGACAGTTTTTTTTGCATATACATGTATTTTTTTTTAATTTAAAAACTGAATTTGTGAAGTAAGTTGACGGTGGATAATTTTACGTGACAACGTTTTATCAGTGATGAAAAAATTGCAATATATCGAATTAAATGAAATTAATATCACTAATCGCTATGTGAGGGATACAGCGTGAAGCTTTTTAATGTAATCACTAGATTATAATTATTTTGTAGTATTTAGCCAGTCTTCGCTTCCGCACTTACTTACAGGAAATGACATCTTGGTCCATATTCGGCGAAAGGGAAAGCTGACCTTGACTATAGATGACCGAGGAACAATGCCACCGACCATTCCCTCGGTGCCATAGCTCAATGTCTAAAGTTAAGTTCAGCCAAAAAGCTGTTAGGCGAGCTCTATCCTCTTTGGATATCCAAAAATTAAGCGGGCCAGATGGCGTCTCTCCTTTAGTGTTCCGATCATATGCTCCTGAAAACTTACCAGTGGTAACGCGTTTGCTCCGACACTCTTACTCAGTTGGCGTAGTCCCAGTCTCGTGGAAGAGCGCTCTTATCCATTCAATCTCGAAGAAAAGGTTGGTTCCGATCCATCTAACTACGGCAATATTTCAATATTGTAATGGAAAGCATAATAAATAGCCAGGTCATAATTTATCTGAAGGATCACCGATCACTCACCGGTGATCTTTTCTAATTTACCCACTGCTTGGCTGCGGCTATCGAAGCAAGATAGAGGGTTGCAAGAGGGCTTGGAGGAGAGGAGTGCCAGTTAGTCTGAACATGACTAAGTCCTTTGGTCGAATATTACATGAGGTTTCCGAGAATTTATTCATATAGATCGCCAGCTTTCTCACTGGGCGCAATATCAAGGTCACTGTCAACGGTCTTTGCTCCGATAATATACATAGGCCCCAGGTTCGGCCACATACCAAGAACTGTTCTCATTTGTGGGCTGGTGCACTTCAGTATCAGCTTGATCCATTTGATAACATAAAGATATTATACTATATATAATTAAACGACCCCATAGATAATCACAATGTGCTATTTAATTACAAATAACAATTAAAGACAGATGCGTCATAAGCGGAATGCTTAGGCCGAACGTGCCACTCTATCGGTTATTCCTCGTTCTCGATTGCACGCTCTGCTCAAGCGGAACGTGACATTGTGTTATGTTTTTTTCATGTGTGTAATCACATCAAAAATGAAAAGCTTTCCCCTTTTAAAATAAAAATATTGAAGTAAAAAAAAACTAACCTAGTTCAATAATTTCGCCCCAAGTAATCCTCTGCACTCCTGATAGCGTTATATTGTAGATCGGCATTTGTTTTGGTCTGAAATAAATAAATGTGAGTGTGTCTTTAGATAATAAACATCTTAAAATATACTACAAGATGAAACTTGTGTGTCTACAAGTGACTAAAAGAAATCTGGTCACGCTACTTAGTTCATAGATATTTATTGCTTTAATATTTTTACGTGAGTTTTTTATCCCTAACCGTAATCGAAAATATTAAATAACCAAAATAAAAAAAAAAACTATCTGTAACAATAACCGAATCCGGTACAAATTTTGGATAATTTTGGATAAGTTTAATACTGTTAATAAGAGATTAACTTATAACATTCGTATTATGTAGTACCATAAAAACGAACGAACGCACCAATTAACACAAGGGTAGTTACGGATGTAACATTATGAATCTGAATAAGGATAGGTTTATAATAAGAATACTATGTATATCGGTTTCAGTTTCGATTACGGATAGAAAATAATAATAAAAAAATCCTTTTTGTTTACTTTTTAGAAAACGTATAAAAATTTGAACTGAGGCCAGTCGTGGCGCAGGGGCACAAAGTGTGACTGTAAAGTCGACTGGTTGTGGGTTCGACCCACACTCGAGGAAATGAAATATTTATTTACATTTACATTTTCATTTCTTCGCTTTGGTGTCGAGGCGAAGCGCGGTGTTGAGTTCCGCCACTCAACACGCAATGTCTCCAGAACTCGGCGACGACTAAATTCCCTCTGCCTATCCTGTTGTGTGCGGAGTACAACGTGAAGCTGTATAAAAATTTGAACGCAGCAGGATTTGAACCCGCGCCTCTTCAAAAAAGTCCAAGTTGGACGTTTCCTAAAAAGTATATTTTTTTCCTAAGTGTTGAATAACAATTTAAAATTGTTAAAAATATCCTTTTTGTTTGTTTTCAAAAATAAACTTTCTAGACGTTATTATATTTCACAAATCAAGCCCTTTCATTTGATATCCATGTTTTGTGGGTTGTGCAAAAATTTGTAATCCACCAATTCAGTGCTGAGGCCATCTTGAATTAATAACAATATTAATTATATGTAAACTTCATTGTCGTCAGACCTATAGTCGTGATTCAAATTTGAGTTATATCAAAAACTAGGCCAAATTGAGCTTGCAAGATTTCATTTACACTAATAAACAATTAAATTATTTCGGATTATTCGTTAATTGCGGACAATTTCACATTACTTCATTCGACATTATTCTTATTTTTATATGGATTCGATTATACAATAATGGATAGTTTTTATTTAAAATATCCGATAATGTCAGGCATGTGGATACGGAATCTACAAACCCACAACCGTCGCGTTTATCATTACGGCGTAAATCCGCCGGCACGGCGTAAATGTATAGTATTTTTATTAACTATATCGTATTTTTACTTAAAGCTTACTTATCAATGGCTGTCAAATAAGCAATCAATATGCATCCGTTGACCACTACATCTACAGGTACAGCGTCTGCAGTGTAAGATGGATTGCAGAGCATAGAACGTAAGACACCTGAAAAGAAAATAATAACTATAATAGATATATATTTTTTTGTCATATTTACGGTATAAATAATGATTTATAAAAAATATGACAAAAAAATGTGTATCTATAGGTTTTAAAAAATAATTATAGAAAATGAAACTGACTTCAAATACCTGTTAGTAGCTTAAGAACCGACTGCATAAATCTGCAGGTCTCTGTTTTTTTAATGAAACTTATTTTTGAGAACATGATATTAGAATAGATTACACCAGGTTTGCCTAGAAGAATCCTGTCGCAATCATCTTTAATTAAATTTATGGTAATGCGTTTCTGTTGAAAAATTACACTCATATGTTTTTTATGTGAATTCAACACCATTTGAAAGAAAATCACATAAGGAATTGGAAAAACAATTGTCACCCCTCAATCTGCCGCAACCCCAGGGTTGTCTGGTTTAAACAGGTCACTTAATGTTGATAATTTGGACTTATGTGTTATAAAATTAAAGCTTGTTTTTTTTCAATACTATGACACGTGGTTGACTGGAAAATAACTGCCGCAAGCAGAGGTTACCATCGATTTTGAAATATTTTATGGTTACGGTTGACTATGAGAATAGATGATGAAATGCGCGGTCTGCGTTATGTTTTAAAGAAAAATATCACGTAATCTAACTGTTAATTTGTTAAATGATGATTTTAATAATATTAAGTACATACAGAAAACTAATATATGTAATGATAAAATCATCTTAAAAATAAGTTTAATTAAAACCACAGATACCTGCAGATTTATGTACTGGGATCTCGACCTATATTATATATGTCTTCAAATGCGTAGAAAGTTGGATCTTTATAATATAAGAGTTAAATATAAGAGTTTTATATAAGAGTTTGCTTATTCGAACCCGCTTATCTCAGGAAATACTGGTTCAAATAAAAAAAACTCTTAATGTATTATATAGTCCATTTATCTAATATAACTATAGGCTATATTATTTTACATCAGGATGATCGTTTCAATGTAGCCCACATATATAGTATATACCTTTTCCACTAGCAGTTAACAGGCCTGTAGGCCCATTTAGATTGTCCACCCAACCTGGCATTGGCTCCTTCCAAGACGCAGTTACTGTAAATTCAAAGGATGTAATCAAAAAATAATTCAAGATCTTTTCTCTGATTTTTTTTTGGAAATATTATAATATCCTTTGTAACAAAAAGAACTCAGAAATAAATCAATATTGTCGGCTTAGAGTGCAAACCTGCTGAAACTCTTTTTGTCAACCCGTATTCAAATTTTGCAAGATTTTCTTGTGAATACTTAAATGGTTACAGAATAGATCCCGAATGATAATCTAAATATACTATTGCGCTTTTTTGTTCTTTTTAGTTTTATGCAATTGAATTTTTGTTTGTCTATAATATTTTTTGATTTCACATTTTTTGCTATGATTTATTTACTTCAAATATCCCCTATATCGTGGTGATTTCTCTCACAGACCACTTACAGCAGACCATAATTCCTACTACTATCATGTAATTAGATCACAATATTGAAACATACAAGTATAACAGGTATACTTTTAACTATAAGTATAGAAATTAGCATGAAAGGTTGTTCAAACAACTTTAAGCCATTACATATCCTAAGCCGCTACTTGAAATGAAAACTCATGAAACGAACCTAGCAATCATTTTTAAATACCTTTTCAAAGATAACCTACTAGATATAGTTCGTCGATATTTTTTCCAATTGGCGCTGTGATGAGTTTTGATTACTCATGTGTCACTTGTTATTATATTGTTATTATATTTAGTGACAGTCACAAAGGTTAAGACAAATCTTTTGACGTAAGGATCATCAAAATTGTTTGAAGCCTTTGGACTATACAACGCCATATTGGAACACACACATATACAAACATATATAAATACTTACATAGATACAATGGTAATATTTTTATCTGCCTATGTAAGACTGATAAACACCTCCACTCAATAAATATTGAGTGGAGGAACTCAACACCTTGCCATGTTGATCAAAACGGCGAAAGTTTTTACCTTTGTTGTTAAGTCTGCCTATATATATATATTCAAATAAATTACCAATTGAAGGTCGTCCAATAGCGATCGGCAATTTGGGGCTGTATTCAGCTACTAAATCTTCAGTTATCGCCTTTGTGTAAGAATAGGTGTTTGGCTCTGAAGAAATTAACCTGTAAGGTTACAAAGTAGTTAATAATCTATATATATAAAAAAAACTCCATAAAAAATAATTAAAACACTTTTTAGGTCCATCCTCCTATTAGCAGTGTATTTAATTCTTATATGAGAAGATGAAATGTTTCAAATGAGACTCCTTAACCGAATTTATAACGTATCTTGATATTTGGATTTCCTTTGTTTTTCTAGCTTCTCACCCTATCCAGCTTATAGCAGTTTGGGCCGCGCTTTGTCTTGTATCCAGAGCAAGATAATGAAAACAATTTATTTTCTCCGAGTGGTAACCCATAACCGTCGCATTTACGCCACAACGGCTTCAGCATTGACCTTGCGTTAATATGGCCACGTATTTCAATTCCTAAGCGAGGACTTCCATTACGCTATAGCTTAAAACAAATTTTTAACTGCCTGGTCTCTTCTAGTTTATTAAATATTTTAATATTCATTAGACATTGATGAGTAAATTTCTTGTATGACATTATAAAATCATTACACTTCATATCTCCCAAATCACTAAGATTAAGAAACACGCAGAAAAAAAAGCCACAGCCTATTATCTGTGGGACATATAACAAAAAAGATAAAAATACCTGGGCTCCAAAAAATCGAGGGTATCATCGTCCATCCATTCCACTAATTCCATAATCTTATTAGGGTCGTGGACTGGAGGATAAAGGGACTCATCTAGGATTGGCAATTCACATCGACAGTATGCTGTTGAAAGGTGTAGGAATGCCTGAAATTATAATATATATATATATATATATATATATATATATATATATATATATATATATATATGTACATATATACATATAATAGTTAAATTGAGTTGTCGCTTCATATTACTTAATTTTAAGAGTGGAATAAAAAGTTTAGTTGAATATTTTGTACCTAGTTTAGCCTAAGATAGGATAGGGATAGGTATATGGGGGGTGGGAGGGCTCATTATACAGGTTGTAACACGATTGACGGATCAACGCCAGTCTATGGATAGGAGACCTCAGTATTTATTTATTTTAGACCCACATATGTTCACCGATTTTCAGTGGCTCAGCAGATATTAAGGAATTTGTGATTTTTTGAAAAACAATTTTTTTGAACAAAATTAGCAAATACCTACTTTTGGGTCTGCGAAAATCGAAGAAATAATAGATTTTTATAAATTTTAGCAAATACTTTCATGCACTGTAGCAAAAAAAAAAATAACTGGTGATGTTTTTTCAGAAGTAATTTTAAAAACTAGTATTTATGTTAATAATTCTTCAAAAATACATTAGGCTAACTAAATAACAACATGTTAAAAAATATACTTGAATCCTGAAACACAAACCTTTAAAACAATTTCTTAAGAATTTTCAAATTGTTTGTATTTTCCACCAGTTAAGTATAGTCAAACAATGTCTGTAGGGTACAAATATTCTGATATTGTAAAGCTATTCTAGTATAGTGTGTATGGGTTCTGAAAATTGTTATTCTAACAGTTTTACTGAATGTGTGTGGGGATGTCATGTGGGTGTCATTAGATAGGTCTTTCTAAACAGTATGGAGGTCTCTTAAAAGTTTTTTTGATCCTCTTCCCCTCTAACTTTTGAACTATAGGGTGTAAAAAGACTATTGGGATTACAGTAGTTAATGAAAATTTTAAATGATAATAATTGGCTTGAACAAAATGGATTCCGTTGTTTAAAAGAAATAGAATAGCATCGATGAAAATGTCTGTACGTCGAATTGAGAACCTGTGCCTTTTTGAAGTCAGTAAAATATAGTATAGAATTACACAATAATGATCCTTTTAATATATTACTTTTTTATTTGCTGATTCGACGGATTATTCGACGGATATTTCGATTTTGACGGAATTCTTCACAGTGGCGTAGCTGGGGGGGTGCGAGCGGTGCAGTCGCACCGGGCATCGAAAGACAAGAAAAATGAGAGAATGAAAATGAAAAATACAATCTCGCTATCATATCAATCGAACATGAACTAGTCGATACTATTGGTTTTGAAATGTGAATAATGACTTTGCTAGTCAAAAAGCGCATAACGTCCCTTTTTAAATGTTTTCAACAATTTTTACCAAAACCTAATGTATACTTATATATAGTTATTATAGTTTTGAAGCAATAAAAAATTATATATCTACTCTACTGTGTTTTGAAATCTGAAATTATTTTGACCATTTTAAAGGGCATCAAGTCCTAAGCTGCACCAGGCAGCAAATACCCTAGCTTCGCCACTGATTCTTCATAGGCGAATCTGACTCGACTCTTGGCCGTGTTATCCATACTTATATTATAAATTCGAAAGTAACTCTGTCTGTCTATCTGTCTGTCTTTTACGCAATCAGGGCCAAACCGCTAATTCAATTGTGATAAAATACTCAGATACTTGAGGTCTTCGGATGAACATAGGTTACTTTTTTTCTCATATTTGTAATATTGTTGATATATACTAAGATATTAAAATACTTTTTAATTTGACAGGCAATTTATTCTGCCATGTTAATAACAACCGTCGCTACGGGACCGTTTCTAAGCAACGGCTTGTAAAGTTTGTTTGTTGTTTTAAGAAAACGTCACCCAAAATGAGCTTCCTGAACGCATACATGGCGTGCGCTGACTCAACTTTATGAGATACATAAAGACAATGTTTTATAAAAATATTGTCCTACAAATAATGTTTAAAAAAGTCCGCGATGGTATATGTTTGTCTCTGAAGGTTGAGCAAAAGTAACCATTTTAATGAATTTACTTTATATTTGTCGGGTTTTTGTTGTATGTATTTTCTATAATTTGATATTGATCCTTATGGAAATAAATACAACAGTCACTTTTAGCATTTCTTCCAAATTATAGTTTACCGTATAACATTCTAATAAATAATTGAGAAGATATCACTGATTTGTAAGGCCAGGAGGGCCGCTCTTAAGAATAACCTACAGTAACCATTTTGTGTTTAAAAATAAAGGAGGTATAATTGCGAAACTATTTTTAACGCTGTGTGCTTATACAGATTAAAATGGCGTTTACAGCATATCACAGAAATTGATATTTTAGAAGACATCAAAATTTTAAAATACGAGAGAACAACGGTCATGCGCTGCGTAAATGTTTAAAGTTACGCCAAAATCATATATTGTAACGAACGTATTATAATCCTTTAAAATGTATATGAAAGTCGGCGACAGCATATATATGTCTTCGTATAGCATTATTTATTTATTATAGTTTAGATTATATTTCGTGTTATATTAAATTTTAATATTTTTAAATATTTATTTTATGTTGATAATATTGATAATATAGCTGGTTTTGTTTAGTTTTTTTTTATTATAATATTATAACATTTTTCTTTAGTTACGTTTACTTGTTATTTTTGTTCATTTTAATAAGTTAAGTATTCTTTCTAATATTAAGAATTGCCTTTTGTTACTTTTACTTATTTTGCTTATTCATTTTAATTTCTTAGATATTCTATTTTTTCTTAAAAATAATAAGATTTTTTTCTATTAATTATTCTTAATCGGCTTCTTTTGATTATTTTGGTTTATATTTGTTTCTAATCTTACTGAAAATAATTTCATAAATATATTTAATAAATATTCGTATAGTCCCAGCGGGCGAAGCCGCACGGGTCCGCTAGCTTTATAATAAACTAGTCATCGCAAGTCGCAACATTTTGAACTGTCGCAACGTTATTGGCGTGAACTTTAAATCATAAACTGCAAAGTCACTTTTTTCTGTTCCCGTAGGAATTTCGAGCTAATCCCAGATTTCAACTTTTTGTGTCCAGTAGTTTTGTCTGTGCGTTGTATGTATGTCACTCAGTAACGAAAGAGATTTATACAAATATACAGGATGCTTTAATAATTTTATTTTTTAAAATCATCCCGCTTCATTGTTAGGGTACCTTCCAAATTTAAACCATATAGTACCCACAGTCTCTGGGTTCTCTTTTTTCCATTTGGCTTCTCCCCCATTTGGGTTCCCCTAAAAATATTTTTTAGTATTTACCTCTAGATTTTCCATTGTTTCAGCTAATTTCAGAACTCTTTCAGTTCCAACGGTGTTCATGTGAATAGCAAATTTCAGTTTTTGGTCAAATCTGAAAAATATACCAAAAAACATCTTCAATAATGATCGGCTGAAGAGCTTACACGTCAAATCGCAACATTCCTACACTAATCTTTGATTAACAATAAATAAAGCTTAAAAATAAATAAATGTAAATAGATATATAATATGTATGCTAATATATTTATGTTTGCATATCACTATGTACATTAATATTTAATTACAGTTAACGCTCTTGGAAAGTGTCAGCGTAGAATGTCAAAAGAACAAATGATAAATAAAAAAATAAAAAACATATTAAAATTAGAGATCAGTCGTGGCGCAACGGCACAAAGTGTGACTGTAAAATCGACTGGTTGTGGGTTCGATCTCCACTCGAGGAGATAAAATATTGACTTAAATTTATATTTTCATTTCTTCGCTCTGGTGTAGAGGCAAAGCGCGGCGTTGACTTCCGCCACTCAATCCCTCCATAACTCGCCGGAAAGTTGAGAACGGTGTGTCTAAACACTAGGTTCCCTCTGTCTACCCTGCTGTGTGTGGGATACAGCGTGAAGCTGATTTATTTTTTTTATTAAAATTTCATGTAGATGGGACGTGTCAGTCTTGACGGTTATGAGTTAGATTCCTACTCGGTCAAATGAATTACTTTAATTTCCTCGCTCTGGTAATATGACAAAACATCCAATGTTTCGATAATTTGGCGGTGCGTGGGGAGCGGAGTGTCTTAATGCTAGGTTCTGTCTGCCTGCTGCGGGATACAGCGTGGACGAAAAAACCATTATATGGACCCAGATATCTTTGAAGGAGATAATTTGTAATAGGAAAAATAAAAAAAATATGAAGAGTACGTAGAATATTGCGGATACCAAATAGTAAAATAAATAACAAGTATAAATTACCTTACACAGGCAGCGCTGTGAAACACAATATTGCAATTTCTCTGTAGTTCTTGTCGATCATCATTGGATATGCCAAACTCCTCTTCTAATATGTCTCCAGAAACAAGTTTAATTTTGTCAAAAGCTTCCGGCTGCTTTTCACGTAGGTGGTCGAAGATCTGTAGAATATAAGATTTAATTTTAATGGATATCTAATTTATTTTTAGCTTCACGCTGTATCCCGCACACATCAGGATTTCCCATTTGCTGCCAAATTCTCGAGGTATTGCGTATTCAGACGTGGAACCGCTCCCACCCTCGCACTCTGTCTTATTATCAAGACGAGGAAAACAAAATGTTTCGGCCTTGTCAAGTGGAAGTCAAACCCACAACCCCCTTGATTGTAGTCTTATACGATGCGCCACAATCCTTACTACATTTATTGTAATTTAAAAAAAAACCACGCTGTTATTGATTAATGGAATTTACAATTTTAAACAATTAAACCTTTTTAATATTATTGTTACAGAATTTACATAAAAAAATAACCTTAGTATTGCTAATTGCCTATATTCTACATATACTGTACAAACACACAATCGTTTATTTTCTAATCTGAATTACTTTTGTCTTCTAATAACATACCTACTTATTTTAAAGATAGTTGAAGTCTTAGCCGATTTCATAAAAATGTTAATGTACAGCAATTTAGTCAGCCGGCGAGGCCGGTCGTGGCGCAGCGGCACGAGGTGTGACTGCAAAACCGACTGGTTGTGGGTTCGATCCCCACTCGAGGAGATGAAATATTTACTTAAATTTATATTTCCATTTCTTCGCTCTGGTGTCGAGGTTAAGCGCGGCGTTGAGTTCTGCCACTCAACACGCAATGCCTCCAGAATTCGGCAGAAAGTGGGGAACGGAGTGTCTTAACACTAGGTTCCCTCTGCCTACCCTGCTGTGTGCGGGATACAGCGTGAAGCTAATTTATTTTTTTAATTTTTAATTTTAAAATACTTCATTCGATAGAGAGATCGATATCAGTTCAATATATGATTAAAATATAACATACACTAAATGTTACAGAGAGAGAGAGCCAATAGTAGAATAGTAGATCTTCGTTATTTTATAAAGCCTGAGAGTTTCTGTGCGGTACTCAACGCTGGTAATACTATTTTAGTATTATTATGGATATTGTATTGTATGGTACTATTAGGGAGTATGGATCTTGGGTGGCGGTAGCTTTGGCAGTTATTAGGTAACTAAGATGTAAAATATAGTACCTAAATTATAAACCTCAATACTTTAATATTTTTGTGGCAATTATATTAGAAATGACGTTGTCCATTGCCAGACAGAGACGATGAAGACTTGGCATGGTTTTAACTCCCTGCCAGACATCCCCAAATCCTGTAAGCGCCTACGAACATATGAGTAGCAAATAATATTTTTATACATTAGTTAATTAAAATTATATATTGTTCTTATTATAAACTAGCGGATCAGCGCGGCTTCGCCCTCTTTAACTACAAGAATAGTTATTATATTAAATATATATATGAAATTATTTTCAGTTTTGAGTAGGACTTGACAACCTTCAGAAATAAACATACTATTATATATCATTGCGGATTATTTTAAAAATATTTTAAAAATATTGTCTATGTTTTTGTAGAACATAGATTGTATGTGTCTCATAAGGTTAAGCTCACGCTATACACGTGTTCAGAAAGCATTTTGGGTGACCTTTTCTTAAAACAACGAAATTCCTTATTGTTTAGATACGGTTGCTTAGCAACGGTTGTAATTAGCATGTCAGATAATAAATTGCATATCAAATAGAAAGATATTTTAATATATATCGAGAATATTACAAATATGACAAAAAAGTAGCCTATGACCATCCCAAGATCCTCAAGTATCTCTATAGGAAATTTTATCACAATTAAAATTTGGCCGTGATTGGGTCACAGACAGACAGACAGAGTTACTTTCGAATTTATAATATAAGTATGGATTGATCTTGTCAGTTACTACATGTAATTTTAGTATATTACTTTCGTACGCGCTTGTAATTTATAAGAGTTTAGAGAATTAATAACTGCCAGAGTAACCACAACTCAAGATCCATACTCCCTAATAGTACCATACAATACAATATCCATACTCCCTACACCAATGTAGGGTATATGCGAAAAGAAACTTTCAGACTTTATAAAATAATTAAGGTCTGGCTTGCTTTGGCTCTGGGGTCATTGAGGATTTACTAAGATATGATAGTGAACGTAGTATGAACTCTCGAGAGTTAGCGTGTGCAGTACGAGAGACTGCCGAAAGAGATAAACATGAAAAAAAGTTATTGTGTTTGATTCAATTTCATTGATAAATATCCCATGCGAGAACCTCTGTTCTCCGAATTCCCGGATTCGAGATATTGCGTGTTGGGTGACAGAACACAACGCCGCGCCTCATCATCTTGCCTCGGCAGGGAAATGAACAGCTTACAGGACCACGGAGGCCTCTAATTTATTTATATAAATTCTTTTTTGCACACAATATAAAAAATATAAGGGTAATCAAGCCGAGCTAGACGACAAAAAGCATTCTCTACCAAACGGTCTTGCCATGTGGGATATAAATATGAAAGGAAGAAAGTGTTAAGACATTTCCGATCTCACTTTCTGCTGAACTCAACGCCGCGTGTCGCCGCGTTACAAAAGACAGGAAGTGAAAATATTTAATATTTCATTTCGGAAATGTGGGAATCGAACCCACAACCTGTCGCGCTTACAGTCGCACGCCTGTGCACCTACGCTACGACATGTTGCAAGTATGAACCAATCAGTCAATGAAATAGTTCTACGTCCATAAACTGTGAAATAAATAAAAAAAACATTACAAATCGAAGTTTATAGAAATTATTTTATTTACTATGTTACTGCAAAGGTCCCTGATTCTCTCTTGACTGGACATTCCCTTCTTCTTTCTCATCAACAGGTATACCGTTTTGACTCCGGGACAAGATCTCAGTAACTTTTCGACTAAGGTCTGTGAAACATAAACATGGTATTTATTGTTCCAAAGAAAAATAATGAGAATATATTACTAATTATTAAATTAATGAATGTATCTTGTTAGATGTACAGTTTTGAGACTGGGAGAGGTTTTTTGCAGTTTTTCCGCATCGCAGCGTAGAGAGAAACAAGAGTTAAAATTCCGTTTTCTAATTCTTCTTGCTGAAAAATTCCACTGCTTCTTGCTTCTTGCTGAAAAACTCAACGTCTCGCTTCCTCTACTAGAGAGGGCCAATGAAAATAAAATAAATACAATCATTCCTCTGAGTAGGAATTGAACCCACAATCATCATTTACAGACAGAGTCACTATTCTATGACTAACTGGTAAGACAGATAGTATGCCGTCTAAATACTTTTTTTAGAAAACGTATGAAAAATCATTAAAATTTTAACGTAGCGGAAGCAGTCCAAGCTCTCTAACTGCTAAGCCATACATTCTTATCAAGCTACGTCAAAATTTTTATATGCTTATTACAACTTTATTATTTTGCTAACATCTCTCTGTAGGGAGATTTTTACAAATTTCTTCTATCCAACGATAATTGCTTATAACTATCGTTTGGCAACAGATGAACACTTTAAAAATGTCTAAAATCCTGTCTAGATATTTAATAGCCTGATAAGATAGATACCTTTCCAACGAATCCAGTAGCACCTGTTATCAAAACAGATTTCCCCACGTAGTATTCCGTGACGGAGGGCTGCATTTTGAACTGAAATTAACCAAACAATAATAATAAATCTATACTACAATGTATAGTAACGTCTTCTATTTCCCACTTCCCGTCAAATTTTGGAGATATTGGATGTTGAGTGGCATCGCACTTTGCCTCGGAACCAGAACGAGAAAATAAAAATATTGAATATTTCATTCCCTCGAATGGGAATTGAACCTACAATCATCGCGTTTACAGTCATATGCTTAAGGTCCTGTGCCACGAACGCCTCAGTTAGAATATTAAAAACATTGTCCCTTTAAAAATCTAATTGCAACAGACTACTGAAGAAAAGTTTCCAAGCTATATATATATATATATNCAATATTACAAGAAAATTATTTTGTCTCGCAGTTTCAAAATAAAATTTCTCATAAAATTGCAACACGCAATATGACACAAAATAAATTAGTTTCATTATCGGCTAATAACAAATACGGACAGCGCACCAGGGCATACATGATTCCTTAACATACTTAATAAATAACTTGGACACTAAAATACGAAGTAAAATTACTGACGGGAGCTTAAATCAACTATTACAGAAATATTATTTAAATCTATAATATAATTTAGACGAATTATAGTACTCGAGACAAATCGTCGTGGTTTATTGTAGTGCCTTATCATTTTAAAATTATATTTGTATGGATATAAATAAACTTCCCTTGTGCCCCTGCGCAACGAAAGCAACCAAATCAACAAAATTCAATTTCTAGAAAATACGCAAAAAATGTAGTAATACACATTAGCATCTATAATTTAAACGTCGGTGTTTGTTAAATGGTACAGGAAAAAAATATATCGACACATTTCAATTACATATCAGCGTAATCGCTTTCAATCACCGTGACGAGCCAATTTTTCGCAATACTTCAAATATTTCATACGTCCGTTTGATTTTTTTGTAAGCAAAGTTCGGAGGTTATGGTTGAGTGTGAACTCTCTTAACCATTTTTGTTTTTATACTTTTTAGTAAACATATGAAAGAGGAGACGTAACGGGAATAGAATCAGTTTTTTTTATTTTAAACCTCTTTGCTTCTTGGTTTAGTATAGCGCGTGAATGGTTTCCAAGAGGCAGAGGTTCAAATGCAGCTACATAGAATTTTTTATAAAGAATATTTTTCTTCATAAGCATCCACATTGGAAAAATTTGAAAAATTTGAAAAATTTTAAAAATTTGAAAAATTTTAAAAATTTGAAAAATTTTAATTTTTTGAGTGATTAACTAAAGTTTTTTTCACATAATAAGGTAAAGAGCCTGTGAGTAGGGTCAAAACTCTTCGTACTTTTATTCGTCTGAACACTGAAGGCATTTTTTTATACAGCGGCACAGCATCCGACTGTAAAGTCGACAGTGAGGTTATAGACAGATATTAGACACTAAGTGTTAAGACGCTCTGTTTCCCAATTTCCGATCAATATTCGAGACAGCATGTTGTATGGCGGACTCCAACACCGCACTTTGACTTATCAGAAAAAAATTATAATTTATCAGCGAAAATAAAAAAAATTGCGGGAATTCAAGCCACAACCAACCGTGTTTACAGCTAACCGCGGTTCTAGCGCGACAGACAGTGGCTCCGATGATCGATGACGATAAATCAATTAAAGTGAAATCGATAGCTTCTTGCTCAAATATGTTATTAATACTTTTTATGTTTATTTAATGATACTTTATGTTACATACATAAAGTATATATGTAATTTTCATTTAATTTTAATATATATTTAAAAAAAATGTAATAACAGACAATTGACAAGTCATAATTTAATACCAATTAAGTTTTAAAGGTTAACCACACATTTGGATACATTAAAATAATACAGCTGTATATGTGCTTTAATACGAAAAGTTTTGGGGCCGTATTACATATATACATCAAGTATATATGTAACTTTCATTTAATTTTAATATATATTTAAAAAAATGTAATAACAGACAATTAACAAGTCATGATTAAATACAAATTAGGTTTTAAAGGTTATCCACACATTTGGATATATTAAAATAATACAACTGTTTTTTCGCAACGGTACTGCTTAGTGACTGTAAGACGCGACGCTTGTGGACAAATCAAACATGCTAATTGTTTAAAATTACTAAATAATAGACAATCGACGTATTAAAATTTACATTTCCAATTTAAAGTTTTTTAAAATTGTAACAAGGCCAAATTATGAGCAGTAAATGACGTCAGTGTGCTGATAGCGATTATTGTCAAAGTGCAGTTGGCCCTGATTACAGTTGGAATAGATTTTGCAAAATGCGATATATTTTAACTGGCTTCAATATTATGAACGTCTTTTTCATTACTTAGTGACTGATGGACACACTAGATGCCTTGGATTTAATAGGAAGAAAAAAATATAAAAATTAAAATTAAAGCAAATTGTGATGTTGAATTCCGCCTTACAAAAAAAATAGAACATAATATGGTACGAATAATTTGAGAAAAAAATAAATATCAATTGGAATAAGACTTTTTTGGTATATGAAATAAAAAATATAACTTTAAACTATATACTATAGCCAGCTGCATGAAAATAGTATAATATAATTTTAAAATTATAATATACTGATATTAACATTTTATGTCAAACTAGCGTCTCGCCAGAGGCGTCGCCCGCTTTAACTACATGATTTTTGATTTAAGAGAATTGATTGACAACTAAAATGACTTCTAATATGATTTTTTTTTTTACTTTAATCTGTAATATTCTAATATGATTTTTTTACGACATTATCGTAATTTCTATAAGAATGTTTGATTGTTTCGAACTAAAAAATACGACCAATGTTGATATTTGATTTATAAAATATACATAAAGCTAATTATTTTATTATACGTATATTTTTGTAACATTACGTTCTTTTTACCTATGTTATGTTTTTTAAAACTCTGTTAAATGTACTGATACAGCCTTAAATATTAAATTATTGAAACAGCCTTAAATATTAAATTATTGATTTGGGTAATGATTCATAATATTCTTTGTAAAATCATTGTAATAATTGCATATTAACTCCTGTACACTTTTTAAATTAGTTACATATATTATTAGCTAAATGTATAATTGACAAATATGTACTTATTACAGTGTATACGTAGAAAGGCTGGTTTTCGGCATTTTTATATAGATTTATTTCAAAGGAACGAACGAACCAAAACTTACCCACTTGATATTTCTTTCAAGATCAAATCGTTCTTTATCTCTGTGTTGAATTAATTACGACTTAAACTTAACTGTTATAATTTATGAAGGTAATCTCCACAAACAATTCAATTATGTTTACTTTATTGTATAAAATATTATATAATAATGCTTCAAAAATATATATTTTTATCAACAGTCGGCAATGTCATTCTTTAGCCAGGAATCTTGCCAGCGCGATTGCTATATAACATTCGCAGGCAAACTAATGCCTTGAGTTCATTCAAATGACGATAACTTTTTTTTAATGAACCNATATATATATATATATATATATATATATATATATATATATATATATATATATATATATATATATATATATATATATATATATATATATATATATATATATATATATATATATATATATATATATATATATATATATATATATATATATATATATATATATATATATATATATATATATATATATATATATATATATATATATATATATATATATATATATATATATATATATATATATATATATATATATATATATATATATATATATATATATATATATATATATATATATATATATATATATATATATATATATATATATATATATATATATATATATATATATATATATATATATATATATATATATATATATATATATATATATATATATATATATATATATATATATATATATATATATATATATATATATATATATATATATATATATATATATATATATATATATATATATATATATATATATATATATATATATATTCATGATAAAATTAAATTTACAATATTACAAGAAAATTATTTTGTCTCGCAGTTTCAAAATAAAATTTCTCATAAAATTGCAACACGCAATATGACACAAAATAAATTAGTTTCATTATCGGCTAATAACAAATACGGACAGCGCACCAGGGCATACATGATTCCTTAACATACTTAATAAATAACTTGGACACTAAAATACGAAGTAAAATTACTGACGGGAGCTTAAATCAACTATTACAGAAATATTATTTAAATCTATAATATAATTTAGACGAATTATAGTACTCGAGACAAATCGTCGTGGTTTATTGTAGTGCCTTATCATTTTAAAATTATATTTGTATGGATATAAATAAACTTCCCTTGTGCCCCTGCGCAACGAAAGCAACCAAATCAACAAAATTCAATTTCTAGAAAATACGCAAAAAATGTAGTAATACACATTAGCATCTATAATTTAAACGTCGGTGTTTGTTAAATGGTACAGGAAAAAAATATATCGACACATTTCAATTACATATCAGCGTAATCGCTTTCAATCACCGTGACGAGCCAATTTTTCGCAATACTTCAAATATTTCATACGTCCGTTTGATTTTTTTGTAAGCAAAGTTCGGAGGTTATGGTTGAGTGTGAACTCTCTTAACCATTTTTGTTTTTATACTTTTTAGTAAACATATGAAAGAGGAGACGTAACGGGAATAGAATCAGTTTTTTTTATTTTAAACCTCTTTGCTTCTTGGTTTAGTATAGCGCGTGAATGGTTTCCAAGAGGCAGAGGTTCAAATGCAGCTACATAGAATTTTTTATAAAGAATATTTTTCTTCATAAGCATCCACATTGGAAAAATTTGAAAAATTTGAAAAATTTTAAAAATTTGAAAAATTTTAAAAATTTGAAAAATTTTAATTTTTTGAGTGATTAACTAAAGTTTTTTTCACATAATAAGGTAAAGAGCCTGTGAGTAGGGTCAAAACTCTTCGTACTTTTATTCGTCTGAACACTGAAGGCATTTTTTTATACAGCGGCACAGCATCCGACTGTAAAGTCGACAGTGAGGTTATAGACAGATATTAGACACTAAGTGTTAAGACGCTCTGTTTCCCAATTTCCGATCAATATTCGAGACAGCATGTTGTATGGCGGACTCCAACACCGCACTTTGACTTATCAGAAAAAAATTATAATTTATCAGCGAAAATAAAAAAAAATAGCGGGAATTCAAGCCACAACCAACCGTGTTTACAGCTAACCGCGGTTCTAGCGCGACAGACAGTGGCTCCGATGATCGATGACGATAAATCAATTAAAGTGAAATCGATAGCTTCTTGCTCAAATATGTTATTAATACTTTTTATGTTTATTTAATGATACTTTATGTTACATACATAAAGTATATATGTAATTTTCATTTAATTTTAATATATATTTAAAAAAAATGTAATAACAGACAATTGACAAGTCATAATTTAATACCAATTAAGTTTTAAAGGTTAACCACACATTTGGATACATTAAAATAATACAGCTGTATATGTGCTTTAATACGAAAAGTTTTGGGGCCGTATTACATATATACATCAAGTATATATGTAACTTTCATTTAATTTTAATATATATTTAAAAAAATGTAATAACAGACAATTAACAAGTCATGATTAAATACAAATTAGGTTTTAAAGGTTATCCACACATTTGGATATATTAAAATAATACAACTGTTTTTTCGCAACGGTACTGCTTAGTGACTGTAAGACGCGACGCTTGTGGACAAATCAAACATGCTAATTGTTTAAAATTACTAAATAATAGACAATCGACGTATTAAAATTTACATTTCCAATTTAAAGTTTTTTAAAATTGTAACAAGGCCAAATTATGAGCAGTAAATGACGTCAGTGTGCTGATAGCGATTATTGTCAAAGTGCAGTTGGCCCTGATTACAGTTGGAATAGATTTTGCAAAATGCGATATATTTTAACTGGCTTCAATATTATGAACGTCTTTTTCATTACTTAGTGACTGATGGACACACTAGATGCCTTGGATTTAATAGGAAGAAAAAAATATAAAAATTAAAATTAAAGCAAATTGTGATGTTGAATTCCGCCTTACAAAAAAAATAGAACATAATATGGTACGAATAATTTGAGAAAAAAATAAATATCAATTGGAATAAGACTTTTTTGGTATATGAAATAAAAAATATAACTTTAAACTATATACTATAGCCAGCTGCATGAAAATAGTATAATATAATTTTAAAATTATAATATACTGATATTAACATTTTATGTCAAACTAGCGTCTCGCCAGAGGCGTCGCCCGCTTTAACTACATGATTTTTGATTTAAGAGAATTGATTGACAACTAAAATGACTTCTAATATGATTTTTTTTTTTACTTTAATCTGTAATATTCTAATATGATTTTTTTACGACATTATCGTAATTTCTATAAGAATGTTTGATTGTTTCGAACTAAAAAATACGACCAATGTTGATATTTGATTTATAAAATATACATAAAGCTAATTATTTTATTATACGTATATTTTTGTAACATTACGTTCTTTTTACCTATGTTATGTTTTTTAAAACTCTGTTAAATGTACTGATACAGCCTTAAATATTAAATTATTGAAACAGCCTTAAATATTAAATTATTGATTTGGGTAATGATTCATAATATTCTTTGTAAAATCATTGTAATAATTGCATATTAACTCCTGTACAGTTTTTAAATTAGTTACATATATTATTAGCTAAATGTATAATTGACAAATATGTACTTATTACAGTGTATACGTAGAAAGGCTGGTTTTCGGCATTTTTATATAGATTTATTTCAAAGGAACGAACGAACCAAAACTTACCCACTTGATATTTCTTTCAAGATCAAATCGTTCTTTATCTCTGTGTTGAATTAATTACGACTTAAACTTAACTGTTATAATTTATGAAGGTAATCTCCACAAACAATTCAATTATGTTTACTTTATTGTATAAAATATTATATAATAATGCTTCAAAAATATATATTTTTATCAACAGTCGGCAATGTCATTCTTTAGCCAGGAATCTTGCCAGCGCGATTGCTATATAACATTCGCAGGCAAACTAATGCCTTGAGTTCATTCAAATGACGATAACTTTTTTTTAATGAACCAATTTTGATGAAACAAATTTTAATTGTTAAGTTAAGTTAAAGAAAGGCAATTGGTGAAACTTTCAAGTAAATCGGTTCAGTACTTTCAGAGAAAAATGTGACTATACATATCGACAGACAGACAGACAGACAAGAAATTAAAAAAAAAATCTTTTTGCTTTCTATTATTCTTTTTAAGTGTCCCTCTATCCATTTCAGTCAAAATTACTAAATGTACAGACAAAATATTTTTAATGTCTTATTATATATAGAGATAAGGAATTACTCAACGAATCGTTGCGGGGGGTGCTCCTATTTATAACAGAATAGCTCATATCAAAATTATTTCAATCAAAAAAATTAAGGTTGAAAATTTTAAAATTATCGTTATAGAAAAGATATGTTCAAAGTTACTGTTTAAAGACAAGCAAAAAAATTCACAACAACGACACAATGTCACTAAACCATGTGAACCAGAGGTGAACTGTGAAATCCAGGATTGTCTTGAAATTTTACGCTTTGTCCCGTGTGCAATAATTTCATTTATATACCGGAATTTATTATATACGATATTCCGGTATATATTATATACGATATACGATTAATCATGTATAATATTTAGGATTATCTATACATTTTTGGTCACAGGTAGACTGAGGTAGCATTCTGTCAGTTGAAAAAATTATTATATCAAACTACCGCCAACGATTTCTTAAATTGAGAACTTCGACGTAACTTCATAAGAACGTAAGGCTTAGTGGTCAGAGCGCTAGAACGGTTTCCAAGAGGCGGGTTCAAATCCCGCTACGTTCAAATTTTTATACGTTTTCTAAATAAGTAAAAAATAAGTAGTTACATGAAAATAACAGAATTTATGAATATATTGAGGCCATTCGTGGCACAACAAAGTGGGTAACGGAAGTGCCATAATGGGAACGGAGTGTCTTAGCACTAGGTCCCCAGGTTCTTGCTGCCTGCCTTACTAGGAGCAGGATATAGCGTGAGGCTAGAAAAAGTGAGGCTAAATAACAGAATATATGAATGTATTTGGGCTATCCTAATTTTTACTTAAATATATAATATATACGAGTTGAGGTCGGTAATAGTATCTCCGACTCCGAAAGAATTTATACAATTATTTTCACAGCTTTAAATAACTAGAAAATTTTTCAATTTGAACCCAAATAGTTTTTAAGATGCGCGCGTTCAACTAAACAAATATACATTAGTGTAGATTACATATATTTATATCGTCAGGCAAGACGAGACACAGCGTTGAGTTCCGTTGCTCAACTAGCGATGTCTCTAAAATGGGCACGGAGCGGAGAACCAAATGTCTTAACTCTAGGTATTCTATATCAGACAGAAGGAGCTGGGAGATTTTAGAGACATTGCGTATATGATATATAATATTATAATAATGCTTCAGTAAAATTATCAGAAGTGCCTACATTTTTTTATCAATCATTGACCTGTTGTTCATACAATATACTTTTATAAGTATTCAATTTGCATGTTTTCGAGTTTTGCATATTATTTCAAATTAGATAGAGAGCAAAGAGCTACCGTGACCCAGTAGTTGTAGGTTCGATTTTCATGACGAGGAAAAAAAATGTTTTATTTCTCCGTTTTGTTGAGGCCGTCGGTGCGCAGGGGTACAAGCGTGCGACTGTAAACACGACGTTCATTGGCTGCATTCACGTTCTGGTAGCGAGACAAAAAGTGGTGTTGAGTTCCGCCACTTAACGAGCAATGCTTTAAAAATTCAGCGTATAGTGGGAAACGGAAGTTTTTAATGGGGAACGGAGTGTCGTAACACTAAATTCGCTTTACATACTCTGTTATGTGCGGAAAACGTGAAACTTGTAAGACAAAGTAAGACGTTGAGTTCCGCTACTTACACGCAGTCTCGAATTAGAGCGGTGCGTGGGGAACGGAATATCTTAGCTCTAGGATCCATGTGACTACCCTGCTATATACGTGAATCTGCTAAAATATCATAATTGGCTGGTTTTTATAAATATTTCTGAACTGGTGCGCCGTTTAAAATTTGTTGATTGTTAATGTGGCTGTTGATTGTTAATGGCATCTGCCTAGGTTCCCTCTGTAGGCAATCTGCCTACAGAGGGAACCTAGTGTCAAGACACTAAGACACTTTACGGCTAATTTTGGGGATTTTGCACGTTGAAAAGTGAAGCATAACGGTAAGCATGATACCAGAACGGAGAAATATAAATAATTCGTCTCGCTGTTTACAGTCAGACATTTTACCACTGGGCTACAACGGCCTTCTATATTATATCTTGCCTTAAAACATATAGTAAAAAATTCGAACCAACGGCTGTTAACATAGAATGGTAAGCAATACCGTATAATATTTTTTAAGTATCTTTACTAGTATTGTATAACGTTTAGTTAATTGCAAACTATTACGATGAAAACTAGATATTATATAAAGGAACTTGCCTTTAACGATTATAATATATGTGGTATTGATGTAATGTTAGTGATAAGTAGCGAATTCGATTCCAGGTTAATGACTTTTTGTATAAAATGTAAAATTTGTTGTCATTATAGTGAATATTATATAGATTATTAAAGTTATACATAATTATACAGCTTCACGCTGTATTCCGTATATCTACTATATAAGTACAGGAAACCTAGAGTTAAGATACTCCGTCGCCCGCGCGCGCCCAATTTTTAGACATTGTGTTGAGTCCCCAAACCAATTGTTACCAGAGTGAAGAAATTAACTTAATTCATTCCCTCAAGGGGAATCAAATCCACAACCGTCGCTTTTACAGTCAGACTGCTATTACGCCACGACGATTTATTAGATTGTATTTATTTTAAAATAAATAACATAAAAAAAACACTTTTAGCATAGCTATACTAAGAAAAATATTATATATGTGTGTATATATATATATATATATATATATATATATATATATATATATATATATATATATATATATATATATATATATATATATATATATATATATATATATATATATATATATNATATGTATATATATATATATATATATTGAATAGATATAACAATAACACCTACATTACTACTACAAGAGCTTCCAGTGAACAATTAAATTCTATATTTTCGTGCTGAGTGGCGGAACTCAACGCCGCGCTTTGCCTCGACACCAGAGAGAAGAAATGAAAAAAATATTTCACATCCTCGAGTGGCGATCGAACCCACAACCAGTCGATATTACAGTCACACTTTGTGCCTCTGCGCCACGACCAGCCTCTTTATTTTTAATATAATCAATAAAACAAAACTCACCGTTATAACAAAACGCGTCTTTATTTGACCGATCAATTGATGATACTAACAATAATGTTAACTTTTAATCAACATCTATTTTACGAATTATTACAAAAAAAAACTGCAAACATATGTACATATGTATAAGAAATATTTTTTACGTGGTCTGTTCGTTTGTTTAGCAGAATATTTTGGGGTGTTTGTAAAGTTTTTTTTTGAATTATTTAGTTATGTATAGGTTGAGTACGTCGAGATATTTTTATTGTATAAATATATATTTTTTATTGTACTAAATGTAGATAAGAAAAAAGCACTAAAAATAAGAGATCTCATCCAGCCAACTAGTGGAAGTGGATGACTGAAAAGTAGCAGGTGACAGCGTAGTATATTTAAGTCAGCTTCACGCTGTATCCCGCACACAGCAGGCAGCAGCAGGGTAGGGGCAGAGGGAACTTCGTGTTAAATAAATAAATAAATAAAATTATTAATTAATTATCAGAGCGAAGAAATTAAAATATAAATATAAATAAATATTTTACTTCCTCGAGTGGGGATCGAACCCACGACCAGTCGATTTTACAGTCACACTTTGGGCCTCTGCGCCACAACGTCCTCAAGTCAATTAAGTTTTTAATTTAAACATTCAAGATAATGAGTTATGAAAGATTTATGATAAGAGAGGCAGGTGGAGAACTCGATTGATTGAGAGCACACTATCGATGATACTGGAAAGGCCAAGTAAAAAGCATGAGGACTCTCCGCGATGAGGAGAGCAAGTGCGAGTTGATGACTGTGGAGGAGGCGAAAGAGGTATGCAGAAACCGTAGCGGTTGGTGCTCCATTCTCCTCTAACTACGCTCCGCTATGGATAAAACGTGAAGCTTTATAGCTTCACGTTTTATCCATAGCGGAGCGTTTTTATAAACGTTTGAAGGTTAGAAATAAGAAAAAAAGAATAAATTAAAAAGTCATCACATTATATATTTAAAATACAAAAATATCATAATTATTATCATCATATATATAAAAAAAAATTACATATTATTATTAAAAAAAAACATTATTTGTAGTAACTCTTATTTGACTTAAGCTAATCTTTGGCCGTGACTTCGTCTGCTACCTCGAGACAGTAATCAAGCCAAATTAATAAAGGACTAAATTATATTACTTACCAAACAAAAATATGTGTTTTAACAGTTTTTCTTCAAGCATTTGTATATGTATCTGTATGATGGACATGTCCATTTGTCGTATGGTATAACATATTTATTGACACAGTCGGTAGTCTTTGACATCACATTTATGGCATCATTTATTCATACTTCTATTTAAAATAAAAAAAAATCAATATTTAACAATAAAAATTTGTATTTTATTGATTTTTCTTACTCAGTTTAAAATTTTTATTAATTATATTGTAACATACTAGGATTTGAACCTGGGCCTCTAGTTTAATATTTAGACAATTAAACTATACGTTCTTATTAACATATAATGAATTTGTTATACAGTTTAATAGGAAAATTGCATATAACAATGTAAATTATTACTTGAGTGTGTGAATAAAATTTTGAAAATATTTAAAAAGTATTTTTTTTAGCAATCTATTATAGCCATTTATTTCATAAATAGTCATAAAATAAAGTTTTTTTTGTTAATTTATTATTATTTCTATTTCTATATATACAGTATATTTCAAAAAAGGAAGAAAGTTAAAGTTGTTTTAAAAATTGTTGTTCTAAAAAAAACCCCGTATGGAAATCGTATCTACCTGTGTGGGTATTGTACTATAACAAAATATGTTTAATAATATAAATCGACAATTGAGCAAAGTAGATTTGAAAATAGAACAAAAACAATAAAAAAAATCAAAAAGAAGTATTAAAATTTATTATTTTTTTTAAATATTAGTATATTTTATGAACACAATTTACAAGAAAAAATATATGAATATGTATATAAAAGTTATACCGATACACTCATAAAAAAAATTACAAATTAATGAGTAAAGCTATTTTTTTACAACCGTCTGATAGCTTCCTGTTAAATTACTGAATATTTAATCATAACCTCGTTTTAATGAATATGAATAATAATATATATGTAAATAACTTTCAGTAAATTAACAGAAATTTATCAGCAAGATTTATTTTAGCCCTTAACTAATTTATTGGTCTAGTGTAGAATATTAAAATTAACTAAAAAATCTTATAATATAATAATATATGAAATAAGCGATTAAAGTGTATACGACGAACTGTACTGTTTTGTCGATGTAGTATAGTCTGAAACAAAAAAAAACACTATGGTAATATGCCTTACTATGGATTCAAAACTGGTTTAGCCCGCTAAAATGTTTTATTAAATGTATTATAGCTACATTAAACAAAAAAGAATATATAAATTGTAGCCTATGTGTTATTTTTATGTATAAGCTGTATTACTGTAAAATTACATCAAAATCAGTTTAGTAGTTTTTATCCATCCTCAAAAACATTCACATTTACAATATTAGTAGGATTTAGGGTCTTTATGCCGTAGTAAGACAGCATCTCGCTGTAACCATGATGGTTGTAGGTTCGATCCATTCAGGAGAATGATAATAATATATATTTGTAGGTATTTTTTTCTAATAAAAGATAAATAAATAGTGGAAACTGGGGTGTATTATTAGTAGTTAAGAAATGATAATACAGTGTGTAATTCAGTCATTGGTTCCATTATACATATGTATTTTACTGACTTGATTGTTGAATAAATAGTTAAAAACCTGTTGGTGTGCTTGTAATATAGAAGGCGTTAGTTAGTGAGTTAAATTTTGTTAATAAAATATTTACATAATAAAATCGCATGTCCCCGTCGTGGTGCAGGGCACAAGCGTGTTATTGTAAACTCAACAGATTGTGGGTTCGATTCCCACTCGAGGGAGTGAATTTTTTGATTACGAGGCAAAGCGCGGGCGTTGAGTTTCGTCACTCAAAACGCAATGACTTCTGAATTCGGGAAAGTCGAGAACGGAAATGTCTTAATGGGACTGGAATGTCTTAACTGGAATATCCCTGCTTTGCTCGGGATACAGTGTGAAAATGTGATTTCAAGATGAACTTTGATATCACTTTGGTATAAAAAGTGCAAGATACGACGTGAGCGTAATAAAAAATCTTACTGGTTTTGCAATCGCCTGGCCTGTGGCAAAGTAGCGGGATCTTCCTTACAGCAATACTCTCGAGCTCCTTTAATATAATTTCTTAGGAAGGAACTCCAATTGATAGCCTGAGGAATAATAATCGATTATTAAAAACCTTCTACACAAAAAAAGAAAAACGAGGACAATCTTGAAACGGCTGAACATATTTTCTTGAATCATAGCTAAGAGCACTCGGTTAAGTCACCTTTCAAACAAACAAAAAAATCGATATATCGTCATATTTGATGTTCATCTTGGATCTGGGCCACTATGGAGAATGGGAATTCCGATTTATAACACACAATAACAACGTATAGGTGCGTTTTCGTTGAGAGTTAAAAATTCATATAAATTGTTGTAATCTAGATTTATAGTCACATAGAGGCGATAATTAACTTTTACATTTGTATAAAATATTTTTTAATATCAAGTAAATCACAATTGACGTCTCGTAAGTTAAAGTAGTAGTTGGTACATACTCTTACTAGATAAAAAAAACAACTTTACGTTTTTTTCTCGTATAGCAAGGGCAAACCTAGTTAGGACACTCTGTCCCCCTAATTTTCGAAAAAAAAAATAAGAAGTGACAGATCACTAACTTATCTTTTCAACTAAAAAAATATCACTTACTTGCACATCTGTATAAAAAGTTTCATTATCAGCCTTAGACACTAAACTCGGTAACGATCTGAAATAGTCGTTTTTGAAGAACCATTCCTTGGTTGTGTAATATTGAAGTACTTCTAGGCCGTAGTTGACTCGCTTTTGAATTTTGATCATGCTATAATAAAAAAATAAAATATTAAAAAAATATTACGATTTTTAAAAAAAAAATACGCCGTCGTGTCTGTAAACGCTACTAACCCATACCTAAAGAAATTAATCAAGATACCTCAACAGTTTAGACGTAGGATTTTTTTTTCATTTCACGATGTTTATCCATACTTGTATTTCGCGTGACGCATTTACGGATCAATACCCATAATGTAAACACATACTACTACAATAAATACCCATAACGTAAGCACATACTACTACAAAAATACTTACAAATACTAAGCGTTGGCGATCTGCCGCTTTACGTTCTCAAAAAACATACTATACTCGATTCACGAAGGCAAGACATAAAAAGTAAACATGTCAAAAAAAGGTTCTTTCACATTACAGGTTTGATGGAGTTATTATATTAATTAAAAATATATATTTTAAGTATTAATTCGCTAATAACACTATAAATAGCCATAAAATTTATTATAATATTATCTTATAATTGAAATAGAATACCAGTAAAGCGGGGAGAATTTTTTTTACAAAATTCTTATTATTTTCGAAAATTTTTTTTTAATATATCTTATTATTATCGAAATATAATTTAAATATTTATATTTTCAAATTTTATAAAATTGCACTCTGTATATATAGTAAATAAAAAGAAGTTAAGTTAAAATAAACGAAAACGAAAAGTAGTAAGTAAAACAACAATAATAAAAATAAAGATTGTTTTCATATTTAAAGCCGAGAATATTTTAACTTAAAATTTAAAAATGTTGGTATGCACTCGGTTTTTTTTATTTTCAATAATATTTTTTAAATATGTCATGTACATGTAAAAACACCTAAAAGTCAACTTCTTCTCAAACTTCAGACACATTTTAGTACTATAAAAATAAATTATATCTCGTAATTAATATTTATATTAGAACATTATTGTTCTAATAAAAAATACAACAGTAGAAGCTTGGTAAAGCTGTAGTCACCATGTGATAAAAGAAGAGCAAAAGATGAAAAATAAAATTAATTTAATAGATAATGTGGTTGACCGTTTCGTCATTAATGTTGGTGACAGTTCCTCAGAATCCTCCGAATTCTGATAAATAATTGAATAATAGATATATTAAGATTTATTATCCTAATAGTTAAGTAACTTTTAGTAAAATTTATATATTTTATACTTATTTTTTGCTATTCTTAACTTAACTTAACTCAGCTTCACGCTTTATCCCTGCTGCTGCCAAACCAAACAAAGCGGCCATGTAGTGCTTGCACTTTCTTAAAATGATTGAATGTATAAATTATATTAATTATTTAGTTTATATTGATTATCTTATGGAAAATGCAGCATAATAAAACAATTATAAGTGGTATGCGAGCGAAGCCGCGAATGGGTCGCTAGTTTATTATATAAGTAGGATACTATTTGAAAACAATTTAGCACATGATTTATTCTATGAATGCCTAATTTATTATAATTTCAATTAAGTATATATGTAAATTATTGTAGAAAAAAAAAGATTATTCATTTGTTCAACTATAGTTTTAACTAATGTAGTCAGTCAGTCACTATGGAATGAAAAATATGTTCGCAAAATTCCAAATAAGAATTTTCAATTATATACAAGTTTTAAAAAAAATTGCAGTAAACACACACAGACACATATTGGGTTTTTCAACAACAATTTTCTGCCAATTCTGGAGGCATTGCGTGTTGAGAGGCCGAATTTTGGCCTCGACACCAGACCAAAGACATATATAATAATATAATTTATTTACTCTAATTTATTGATGGATTTTGAAAGGAGGACGAAGACCCTAGCGAGAACTGAATACCTAATCGTCTACAATAAGACGCTGTGCCGCTGCACCACGACGGACTTGAAATCGAAATAAGTATTGAATTTATAACAAATTTATCGAATTTCGTCTTAATATAAATTTAAAATATTTTCTCAATTTAGTTTATTACTATTTCTTAATAAATTATAAAAAACTTACAAAGTCTTTTTCCCCATTAAAACGCACATCATATCCACAAAGTAAGCTGGTAACAGGTGAAAGAAGAAGACAGCTATTAAATGATGAACCTTAGAACTTTTAGGGGATCCTCCAGGATACCATAGGCACACGGAGAACGGGAATTCCTGGACGTGTATACGACCTTATAAAAATATGTTAAATTATTATTTTTTTATCTAATCTTATATATTAAAAGTGAATAAAAAATGGATCATTGTAAATGTTAATGGTTGTGGATTCTATTCCTACTTGAAAGACTTATGTAATTCTGTTGCCGCTATAACAACGACTACAACTAACAAACAGAATATAAATATTAAAGGAACTTACATACAATTATAGATAATGATACGTAACCTATTACTTTTGGTGATTTATAGTAAATATAAGTATAAAATTTAATATTGAATATAATATTACTTACCCATATCTAAAGCTTCTCCCCAAGTGATTGGGTTATACCCGGACTGCGTTATGTTACAAACTTTAAGTTCCTTAGGTCTGCAAAAAAAATTTATACTTATTTAGAAAACGTATAAGCCATACGTTCTCATCAAGCTACGTCGACATTTTTATACGCTTGTTACAATTTATTTATGTTGTTAGCATCTCTGTAGAGAGATTTTTACAAATTTCCGCTACCCAAAGAATTATCATCTGGCAAGAGATAATGCTATTTATTAAATATTTTTAAACATTTTTTTAGTGTTATTCCACACATAGGAAAGAAAAATATTTATTTAGAAAATGTAATTAGCTAAGTATGGAATAACGCTTTAAAAAATGTTTAAAAAAATATATTTTCATTACTTTTTTTGCTTTAAACTGTATTCAGCATATAGTAGGGCAGGAAACTAAGAAACATCGTGCTGAGAAACTCACTTCCTCATGCACCTTCCAACTTATGTCTGTAAACTTAGCAGAGCGTTGTCCAGCAGATCAAACATAAAATGAGGTTCTATTTGCATGCGGCTGAGTTCTATAGTTCCTGATAGGTTTTTAATATAGTTTCGGCGTTTTTGCCACAAAAAAATGTACTAACTTCCCTTGGCAGAGTCCTGCACACATAAGGATGAGTAAAATAGTTCCTGATCTTTTTAAACAATAATTCTGTTGATTTAACGTAGAAAAAGAAATTAAACAGAAAAAAGAACATTCATTTCGTAAATTGTTCAAATCGTAAAGTAATTTTAAAAATAGATAAAATTATTCTCTGACGCGGGAACTCTTTCTTTTGATTTGCTGGACAATGCTCTGCTAAGTTCACAAACATTTCCAACTTTATGCTCATTGCATGTTGTGTGGCGAAACTCAACGCCCTGATTCGTCTTATCAGTGCAAGTAAATGAAAATTTTCCAATCCCCCGAATGGGAATCGATTCCAGGACGGTCGCGTTTATAATCAGATGCTGTGCCGTTGTGCCATGATGGCCTATACTTCGTCCACTATTAATTTACAAGCCTCTTTTCCCTCATCTAAGCTGGTTTAATAAGTAAACAAAAAGACTAAAATATTGTTTTCTTTCAGTTCTATTCAAAAAAAGTATTTATACTTTTAAAATTATAATAGGTTACATAGATTGGGTTGCACATATCCCGGTTCTTCTCGGCTGAATTACCTTCTGAACCAGTGATACTTTAGCTATAAGACTGACACTATTGACATTTTAGGTAAATTGACTCAAAAATTTGCTAATAAAGAATATTTTTTAATTTTATTAAGATTTTACAAAAAATCAAAAAATTGCTTACTTTTCCATAGCTGTAATAAACGATAGTAGTATACACGCATTGACTACAATGTCGACTGGCACCACGTCCGCCAAGTAGCTGTCATTACAATGCATAGTGCGGATTACACCTGTAAAAAAGATATATAAAATTAAAAAATCAGCTTCATACTTTCCAATGAGTCCTAGAGGAAGTTTGCCTTGACTATAGAGCGAAGAAATGAAAATATAAATGTAAATAAATATTTTTTTCCCTTTAGTGGGGATCGAACCCACAACCTCTCGATTTTACAGTCACAAATTGCGCGCCTTGTGCCACATGGCACACATACATTGAGTTACATCAAAATTATTAACATGATCATATCTTCGCTCTGGTGTCGAGGTTAAGCGCGGCGTTGAGTTCTGCCACTCAACACGCAATACCTCCAGAATTCGGCAGAAAGTAGGGAACGGAGTGTCTTAACACTAGGTTCCCTCTTCTACCCTGCTGTGTGCGGGATACAGCGTGAAGCTAATTTAATTTAATTTAATTTTTTTATTAACATGATATACTTAATATAGCCTATATAGCCTACATCGAAAAATGGGAATTATGAGGCCGTCGTCCCGCATGGGTACAGTAGCGTGTGATTGTAAACTGTGAAGTGAGTTAGATTACCACTCGGAGAATGAAATATTTATTATTTTTATTTCCTCGCTTTGGCAAAGAGGCAAAGGGCGGCGTTGAGTTCCAAAACCCAGCACCCAATTACTTTCACAATTCGGCAGTAAGTGGCGAACGCAGTGTCTTAACCCTAGGTCACCCTTTTCCCTCTGCCTATCTTGCTATGTGCGGGATAGTATGACGCTAAAGAAATACTTATGAAACAAGATTTTTTTTGACATACCTTTGCCGGCTCCAACTAACAGACCAGTAGGACCGTTCATATTGTCCACCCATCCAGGTAGAGGTTCTTTATGTGAAGCAATTACTGAAATAAAATAAAAATATAGGTATAAAGAAGTATTTAATTCTTATTTTATTAAATTCTCTTAAACAAATTTGTACCCACATCTATCGCTGTCAGACACATTAAGTGAACCACGATGCAATTTTTTTATTTTATCAAATTTACACTGTATTCCACATCTAGCAGGGTAAGTAGAGGGAACTTAGTGTATGACGTACCATCCCTTACGTTCTGCCCAATTTTCGAGACATTGGGTATCAATTTTACGAGAACGTAAAAAAATGGATTTTACCTTTAATGGTCTACGCAAATAAAGGGTTGAAATGAGGGGTTGCAATTTTTTTAACATAATATTTACCAATAGATGGTCTCGCGATCACTATGGGGTACTTTCCAACGTGCTGTGATACAAGATCCTCTGTCAATGATTTTGTATACGCATACGTGTTGGGTTGAGGCTCTATTAGTCTGTAAATCAAAAAAACAAGTGTTAAAATTAAAAATCAGCTTCACGCTGTATCCCGCACACAGCAGGGTGCAGCGGGACAGAGGGAACCTAGTGTTAAGACACTCCGTTCCCAACATTCTGCCGAATTCTAGAGGCATTACGTGTTGAGTGGCAGAACTCAACGCCGCGCTTAACCTCGATATCAGAGCGAAGAAAAGGAAATATAAATTTAAGTAAATATTTCATCTCCTCGAGTGGGGATCAAACCCACAACCAGTCGGCTTTACAGTTACACCTGGTGCCGCTGCGCCACGACTGGCCTCAACAAGAGTTAAAATCTAAATTTAAAAGCATTTCTTTACACTTTTTCCAGGTACAGTAATAACCTAGTGTTAAGACACTCTATTCGACGTCGTCCATGTTGAATGGTGGTCTGGGAAAATGAACATAATGTATAACATCGTCCTCACTCGAGGGCATAACAATATGTACCCATCGCATTTGTGTCAGACGTCTCTTATGTATGTCTTTGAGATTGCCCCGGCTCAGTGCCGGGTATATAAGTTGTGTAAATCGTTATAGATTTTATTGATTTTATTCGTGTACATTGGTGTATTGTGACATTGGTATATTGTAATATATATACAATATACCAATGTTCAATACGTTAATAATTAACGTATTTTTTCCATTATTTGTACAATAAGTTCATATTTCTTACTATTTGTTATGATTGTAAAGGATATGAAGAGGATAAAGTTATATGAAGTTCTCTGTATAACTTTTTCTGAGCTCCAGAGAAATATATAATAAGTATATATATTTTGTTAGTTTCACGCAGTATCTCACACATGACAGGGTAGGTAAGACAGGTAGGGTAGGGTAGGGTTAAGACACTCCGTTCTCATTAAGACATTTCCGTCCCCCCTTTTCCCCGAATTCTCGAGGCATTGCGTGATGAGTGGTGGAAATCAACGCCGCGCTTTTCTACTTCCCAGGGCGAGGAAATAGAAATATTTAATATTTGTATTTCCTCGCCCTGGCAGTGGCGAACGGGGTGTTAACACTAGGTTCCCTCTGCCTACCCTGCTGTTTGCGGGATACAGTGTGAAGCTGATAAAAAATAATTCCTTTGAGTTAGAATCGAACCCACAACTGTCGCGTTTAGAGCTGTCGCACGCTGGTACTCCTGCATCACGACGGCCCCATATATACATGAATATTTGATATTAATTACAGCTTGATACCTCAATGTGTTGTTGAGAATAATGACACAAATGAACACGCAGGAGATGAACAACAAAGTAATCCTATATGTGTTCCGTTTATATACACTTACTTTGGCTGTAAGTAACTGAGCAAGTCATCGTCCATCCATTTCATACATTCCATGATATTTTGCGGTCTGTGCTTCGCCGGATATAGCCGTTCTTCTAACGTATGCACTTCACACCGACAGTATGCTGTAGAGACGTGGACAAATACCTGAGTGAAAAAAAAATATTGCTAAGTATATTTTTAGTTAGACATTCGGGATAACAGATAGGAGCTGGTGTTAAAATACTCTGTTTTCCACTGTTGGTGAATTTTTAACCGAATTTTAAATAAGGAGGGTCTCAATTCGTCGGAATCTTTTTTTTTTAATGTATGTATGTCAGCGATTATTCGAAGACGCTTGAACCGATTTGGATAATTCTTTTTTAATTTGGAAGGGTGTATCTCAAAGGTGGTTCCATGATGATCATGTCAAGATCTCGTGATGGGATCCTGGAAAAATCGAGGGAACTCCTTAAATTTTATAGCCACACTTACAAGGATTTGAGTGTTTTATGTAAAGACTCGTGTGCTTGTTTTCGGAAATCACAATTTTATGACATGTAAGTGATGATGAGGACCGTAGATGGCCTAAGTAGTTACTTTTACTATAATAGTTACAAGGAAGATTTTTCTATTGAATATGACAATTTTTATAAAGAAAATCAAATAAAATTCTAAACTATAATAAAATAATTAAATTACAATTACATTAAAAAATGTTTCTTAAAATATTTTTTAGAGATACATCTTTTTTATTTTTTTCCTAGATACAACTAAATAATATTAAATAAATATTCCTATAGTTCAAGCTAGTATAAATTATATATTAGCGCTGGCCCTGCGGTCATTGTGCAGTAAGACACCAAGTGACTGTATACACGATGGTTGTGGGTTCGACTCCAACTCGGGGAACGGAATATTTTCATTACGATACACCTGTCCTATTGTGCGAAATAGAATGAAGCTACTAAAATACAAGGTAGTAAATTACAAACTGTATAGTACATTGTTAAATCTGAAATCTATCTGAAATGTTAATACATTGTAAAGATATAAAAAATGTTTAGGCTACTACATGTCGCTAGTTTTTGACACACTTGTAAAAAAAAAAAAAAAAATCAATTACCTCTAGCTTTTGCATTCCATCGGCCAACTTTAATACTTTCAAAGTGCCCAGCGTGTTCATGTTTACCGCATCTCGTATAAACATATCAAACCTGGGAAGAAAATATTTCAAATATTACCTTATTATTAGTATTTTTTAGATCTGTCTACAAAACCCGACTATTATGGATTCGATTACTACTCGTAAGAATAAATAGCTTACGAATATTCCTTTTTCTCGCTGGTAACAAGATAAAGCATCGGATTGAGTTCCATCACTCAACACGCAATGTCATGGAAAATTCGGTAAAAATCAAAATTGAATATAATAAGTAACAGTGATTTAGCTTAAAAATATCCAAATATCTGTTCTCGATTTTACCTTAGACAGATATATTTGTGTTTAGATTTATTCATATTTAAGCTTTAATTTTACTTATTAAAAGCTCTAAGTTACTAGACTATTTTGGAATGGGTTTGAACAACTCTGCTTCCCACGCCCTTGGTCAATTTTCTTATTTGCAATATAAAAAAAATAATTACCTTCACGTTACGAGTATTTCCTGCATTTAGCGTGGCAGAGGAAATCTAATGTTAAAATACTTAATTTTTAATGGTTTGCCCCAAGTTTCTAAACATTACATATTGGCTTAATGCCACATTTTGCCCTAATATCAGACGGAGGAAATGATAATTATTAACTTTCTCGAAGAATCGAGTGCTGCTGCGCCAAGATGGCCTCAATGACAACAATAAGTGTAACATCGAAATACAACTTACCGTACACAAGCAGCGCAGTGATATACAATCTGTGTTTCCTTCTGGAGTAAGTCCCAGTCTTCTATGGAAATACCGAGATCATCTTGAAGTATATCTCCGGATATTACGTGTAACTTGTCGAAACATTTGGGTAATTTATCGTGGAGGCTGTCGAAAACCTGCAATTTAAATAATAATATTGTTTTATTGTTTTATTGAACCTAGTACAAAGACATTCAGTCAGTCCTATACGACTACCACCGAACCGGAAAGCAATCCTGCTGAGAGGATCAGCACCAAACTCATTGTAAATACAATTTACAAATTATTGGCTTTTCTATATGAATATGAAAAGTATCAAATACTGTTGATTACTATTTTTAAAATAATAGATCACCTGAATTTCTTGCACCTGTTCTTCTCAGGTCTAAGGCAGTAACTTTAGTGAACCGGTGGTAAATTATTTGACATTTAAATAATTAAGCATATAGCCCTACTCTGAGTCTGACTGTGACTCTGATGTCAGCTCTGACTGTAAATATGACTCTGGTTTTAACTTTGACTTTGAACAGTGAAACTTACCTTACAATTAACAAAATCATCAAGTCGTTCTTTAATACTCTGTCCTTTCTTCGGTCGCATCAAAAAATATATTTTATTCAAGTCCGGACATGATCTCAGTAATTTTTCTATTAAAATTTTTCCCATAAAACCTGTAGCTCCAGTTATAAAAATGTTCTTCCCAACATAGAACTCCGGTACGCCAATAGATGGCGCCATTTTGTGTTCTGAAACAATTAAATTGTCATTTTTTTAATAAAATTATATCCGCACGTGTGCATGTAGCAGGGTAGGCAGAAGGAATCTTCTTATAAGACACTTCGTTCCCCACACACCGCCTAATTGTCAAGATATTGCATGTTGAGTAGCAAAACTTAACGCCGCTCTCTGTCTTGTTACCAGAGAGAGGGAATGAAAATAATTTCTTTCCTTGAGTGGGTATCGACCCACAGCTGTCGTACTTGCAGATTGCAAATTGGAGTTGATTTGCCATTGTGCTTTGACTCCTTCAAAGAAAAAAAAATCTAATGTTGTTTTTATAATATTTTTCTTTCAAGTTACTGATTTTGAGCCCGCGCCATTTGAACACCGTTCAAGAGCTCATTTTAGATATAATATAAATAAGGAAAAAGAAAGATTCATATTTTTTACAATTTTAAAGTGTTATTCCATACTTAGGAAAGAATTAAGAAAGCAAATAAAAAAGAAATTTAAGAAAGATACATTTTTCGATAGTTTGTAATTTAGTTTTGCTATTCAATACTAGATGGCAGAACAAGCAAATCCATTCCCACTTAAAGGAATAGTTTTTTTTTAATATTTTTATTTTCACTAAATATAAAATTAACAGAAAAGGGGGTACTGTGTGATTTACTAATCCGTCACCCTCGATTAGTACAGCATAATAATAAAGCTGATTTATTGAAATACAAAAAACTAATCGAATCAAATCAGCTTCAATTTCGATTAAAAAAAGCATCATCAAAATCGGTTCACTCAGTTAAAAGTTCTGAGGTAACAAACATTTTAAAAAAATACAATCGAAATGATAACCTCCTCCTTTTACAGAAGTCGGTTAATAAAAATCTGCTACAATCAAATTACGTTGATTACTCACAAGTAAAGCTAAATTATATATTATAATTTTAATGAAAAACTATTAATGTATAAATCGCTTATCTTCCTATTTTATTCAACCACAATTTAAAAGAAGAAAGTACAATTAATAGTTGTTTAATCTACCATAATTATTATTTTAAACGTCAACATTGGTGACATTAACAAAAATAATAAAGTGGGTATATTTGTCGGGACAAGCTTAAATAGCTGCAATAAAAAGTAAACGTATTTGGAACGTAAATTCTGATTGTGAGTTCATAATTGAAATGATGAACTCATTCATCAGTTTATAAAAGTTGAATAAATTAAGCGCATAATCGTCACAAATCTACTTTTGTACTGGATGGCAACGGAATCTGCTACCTCTGCCTTAATTATTAAAGCCAATCTAACCAAAATATAAATGCCAAGGCCAAACTTACTACGTGTGTATTAAAATATGTTGTAAGAACAAAAAACCTTGGCATTTCTTTTCTAAATTTCCACATTCACATTACAAAGATATAATATTATATGATTATATGGTTTTTAGTTAGACTATTGATTGTTATTGTGGTTTCGATTTAACGTGGTGGCGTAGCGACGCAGCTTCAGACTGTAAACGTGATGTTTTTGAGCTCGATGCCACTTGGTGGGAATAAATTATTGTTATTGTTTCGCTCTGTTAACCCAATAAGTTTAGTTAAAACTAATTTTCGATATATTGCAATATTTATATATGGTTCCGTACTTCAAAAGGAAAAATACGGAACCCTTATAGTCAAGATCATTTCTCTTAAGATCACGTGGAGGTATCAAGAAATAAATATTAAATTTGTAGATCTGTAGTCCTTTAGGGCCCAGAAGCAATCAAGCTTCTAAGACAACGCATCAATCATATCAATCATGAACATGAATCGTTTTTGCTGTATTTTGTAGGAAATTAGCTACGTCATCAAAACCTATAGGAGACTTCCTGTGGTCATGGAATTTGGCGCAAAATGAAAACTTACGATACAAATAAAGAAAATAAATCAAAAAGTAAAATTTATATATCACAGAAAAAAGACTAACACTTCCTTTCCGTTGACCTACAATCCTTAAATTGATACGGAACCCTTGATGTCCGTCGCGTATTAGACCGACTTTTTCATTACAACTTCGCTCTTGTTGTTCGTGGCCTAGCCTTCCTCGATAAATGAACTGGACTGGAATAACTTCAAAAATATTATTTCAGTTCCAGTCAAAAGTTCCCGAGATTAAACGCTTTGAACCAAACAAACTTCGTATATTAGTTTATTGGTAATATTCGTATACAATAATAGATTATGTATTTTATTTGAATTTCACACAATTTTACAAGACTTTTATGCTTATTTATGTTTATTTATATTACCAATAACGGATATACTATGTAGCAATTTATATTACATTACTTTGTCGCTTAGTTTACAAATATTAAAATGAGAAATGACGAAATGTATGATGTAATGGAACAGTGTCTTATATGCGGTAGTTATGGGTTCAACTCCTACTCGTGGGACATTTTATTTATTATATTCTCACTGTTTTAATTTGCTCGCTCGGGTAGGCGGTAATATCTCATGAGCAAAAAATGGGCAAACGGTAATGAATTACTATGTCGATGTAATTAAGCATTTTTTTCTAATATTAATAATTTAATTAAATCAAATCAAATTAGCTTCACGCTATATCTCGCACATAGCAGGGTTGGCAGAGTGAACTTTGTGTTAAGACACTCTTTTAAATTCTTTCCGCCGAATTCTGGAGACATTGCGTGTTGAGTGTCCAAACTCAACGCCGCACTATGCCTCAACACCAGAGCAAAGTAATTAAAATATAAATTTAAATCAATATTTCATTTCCTCGAGTGGGGATCGAACTCACAACCAATCGTGTGTACAGTCACACTTTGAGTCCCTAATATTACAAAAGATAATTGATAATGATACTATGGATATGATCATATCAAATAGCAAACTATACGCCAACGAAAACAATAGACACAAGTTTCAACTAGATTCCATTGATTTGAAAAAGATTTTTTGAAATTTGATATAATCTGGCTACCACAAGCTACCTTGTACAAAATACCTCGAGAACCAATGTACTGGTCGTTAGATGAAGATATGGGTATATAATTGGTCAGCAAAGCCATGTCAAGGTATAGGTTTCGTGATATAGAAAGAAATCTTCATCTTGCAGATAACGACGCAGCACCAACACCTAACGATAAAATGCTCAAAATAAGGCGATTGGCAGATAAACTTATGCAGAAGTTCCTGCAGTAGGGAGTGTTTCACCATCGTATCTCTGTCAATAGTGAAATATTATGGCCACCATCCCAAACAATTTATTTGTGGTAAATCAGTTTCTTTTGGATACAAATAATGAGTAGCAGCTAGTAAAACCGGATATTGTTACTCATTTGATTTTAACTGCGGAAAATCGCAATCACCAACTCCTGATCCTTTGAGTTCCCGCCTATTCAAAACTTTATGAGAGAAACTGAACTGTACCTCAGCTAATTATGAAGTTTTCTTTGACAATTTTTTTACGAGTTACGACTTCTTACTAGAATTGAAAAGCCTAGGATATCGTGCTCGTGGAACTGTTCGAAAAAATCGGACGAAAAAATGCCCCTTTAAAAGCACAAAAGAAATGAAAAAGTTAGATCTTGCCACTTACGATTACATATTTGACAAGAAAGGTGAAAAAGTACTGGTTGGATGGAAAGTGTGTACCGAGGCGTTAATTGCCTTACGATACCATTGAACCTCTCGAAACTGTCAAACGCTGGTGTCCAATCAAAAATAAGAAGATAGACGTTACCATACCACGTTTTCTCCAAACTTATAATAAAAAATTGACCAGTCTGTCTGTCTCCATTATATAGAACTGCTGTTCACGGAAAAAAGTGGTGGTGGATATTATTTATATGTATTATAGATATGGTTGTTTCTAACGCCTGGCATTTACATGTAATGTGTAGTGATATCAGCTCATGTTCCGACGTCACTTTGCACGATTTTATTTGGGCCAGGGTGAACAGAGAAAATCAAGCCAAGCTGCATCAGTTGTCGAAGGGTTATCTTAAGATGGAATTGGACATTATTCCCAAATTGATAAACAGCTGCGGTGTGTAGTTTGCAGTTCAACAGCGGAACTCAACGGATTGTTTTATAGTAAACTAATATAATCCATTCTCCCGAAGATCAAACCCACAACCAATGCGTTTACACTCAGGCGAATTTCGACTGCTCCACGATGGCCTCTATTTTTAAAAGTCATTATTTAATAAAGGACAACGATTGTTTAATTAAGAAGCAACAAATACAGGTAAAAAATGTTAATACTAATTATTTGCACAAATTAGCATTTAATTTTAACTTGATGACAAGAATTAAAAATTATTTTTTTTACCTGTAGCATCGCCACCAAAAGTGAAGCGGAAGTGAACCGCCAAAGTGAAGTAACTAAGAGCTGTGCATGACATATGACACATTCCAAGTGCTCCACGTAACTCCGACCGCAGATATAATTTGTTACTTCGAAACAATGAACGTCATATAATAAATAAATAAACGTCCGTTCATAAATAGACTATTTAACAAAAAAATAATCTTTCAATCGAAACCAGTAGTTCCTGAGATTAACGCCTCCAAATAGAACAAACTTCATAGGTAGGTATAGATTAATATTATAAGTAATAGGTATACTTTGTTTTATATTGGTTCAATTACTAAATATATATATATATATATATATATATATATTTTTATCAGCTTCACGCTGTATCCCTCACACAGCAGTAGCAGCAGCCCACTTTCCGCCGTATTCTGAAAGCATTGCGTGCTGAGTGCCGGAACTCAACGCCGCGCTTTGCCTCGACACCAGATCGAAGAAATGGAAATATAAATTTGAATAAATATTTCATTTCCTCGAGTGGGGATCGAACCCACAACCAGTCGACTTAACAGTCACACTTTGTGCCCCTGCGCCACGACTGGCCTCAATTCAATTTAATTACTAAATAACTTGTATCATATATCAAAAACAACGAAAGATGATGAAAGAAATAAAACGATATTTAATGATAAATATAATTAAGTTTTTATATTCATTTTATAGTATAACTATAAGCAGGCAATTATTTTATAATTTTGGTTTAAGTTGATATTTTACAATTTATCTGCTTTCGTGGCGCAGAAATATGAGAGTGCGACTGTAAATGCTACTGTTGTGGGTTCAATTCCCACTCGGGGGAAAGAAATATGTTAATTTCTTCGGTCTGCTTACGAGGCAAAGGTAACGAGGTAGGTAAGGCACAAGACTGGTGCGTTTGAGGTTCGCTACTCAATACGCTATGCCTCAAAAATTCGGAGAAAAGTGGGAAACGGAAGTGTCTTATGGGGAACGGAGCATCTTTACACTAGGCACCCAAGTTCCCTCTGCCTACCCTAATATGCGCATGATGCAGCGTGACTGTAACATAAAAAAAACTATCATACAACTTTCTATATTAGTTTTCCGCTGTATTCCGCATGTAACAAGTAAATTGAACCCAGTGGTTAAACAGTCCGTTCTGTGGAAATTGTGGGTTAGTCCAAAGCCATGATATTGACCGTGCTTTGCTATACTGCTGCTTTTACCAGACGGGAAATTTAAAATTGCATTTACTGTCAGCTATTATAATACACATGCACAAATTTAATTTAATTTGATTTAAATATGAAACAGCAAAATTAAATGTTAACATACAATCATTCTATTTAGTCCAACATATGAAATTTTTGTTTCACGCTTTATTTCGCACAGCAAGATAGTTAGAAGAAACATAGTGTCAAGACACTCCGTTTCCACTGTTCACACATTTTTTTAGACATTAGGTGTTAAGTGACAGAACGTAACGCCGCATTTTGTCTTGCTAACTGACCACAATAGTCGTCTATTTATATATAAAAATATAATATGTATATGTATGTATGTACGTTTAAATCGTTTATTTATGCAAACAAGAGAGGCATTACGTTAGATAACTATTAAAAGTTGCGTCATTAACGATGAATAGGTTTTTTAATGTTTTAACATCTGCACATCGTTATGTAGTAAATAAAGAGAGACAGTAACGAGTCACTATACTTAGTCACTAAATACTTAGTGACTCTATAAAATTAAGGATTTATATACAATTTTTTTTAAACAAGCCTTAAATTACTTTAAATATTATTAGAAAAAATGGCTGAAACTCGCAAAGGCACAAGTGTGTGATTGTAAACGCGACAGGTTGTGAGTTCAATTTCTACTCGAAGAAATGATATATTTAATATTTTTATTTCCTTACTTTGGTAACGAGGCAATGTCTCCAGAATTCGGCAGAAAATTGGTAACGGAAATGTTTTAATGGGAACATAGTGTCTTAACACTAAGTGTCTTAGATTCCCGTGGGATGTGCGTGATATGAAACAAAAAACTATTGCTACCCCGGCGTTGCACCCAAGTGTAAGCGCACAAAAATAAGCAAAATTTTATGACATCATTTTACAATACTTTGATGTTCTCAACCTTACTCTATCTTTTAGTTAAAAACACATTAAAATACATTACATTCGCGTAGGCTGACGAATTGGCGCTTATGTCGTTGGAAAACGATTTTGTCCGCACATTTTTATATGAACTTTGAAACATTAGATCCATTTTTTCCAGTTCGCGTGGAAATTTAGAGGAAACCTCTTTTAATACTCCCTTACACTCAGAATGGAGTGTAGTATCGTCTGTGCGTTGTCTGTCAGTCACTTAATAACGGAAGAGTTGTATGTACATATTAGCGACTCGCTCGCGGCTTCGCCCGCATATACTACTCAATTATCTATTAACTTATCTTAATTACTGTATTTAGTATTGTATTCCAATAACATTATCATTATAAAAGACATCATTACATTGAAAATTAAAGTTTCAGTCAATTCAATAAAACATTTATTTTATAGCAACATTGTCGCATCCAGTACTATATATTCACATAACTTATTTACTTATGAATTGATTTAAATAAAACAAAAACAAAATGTTAAGAGACATTTCTCAAAATATAAATTAAAATCACGTAAAGACAAACCTACAAACAAAATTTAAAAAAAAATCTCTTGGGTTCTATTATATTGATTAATGCCCCTAATATATCTTCCATGTACAGATAGCGATCTCTTACAATTTTATCATATGTATAGATATGTATATAGATAAAATAAAGTGACACGACTCTTTTTCTCCACATGGAAAATCTTTTCGTTACTCTATATTAATTATAAATTTATACAATGATTTATAAAATCATATCGACATGTTAAACACGTTTTATGAGAACAACACCCTTGATACATGACAACATACAGTAATGTATGCATATATGTGTATGTATATCTAAGTAAACAAAGAATGAAGAATGGCAGCTGAGTTGCAAGGCCTTATTATTATAGACGTCATCATCACGCTGTGTCCCGCACAGGAAATAAAAACCTAGTGAACCTAGTGTTAGGACACTCTGTTCTCCATTTTAAGGCCGATATCAAGATATTGTGTATTGAGTGGAATTTAGATATTGTGTTTTGAGGTCGTGTTTAACCTATGAGAGTGGAGAAATGAATATATAATATATTTTAAGCACTTAACTTCCCCTGGAACACTGCAAACATAGATTTTCCCACATAAATTCCGATTCCACAGAAATTCCGAAATAAAATATAGATTATTTAATGATCCACAAATATCTCACTATTTTATAATTATACAACCTTAAGTTTTTTATTTTTTTTTGTCATTTATTTATGTACCACACAAGAAAGAAAATTCAGAAAACATATAATAACAGAAAGAATGTGCACAACGGATAACTTATCTCTAATAGAGATCTCTACCAGAAACCCTTGAATGTAGGAGATGTTAAGAGAAATGATTCGGATGCGGTATTTAAATATTACGGTATTAAACCTACATACAAATATACTTAATACTAGTCAATATAACTATAGTTACATAAATATATAAACACTATATAAACATACAAAAATATAAATATATACAATAATATAAAGAAATTGAAAAAGAAAAATTAAAATAATAAAGAAATGGACAAAGCGAAATATTAAAAATTCTAATCGAGGTTAAGAAAATGTTGCTTTAATCTGATTTTAAAAGTATTAAAAGACGGATTGCCAGAAATTATACAGTTAGGAAATGAGTTCCATAAGCGCGCCGCCTGAACTGTGAAAGATTTTTCATAGAAACAGGTATTAAATATTGGGAACTCAAACTTTCTTAGGGTGACACAGGAGCGTATAGGTCTTTCACTTGGAATTGCCAATTGAAAACGCTTCCTCAAGTAAGGAGGAGAAGATGTTAAAAAGAAGAGTGAGAATGTGCAGGTTACGGCGTAAACGCATAGGAAGCCAATTCAGTTGCCGTCGGAAATCAGACACGTGGTCAAATTTCTGTAAGCCTAAGATAAAACGAATACACATATTTTGAAGTCGGTCAAGTTTATCGAGAATCTTCTCATTAGCATCCGGATAACAAACATCAGCGTAATCTAACAGTGGCAGAAGTAGAGTTTGAGCAAGAGTGGTTTTAGTGTGAATGGGTAAAAAATTTTGAAGGCGTTTAAGAGAGTGCAGAGAATAATGTGTTCGTTTACTGATTACGTTAATGTTAGCAGACCACGATAAATGGTTATCAATTATAAGATCCAAATTTCTTGCTGAATTGGATAACGGTATTCATGTCTCGTTTAGTTTTATGCAAGGTAAGGTATTAAAATCTACTCTGGCACGTAATTGTCTACTTCCAGTTAATAGAGCTTGAGATTTGGAGGGGTTAATAAGAAGCCCAAAACAAAGTCGCCCACTCATTGATATGAGCGAGATCAGAGTTTATGTTCAGAATTGTAGTATTCAAGTCTTCAAGAGTGGCGTGTCTATACAGCTGCAAATCGTCAGCGTAGAGATGGTATTGACAAGATAGGATTTTGGTAATTTCATTTATAAAAATAGAAAAGAGCAGAGGAGAGAGTACGCCGCCTTGAGGTATACCAGTTTCTAAATCAGTCCAGTCAGAGCAAGGCTCCCCGGTGTAGATTCTTTGCTTGCGACACCGAAGATAAGAACGAAACCACTCAGTGGCAGCAGAAGAGATATTACGTGTGAATAGGACACCAAGTAACACATCAAAATCCACAGAGTTAAACGCGTTACAAAAGTCGAGTAAGATAAGAATAGTTTATTTTTTATTATCCATCGCGAAACGAATAAATTAATGCTGAACTAAATTAATGCTGAATAGTACTGGGTGATGTACGGAAACTAGACTGGAAAGTATTTAAAAGATCATTTTGGATCAGATAGTTGGAAAGCTGTTGAAATGCGGATTTCTCAAGGAACTGCGAAAGGACAGGAAAGAGGGGGCAAAAATTTAGGAAGGAGGGAAATAGGTCGGAAATGTGAAAAATGAATAGGATTAGATTGTTTATGTAACGGAAGGACATGTGCACTTTTTCGGACAGTAGGGAAAGATTTTGACTCGAATGAAAAGTTCAGAAATGTGAGTAATTATAGGAGTTACAAGATCTAATACCAGCAGCAACATGTCACGACTTATGTTATCACTTCCAACCGCTTTAGAGGAAATGGATACAATGCCTTTCCTAACTTCTCCTACTGTCACTTCATGGAAAGCAAAAGGATCACAGTTCGGCTGAGTGGCCTGAGCTAATTTTTGAAGGCATAAAATTTCATTCGATTTTTTCTATCATCATAAAAATAATAAATTATAACTGCAAACTAAAAATTTAGGTAATTCAATAAAACAGTTGTATAAAATAACTGTGATAGCAATTAGCAAATTTGTTGAACTAAGTACTTTAAATAGATATAACTTTGCCGATTCTGAAGTTAGCGTGAACAAACGCACAGACAAACAGATAAGCAGACAGACAAATAGACAAACAGACAAAAATTTTAAAATCACTGTTTTGTGTTCTATTACATTACTAAGTGAGGGACAGGGTGTCGAGGCAAAGCGTGCCGTTGAGTTCCACCACTCAGCACGCAATGCCTTCAGAATACGGCGGAAAGTGGGGAATGGAGTGTCCTCACACTATGTTCCCTCTGCCTACCCTGCTAAGTACGAGATACAGTGTGAAGTATACCCATGAAAAAAAAGTGTCGGATACCACTATATATATGTTAAAATATAAAATTATTCAAAATAATATATGACTCGTAATATATTATTAATGAGACTTCCTCGACAAACAGACTAGTTTTTAATACGAATCAATAGTTCTAGAGATAAGCGAGTTCAACCAAATCTTCAGTTTTCTAATATAAAATAAATTGTATAGCTACTAAGTAACAACATTTTTATGTGATTATACTTTATAATAGTCTTCCTATAGAAGTGTTAACTATAAAACTATGTGACAATTAATGATCTGGCGATGGAATGTGAATAAACATAATATTTATAGCTTTAACTGAATCGTTAAACGTATAATAGAAGCAAGTGCAGATTCAAATTTCAATACATAAAAAGGTATATTATATAGTTTGGTAGTTTGTGTTTGATTCCCAATCGAGAAAATTAAATATTAAATATTTTCATTTCTTCGATCTAATGACGAGGCAAAGCGCGGCGTTGCATACCGCAACTCAACACGTGATGTCTTCAGAATTTGCCGGAATGTAGGGAACGGATGAGTCTTAATGGAAACGGAGTGTCTTAACACTAGGTTTCCAGGTTCTTTCTGCTTACCCTGCTCTGTGTATGATACAATGTGATGCTAAAAAAGTATGATATAATATTCATGTATTTCATCAAAATTTGTTAAAATGATCCCATATTAATAAAGATATTCAATTATTTGTCCACATAGCTGAGAGTATCTAGTGTCAAGACACTACGTTCTCTAATTTTTGCCCCAATTCGAAACCTTAACTGTTGAGTGATGTAACTTAACGACACGTTTTATTATCTAAAGCGCGACAGCGACGCTGTTCCTTTATATTAGCAATTGTATTATTCCAACAAAATTTGAAAACAGTAATAAGTAATACAATAAAAAATATATCTATTTAATTTTTTGCCGGCGGCTTCGACCCTTCAATCAAATGGAAATGCGAACAATTGTTTATGACTCAAGACACATTCTAAATTCCGGAAATAACTTTGACCGCAGGTGCAGTTACATAGCAACGATAAACGTTATGTTAATTGTTGTTATAGTCTCCTATAGCTTTTCTCGATAAATAGACTATCTAATAAATAAAAAAAAACAAACGAACACTTTCTGAGATTAGATTATTCAGTCAATTAAACTCTTAAAGAAGGATGTTCTAGTATTTAAAGGGAAAGAAGAAAGGACGGAATGCAAGACCAGCGTAAATAGACGTGGCGTATTAGAATTAATGTTGAATATGTTTTATAGAGACGGAAGATACGAAATGGATGTGGAAAGACGTGTGGGAGTTACAAAAGAGGCAAGAGAAGATCTCGATTGAACATCTAAAACACAGTGTCAATGATACTGGAGGAAGATCACGCAAAAAGCATGAGGGCCCCCCGGAGGACCTGTATGAAGGAAGTTGATGAGATTGGACGAGACCATAGTGCTTGGCACCCCGTTCTTTCTGGCTACCGTACTAAGGACAAGGCGTTGTCAAATAAAAATAATTAAAAGTAATGTAGGTATCAAACGTTCTTAATACCCGAGATAACTTTGATAAATTTGTATTTTGTGCTGCCAATTTATTTAGGAAGGCTACATTAAGCCTTCCTAAATAAATGGGCAACAAAAATAAGTTTTCAATTCGAACCAGCAGCTCCTGAGATTAGCGCGTTCAACCAAACAAACTGTTCAGCTTGATAATATTAGTATAGTACGCATCCCACGAAAACGTCACATACATTAAAACATACACAATATACTACAATGATCCAGTTATTGCAACAAGCCGAAATGGGTACACCGAGATTACGAACTAAGGGAGTAGCTCTTTTTATGGATGACAGTAGTGAAAGGTTAGGCATAAGCTTTTGCAGGTCTAGAAATAGTAAATTTATCGCAATTTTACCTGGTCTAGCTTGTTTATTGAACGGGAGCACTAAAAGAACGGCAGTAAGATGAAAAATATACGAAGCGCTACCCACAAGGACGACTGGAGGCATAAACTGTCGAGTAGTGACAAACTGGTCATACTGCTCGATTGGGGGGAACGGAAGCCATTCGAACGTTCATAGGAACTGCTCACGGTAATAAGTGGAATGACAGGACCGGGAGCACGCTGTATAACAACGATACCGCAAAACCATTACAGGCAACATGAACGGCAGTTACGTGGCGGCGTATAATACTGCAGTTGGCTTTGTGGAGTTGGATGAAGAGGAAACCAGACAAACAGGCAACCTCAAATTCAACTTAACTGGTAATAATCCCATTGTAGTCGTCGCCAAGTCCACGAAAGTGATGCTGGAGGATAAAATGCTAAAGATGGCCAGAAACTTCGACAGCACTCTAAAACCCACATCATCAGCGGAATGGGAGGTACCTGGGATGCAGTGGGTAAATGGGGTCACCGGATATGGGTAACTTGGATTCTAAAACACTTTGACTTGAATAAAGACATTATCATCACCACTACCACAGAGGCGGCCAAAGAACTCCGGGAGAAGCTGTCGGTAAATGTAGGGAACTTAGTAAAAAGTAAGGTTCGCACTATGGCTTCAATATTGGTTAACGAGGTTAGAAAATCAGAAAAGTGCAAGCGCCTTATGGTAGATCAAGCCCTAATGAATCATCTTGGGGCAATAAGACGGCTGCTAGAATCTCCCGAGCAGAAGAATTACTACTGATCGGAGATGTAAATCAACTTCCCTATATTGACCGGGAGAATCTCTTTAATATGTTTTACTGCAGTCCATCCCAAATGCTAAGCATAAGCAAAAACTTACTGTATACCCATAGAAGCTCCATAGACGTCACTTACACCCTACGAGAAATATACTGCGGTATATAATCAGCGAAAAGGGCAGTGCACTCCCTTCATATTGTAAACATCAAGGCGACGAAGGCGTCGGTACCAAAAGACCTAAAAAACACCTTCTACCTCAGTTTTACGTGAGAGGAAAAAGACTCCATGATTCAACAAGGATACAGGGTGGGTATAGGTTCAAAGGTGTTAACGATTCACGAAGCTCAAGGTCTGACGAACGTAATGGTAGTAGTAGTGAACATGAAGTCGGCAAAATTACTGCTGCATGACAGCGTCCCGCACGCAGTCGTCGCAATAACGTGACATAGTTACAGCTGCTACTACTACAGCGGCAGCGAAGACGATGCAGTCAAAAGGCTGATCCGCAGTGCAACAATGGCAACGACAAAAGGCATTGTGGAATATAATTTAAAAATGGCCATTCAAGATAGAAACGAAGTGGTCATATCTTCTTTAGTAGAGGTTATGACCACTTCGGTTATACCTTCGACTCCTGAATCCATCCTCCGATAGGCACTTAGAATAAAAAACAAAACTACATATAAGTTGTAAAATTGTATTAGATATTAAGTTAATTGATAATAAGTAAAATGTTTACAAAAAGGCAATCTAAAAATACCTGGACTTTTTTAGGAATTAAATATCTAGATAATTATTTTTAGTTATAAGCCTAGTTTAAGTGGCAGATAAATATACTGTTGACTAGCTGATAATAATGAAAAAGTTAAAAAAAGTACGGACCACGTGTCTGTCTGTCCAAAAAAAATATGGTAATCTATATCTACATAGATTTACATTCATATAGTCATGTTTTTTCCTTAGCATTGCTTACAAAACGGTAGCAGTAGTAGGGCGTGGGAATTTGCCATAATAGTTGTTTACTGTTGCTAGTACCATTGTACTTTTATGTTAATAAAATTGTAGTAATACAAGTTCAATTATGACTGCTTTAAAATATATAAGTTAATCTATGCCACATAGTAGAACAGCGCAGCGTTAAGTTCCGCCACTCAACACATCTAAAATTGGGCGGTGCGTGGAGAACGGAGTGTCTTAATTATAAGTTCCCTCTGCTTGGCTAGTGGAGGTAAAAAAATAATAATCTATACTAATATAACAAAGCGGAAGAGTTTGTTTGTTTAAAGCTAAGACCTCTGGATCTACGGGCTCGATTTACTTACTGATTATTTTGTATGAAAGCTGCATTCTTAAGGAGTGCTATAGGCTATATAACATTACGGTGTAAGTGTAAGTTAGCCTTAAATAACGAAATAACAATAATAAGGAACGCCATCGAATTATTTTAAGCGCGTGCGTTGCAAAAATTGTTAATTAAATATCAGTACGTTGTGTGACAAAAATATTCAATTTTATTAGTTCTAAACAAAAATCCGAGATACCATATACTTATCTCTTATAAACATGTGAGAATAAGGCATTTTTTCACAAAAAATAATTGAAAATAGTAAGGTAATATTTAATCGATTTTTATTTCATTTCATGTATATTGAAACTTATGAGCAAAAGTTATTTCATCATCGAGGAAATTTTATGAAGATAATCTGCGGCTTTTATAACATGTAATTTGGATGATTACTTTTCGAGAAAATGTAAAATTAAAATAATTCAACGCTCTGTTTACGGCCGCAAGCCGAATCTCGCGGGGAGCGCCCTTGCCGCCGGTGACGTCGTATCATACGTCCACGTAGTGTTCATTATAGAATGTATCAATCTGTTAGAAAATGCAGCATAATAAAAGTATTATAGATGGTATGCGGGCGAAGTCGCAAGTAGGTCGCTAGTATCTATATAAATTGATCCCGGCTCAAAAAACAGTATTTGACTGTAAACACGATGGCTGCAGGTTCAATTCACACTCGCGGGAGTTATATTTAATGTAATTTTTTTTATATTTGATAATAAGCCAGGTGATGTTTCCGCCACGTGATTTCCGACACTTGACACTGAGTTTAGTCAGCCAACTCTACTATATGCAGGAGGAAGGATTTTTTAATAATTCGTTTTTTTACGTTCATGCTGTATCCCTCATATAACAGGATAGATAGTATCCTAGAGTTAAAATAATCGTTTTCCCAAGCATCGTCCAATTTAGAGACGTCGTATGTTAGGTGGCGAAACTTGACGCTGCGAGTTAGTGTTCTGCTATATTTTAATTTAATTAGAAACACTTTCTTGTACACACTATATTCTTTAACTATATTAAATGATTAGTTAAACATTGAGGCCAGTCGTGACGCAGGGGTACAAGCGTGCGACTGTAAACGGGACAGGGTGTCGGTCGATTTCCACTCGAGGATATAAATTAAATTAAATCAGCTTTACGCTGTATCCCGCACACAGCAGGGTAGACAGAGGGAACCTAGTGTTAACACTCCGTTCTCCACTTTCTGCCGAATTCTGGAGGCATTGCGTGTTGAGTGGCAGAACTCAACGCCGCGCTTAACCTCGACCCCAAAGCGAAGAAATGGAAATATAAATTTAAGTAAATATTTCATCTCCTCGAGTGGGGATCGAATCCACAACCAGTCGGTTTTACAGTCACACCTCGTGCCGTTGCGCCACGACCGGCCTCTAGGATATAAAATATTTAATACATTAATTTCCTCGCCCTGGTAACAAGTCAAAGTGCGGCGTACAGTTTCGCCGCTCAAACCGCAATGCCTTCAAGATTCGGCGGAAAATGTGGAACGGAAGTGTCTTAATGAGAACAAAGGTTCAAAAGTTCCCTCTGCCTACTCTGCTATGTGTGATATAGAGCGTGAAGCTAAAAGAAATTGTAGTCTGAGTGTCAGCGCTCATATCTCATTCTTTGTCGATTCTTATAATTTTAATTTACTGCCATTGTACAAACAAATTAATTCAGCTTACATTCCAATAACTTCACAAACTTATGTAGGTCATTCTTCAATAATAATTAATTTGAAGCGTCAACTGGTTAATCATTGTTAAAAATAAATAATATAATATACGAGACCGTCGTGGCGCAGTGGTACAAGAATATGACTGTAAACGCGAGGGCAGTAGGTTCAATTTCCACTCAGAGGAATGAATTGTAATTTATGAATGTTTTTTTCGTTGGTAACATGGTAAAGCGCAGCAATGCATCGAAAAGTGGGGGACGGAGTGTCTTAACATTAGGTTCCCTCTGCCTACCCTGCTTTATGTAAGATACAGCGTGAAACTGAAAAAATAATTAATAACACATTAAACAACAATAAAACATATTTTAATGTGTTATTAATATCTTTGATTATGTTATTCACGTGTTATAGTTTACTAGAATGTTATATTTAATTTCAAGAGGAAAAACTCACTAGTGATGTGACACATATTACTCACTCTTTTCTTCAATTTCCGTCCATTTAGCATACAAGTATGTCATTGTGGCGTGGTTTAAATAGATTTTTTTACAGTAAAAAATAGATTCAAAACCACATATTTTTAGTAGGTATTTACATATTTTTTGAAAAGAAAAATTGAAATCCCTTCGTTTTCAACTATACTATACTAATACTTATTTAGAACGCCCGCTACATTCAAATTTTTATACGTTTTCTAAATAAGTATTTTTCTTTTCCTAAGTGTGGAATAACACTTTAAAAAAATGTTTAAAAATATACTATGCTATATTAATATTATAAAGCTAAAGAGTTTATTTGGTTCAGCACTTTAATCTGAGGAAGTATTGGTTTAAGATGAATAAATATTTTTGTTTTGCATAGTTCATTTTTCGAAAATGTCATCAATCATGTTAATTGTTTCAATGTACCACTATACACACAAAATACTCTGTCTTGCGTCGCACACATTTCTTAGTTATTCAACTATGTGAGAGAAGTCGAAGGTAAAAGCTTGTTTTTCATACAAAGCATAAAATAGTAAGATATGTAAAATAAGTTTTCTCTGCCTATCCTGCCATATGCGGGATACAGCGTGAAACTGCTTTTTTTAAATTTAAAACGAGAAATATTGTGCAAAACCTTTAATATTAATTCTGATCTTGACACACATATATTTAATATGTAGTAACTAAATTCGTTAATTCATCAAAAATACCAGTTCGTTGCCCAATTTTGTATGTAATAGCGGTTACATATGAATGTCACTGTCATGTATTACGAAAGTAGCGGCTTCGATTCAAAAAAGTAATCTTAAATAAAAATTTTGAAAGAAAACTATCCAAGTCTTGGATTGTCGTCAGCCGGCGCTATCAAATATATAATATACTAGAGGGCGCGCCCGGCTTCGCCCGCTTATTAGGAGTGAATTCTAAAAAAACCACGAAACACGTGTTCAATAAAATATTTTTAACAGTCTGAATTTAAATTTTTATAAAAATCGGTGGCAATTTAAAGATTTTTCCATATAAACTTTCAACCCCTTATTTGAACCCTTAGGGGGTGAATTCTTAAAAACCATGAAACACGTGTTCAATGAAATATTTTTAAGAGTCTGAATTTCAAATTTTATAAAAATCGGTACAGATTAAAATTTTTTTCCATACAAACTTTCAACCCCTATTTCATCCCTTTAGGGTTAAAATTTTTCAAATTCCCTTCTTAGTGGATATCCAGAATATGAAAATAAACATCTGCCCAAATTTCACGTTTCTACCATCAGTGGTTACGGCTCTGCGTGCGTCTTACCTCAGTCAGTCAGCACAAGTCCTTTTATATATATAGATAGATAATAGCAAATCCCGTTGGTCGTTGGTTCGTTGGTCGTCGTATAAGTATGTCGTATTTTAACGGCCTTTAGTAATTTATTCTGTAATTAGATATTTGATAGATCAACTTGTGGAATATTCATATAATATTTTTTTCGCTATTTATTATATTTAAATTGAATCATTGTGTTTTTAGTGACGGAACCTAACACCCCACTATATGCAGCCATGACGAAAAAAAATCTAATTTCAAAATTTAATTGATATCTACGGCCATTTTCATATTATACTTAATATAAGAGTACGTACTACATATTAACCATTCAACGATTCAAAGTGTTCGTGCTTGCAAAAGTTTTTTTTTATTTAGCTACACACCGTATCTTGCACATAGCAGGGTAGGCAGAGGGAACCTGAGAACCCAGTGTTTTAAAGACACTTCCGTTCCTCAATTTTGCATTGCGTATAGAGTGGCCCCGCCGTATGAGGCCGTCCTGTCACAGTGGCAGTTAGAACAGCGTCGGACTGTAAGCGAATGCTAGAGGTTGTGGGTTGATTAATTATTTCAAGTTTGGTTCCGCCATTCAACTTGCAATAACAGTACTTGAAAAACGGTTAACTTAACTTAAAGTTAACGTTAGGTTCCCTCTACCTGCCCTGCTATATGCGGGATACAGCGTGAAGATGATATGATACAATTCAAATCATTGTGTTAAATAAATAAGTATTATATATCGTGACCATGACAGTGTAAATTCAATGTGTATATTTACACTGGCTGTTTGTTCGTCTGTCCAAACGTGCGTTGACTTTAAATTGGAGGATTTTTCTAGAATTTTTCGCATAATATCGCCGCTGCTAGGCAAAATCTTTATATTTTTAATGATGTTAGTATAAAATTTGTTAACTAATCTTAATTAATAATGCAGGCCTAATTTAAAATTAAATTGCTTAAAATACTTCATTTTCAATGAAAAAATAAGACACTTCGTCCCTCGACGTGTTTGTTTGAGACCAGAGCAAGGAAATGAATGAAGTTATCCTCAAGTGGAAATCGAATCTACAACCGTCGCATTTCGCGGACTCATATTTATATTTAAATTATTTTTATATTATATTTTACGTTTCATTGTGACTTAAAAGAGCAAAAAATGAACACCAGAATGTATTAAGTGTATAAATACATACAGAAATGTATTACCACTTAACTATAAGTATCACTTTATCTTATTTAAATAAATATTTTCACACTAAACAAAAATTGTCACGTCCATTAGTCTCTTTATTATTTACTTAAATAATTAATATAATTATCCATTAACGTCTAAAGCCCCTACGTAATATGTACATCTTTCTTCATTTATTAGTTATTAACTCAGTAGAAAGTCCGAAGTTCATTTCCTGTGTGCGGCTTAGGTACATTTGAATAAGTTGTCAGCTTCACGCTGCATCCCGCATATACCAGAGTAGGCAGAGGCAATTTAGTTTAAGATACCTACTCCATTCTCCGTTTTTCGACCATTTCGAGAAATCGCGTAACTTAACTCCACACCTTTTCTAGTTATCAGAGCGAGAAAATGAAAATAATTAATTTCAGTGGTAGTAGAATCCACAATCGTCGCGTTTACAGTCAGTAACTGTGCCGTTGCGCAACTACGATGAAATGGTTATATTTTTATAGATAGGTTTTTTTGTTAAGAACCTCCACAATATAGCAAAGAATACCTACTGCTAAGACATAACGTCCTCCTGTTTATCGCCCATATGCAATAACGGAGCATAACGCCGGACTATCTCTTTAACGTAATAATGTTTGTATTAACAAATAACCAAATAACCTGCTGCTACACGCTGCAATACGACGTCGCGCAAATTAAAATTTTTATTGTTTAATACAATAAAACAATGATATGCAGATGCATAAACTTTAAATAATTCCATAAAATTTTATCCTGTTAAAAGTTAACAAATAACGCTATTGTCTCCAGGAATTAATAATTTCTATATAAAAGATACATAATGGAACCTCCGACCTCAGCACGTTAACAAGGTCAACTAAGCTTAGAGGCTTGAGGGCAGGTAGATTCACTTAAACAGCAATTTTCAAACTTTCGCAATCAATCGCGCGATGTTAGATAGTTATATGTTTTTACACGTGACGCGGCTAAGGTCATCCATCCGGTTATGAATTAACCTAGATTTGTAATACACTCGGAGAAATTACAATAACCTATCTATCTATATTAATAATATAGAACTAAATAGTTTGTTTGGTTTAACGCACTAATCTCAAGAACGCCTTATTTATTTCCATGCGAGCATAGAGGAGAAACGAGAGGTTAAAGCTAGTGTAAAATCTAATCGAGTGAAGATTGAACCTACGATCATCACATCTGGAGATACGATCCCACGATAACTTCATTGATTATTTGCTTAGAAATTTGAATTTCCTTTAATAACATTATCATTTTAAAGACAATATTCATACATTGGAAAAAAAGTTTTAGCCAATTCAACAAAACCATTATTTTGAAGCAATTTTGTCAAACAAAATACTTATAATTATATTGATATATATTTTTATGGATTTAAATAAAAGAAAACGCTGAATGTTAACCTTAATAGTTCGTAAAATATAATGGTGAAACTACATTTAAATTAGTTAAGCCGTTTCTGAGATTAACGAGTACAAATGCACAGATAAACCAAAAAACAGGTAAACAGACAAAAAATAAAAAAAAAAGATTGTTTTTGATTGTATTATATTGATAATGCCTTCCCATATAATATCTTCTATCTACAGACCGATCAGTTACAGTTTTATTATATGTAGAGATTCTATAGTAGTATAATAAATACATTATATATATATATATATATATATATATATATATATATATATATATATATATATATATATATATATATATATATATATATATATANGCCTATCCTACCATGTGCGAGATACAGCGTGTAGCTATAAAATATATTTAATATATTTCTATATCACTTACATAAAGTTTATCATTCAACTCGCTCAATTTCCGAGACGAACAGAAATAATAGATTTTTTTTCCATCACACGATGAAAGGTAATTAAATTGAAATCTAAGCTTTAATGCGCTAACAGATCGAAATCAAGGGCAACAACACATATGGGTATTTCTACCGGTGGCCCAACTTATTGTTAAGCCATGACTAAAATATTGTAACGTGTTTTTTTACGCAATAAACTGACCCGCCTTGAGACCATCGCCGATGGGTAGAACGAGGCTATTTGGACACTTTATATTTATAGGAAAGGAGATAATATTATTTTCTCTAGCATTTTTTTTATTCTTCATTTTAATATTTGGGACTGCCATGGCACATGAGATCTTATTTAGAAGAATAATTACGTTTAAATTATTTTCATTTCCCGCTGTAGTAGACGAAATGCGGTGTTGAATTTCTGTATTAAACATGCAAAGTCTAATTTGGTGGTTCTTAACACTAAGTGCCCTCGGCCTACACTGCTATACGGGAAAACCTGAAACTACATTGTTTTAGGTTTCTGAATGAAATCCATACTTAGAAATATATTTTATAAAACGGATTCGACGTGTAAACTTTTTCTCTTACAGTTATTCTTTAAAAATGCCAGTTACAATTATTAAAATAACAATACTTTATTTTTTTATATGTATTTATTTTAATATTGAAACTGATCACATTATCCCCAGCTCACTCGATATGAAATTTCGTAACATATCTCAATCAACGTGAATGCATTTATTTGGTTTACCAAAACAAATATTATACGGTTAAAATTTCACCATATTTGAAGGTTAAGCTTAAAATTTTCATATACCGTCATTAAAATAAAATAATTGAAGTATATGTATAATTAAATAAATATATTAATAATTTTATTTTATTATATTTAGAAAAAAAATATATATAAATTTTAAACTATTGCAAAAACTACCCAAAAAAAATATTAACAAACACTTCAAGTTGATATATATATAATATATAGTAATATATTATAAATGACTGTTTCGGTTACGCATAATATAATTAGCATGTTAATTAACTAATTATTAATAAAGTGACTTTCAAAAGTTTAAAATGTAATGTAATAATGGAAAGTATGTATATTTACGAGATTATTTTTTTTATAATTATATATAATTTTAAAAATAATAATAAATATATACAAAATGTATTTATTGATTGTAAGAAAGAAGGTGTTTTAATATTTATAGAAATAATAATATGTTGGTATCATCTAAATAGTATCTATAAATTTTGAACGTCCTACATATTTAATAAGATTTTTTTTTAAATAATTTCACGTAACAAAAATTAAAAAATATATTAAAAAAAATAAAAATAATATTACACACTTACCCTCAAAATAACTAAATCACAAAACACATACAAAAATTATAAAAGAAATCAACACTATTTCACTATAATCTTTATGATTATGATTATAATATAAAATATTTGATTACAATGATTATATTATGTATTTTTTCTATAATAATAATAATATTTTTTTTCGTCCGCAACGTACAGTGTCTGGAGGCAGAATGACCTGAACTAATAAGTGATACTTTAGCATACTTAACACGATATGACTGACGCTAAGACTAGCTATACAATATAGGTTTACCTGAATTACTCGTATATTCTTTTTTATGAGACCGTCGTGACGCAGAGGCACAGCGCACTGATTATAAGCGTGAGAATATGAACACGACGGTTGTAGGTTCGATTTTTACTCGGTGAAATGAATTATGGTTAATTCTGGCATAAAGACAAAGCAAATCGTTATATTCCGCAACTCCACACTCAATGTCTAGGAAAATTGGCCGGAAAATGGTTAATGGCTTCTAAATGCGAATACAGCGTAAGGTTAATAATTATTGTATCAGAATAGTGGGGCTCACCAATGCACATTCTAGTATTTGTATCTCTTGGTATAGGAAATCGTATTTTTTTTAACTATATATTAAAATAAGATAATATAGTTACAAGCAGATTTATATTTTTTTTCGATTAATTAAAAACCTTAAGAGGCCGTTGTTATTCAATAGAACAGTTGTTTAAGTGTGCATTCGAGAATGATTAATTATTAAGGTCCGTCACTCAAAACGCAATCCCGAATTCTGGTGGTGTATGAAGAACGAAGTGTTTTCACACTAGGTTTGCTCTGCCTACCCGGCAATAGGCGGGATACAGCGTGAAGCTAAATAAAAACAAATATATTGCGTGTTAGGTAACGGAACTTATCGTCGCAATTGGTTTATTTGTAGGGGAAATACCTTTATGGTAAATTATTTTAATGCAATTATACTATGATTCAATAACAGAAAGTATTAATACGTAGCCCAAAGCAGTCGTGATAAATATTATAGTATTTGGTAAATAGACAAACCACGGCGTTGAGTTCTGCCGTTCAACACAGAATGTCACTAAAATTGGGCGGTTTATGGGGAACCGACTACTGACTGACTGACTAACATTAGGTTTCCTACCTTGCTGATACGACAAAAAAACCTAATATGAAATCCAATCAAAAAAAAATCTATTATGACTAAAATAATTAATATATTCTTTGTATGATAGAAATTGAATGAATGCGTCGTAACGCAGCGGCAAAGCGTCTTACTATTAATGCACTCCTGTAAACGAATTTTATTTCCTTGCTCTCGTAATATATATTATAATCTCTATATATCATAAGACAGTAAAAATATTTTGTCTGTACATTTTGACTGAAATGGATAGAGGGTCACTTAAAAAGATTTTGTTTTTTTTTTTCACCTTCACGCTGTATCCCGCACACTGCAGGGTAGGCAGAGGGAACCTAGTGTTAAGACACTTCGTTCCCCACGTTCTGCCGAATTCTGGAAGCATTGCGTGTTAAATGGCAGAACTCAACGCCGCGCTTGTCCTCGACACCAGAGCGAAGAAAGGGAAATATAAATTTAAGTAAATATTTCATCTCCTTGAGAAAGAATAATAGAAAGCAAAATATATTTTTTTAATTTCTTGTCTGTTTGTTAGTCTGTTTGTCTGTATGTATGATCATGTTAATTTCCGAAGGTTCTGAACCGATTTACTTAAAACTTTCACCAATTGCTTTATTTTGGCTCAATTTAACATTTAAAGTTTGTCTCATCAAAATCAGTTCATTAAAAAAGGTTATCGTCATTTGAATGAACTCAAGGCATAAGTTTGCCTGAGAATATTATATAGCAATCTATATCTATACTTATACTTCTAATATATGTATAATTGTTTGTAATAAATCTGATAATATGTATTTAGTAAAACGCCGTTTTAGATTAATGTAATCATATATTATGTGAAATTTAACATAAAAAACGACATTTTTTAACTGTGCAAACTTTAAGCTCAATAGATGGCGTTGTGCCTAAAGCATCAGTTTCTGAATCACGCTGGTAAGATTTTTGGCTAAAGAATGATATTCAAAACGTCTTGATTATGTGACTGTTGATGAAAATATATATTTTTAAAGCATTATTCTTTATATTCGAAATAATAAACTAAACAAAATATTTTTTTTTGTGAAGATTACCTTCATAAATAATAACATTTAAGTTTAAGTCTTAATTAATTCAACACAGAGATAAAGAACGATGTGATCTACTACAGTTCATTCGTTCGTTTGAAATAAAGCTATATAAAAATGCCTAAAAACAACCTTTTTATGTGTACTCTGTAATAACTACATATTTACCAATTGTACATTCAGCTAATAATATGAGTAACTAATTTAAAAACAATCATTTCACAAAGAATATTATGAATCCCCAAACCCAAATCAATAATTTAATATTTAAGGCCGTTTCTGAAAAGTAAATTAAATTATTCACTGACATTAGCACATTTAACAGAGTTTTAAAATTATGGTAAGACGTACATAACATAGGTAAAAAGAACATAATCTTACAAAAATATACACGTATAATAGATAATTACCTTTACGTATCAATTAATATTAAAATCATAAACACGGAAATGACGGTAATGTAGTAAAAAAACATATTTGAAGATTACAGATTAAAATAATAAAAAGTCATATTAGACGTCATTATAGTTGTCAGTCAATTCTGTTTAATAAATCAATAATCATGGAATTCAAGCAGGCGAAGCCGCGGATGGGCCGCTAGTATATAATAATCGCGGCATTGAGTTCCACCACATAGCACGCCATGTCTCAAAAATTGAGCAGCGGGTCTTATCCTGATATATAAGGGACAAAATTGCGCGCTTTACGTTGTTACCAGAGCGAGGAACTGAAAATATTAAATAATTCATATCTTTAAGAGGGAATCGAACCCACAACCGTTGCATTTACAGTTACACATTTACTGTGCCACGACGGCGTCATCGTCTAATGACGGGGGGTTTTCCATTAAAGACGTTTGAGTCACGTCACTAATCGTCTTTTTATGTATATGCAGTTACATTGTCATTATGTATGTACGTAGTTCGATTATTACTTATTAAGTTATTAGAGGCCGTCGCGGCGCAGGATCACAAACGTGCGGCAGCGTAAACGAGACGGATGTGGGTCCGATTCCCACTCGAGGAACGAAATTTTTAATATTTTCATTATCTCGTTCTAGTAGTGAAGCAAAGTGCGGCGTTGAGTTCCGCCACTCAACACCAATGGTTACCTCGCTATGTGCGCTAAAAAAATATTACCAGCTATTATTCAATATATATTAGATTATTATTCATATCCACTACAAAAACTGAGGCCAGTCGTGGCACAGCGGCACGAGGTGTGACTGTAAAATCGACTGGTTGTGGGTTCGATCCCCACTCGAGGAGATGAAATATTTACTTAAATTTATATTTCCATTTCTTCGCTCTGGTGTCGAGGTTAAGCGGGGCGTTGAGTTCTGCCACTCAATACGCAATGGCTCTAGAATTTGGCAGAAAGTGGGGAACGGAGTGTCTTAACACTAGGTTCCCTCTGCCTACCCTGCTGTGTGCAGGATACAACGTGAAGCTGACAAAAAAAACTACAAAAACTATTTAAGCAAGTAATATCACTCAACACGTAACTTCCCAGTTTCTCTCTGTATACTTCACTACATGCGGGATACATTGTAATACTAAAAAAATATCATCTCATTGGCGCCGTCGTCGGGGAAAGAGTTCTTTTTATTTCCCTTGCTCTTCAACATATAATGTTTCGAAATGTACCGCCGAAATTGGAAAGTGGTGTCTAAAAAGAGACGTAAAGGTTGTAACAGTATGTACCTTGGATATAAGTTAAAAATAAATAAATAAAATAAAATATGCATGGCAATACACATAAATAACATAGTTAATTATAATATGAATAATACAAACTATATATTTTTAAAACCATTATTAATCGAGACGAGTTCGTGTATTGTCGTCCCGAGTGTCGCAACCGTCGTTCCGTTTATATAGGTGGTAGCGTTAGTGTACCACGTATTGTTCGACACTTTGTTTATCGTAGAGAGCCCGAAATGACAGATGTCGAGATTTAGTGGATCACGGCTTGCTGATAACTGATATCGGTCACACAAATCAGCGTCACACAAATCAGTGTCATCGAAGCTAATACTTTTAGCTAAGTGTACTAAAAGTAACGTGGGCCTATTATATAGTGTTCGCTTCAATCTTGCGGTGCGCTTACGAAGCGTAAGCGATGCCTGTATGGAGTTGGATGTTTATATATAACGGTTTTTACAGTAGTTCTATAACTCGCTGTAGGATAAATAGGTGTGTGATGCTATTTATTCCACCCGTCGCATACGGGTGTGTGGTGCTATTTTATGTCCTGGAACTCTGGTGTATGTAATAGGGTCCGCCTACGGGTGCCTAACAACTTGTTTTAATATAGAATACAAATGAGACAGCATCGGGGTGTGTGCCATGCGTTTATTTAACACATCGGCCGCCTTGCGGTAGTGCGTTCGATGCAACGACTTATATTGATCTCACAAATCAATGAACATCACGAATCACCATTCTAATACAATCCTAATATAATCAAGGGTAACAAGTACCTTCAGAAAGATCACACACAAGTGTCTCGGAGAGTTCAACGATGACTGTAAAGCTGGGGTTTGGTCGGTATTCACGGTGTAGGGGCGGGGCGATGCCCTTACTCTTTCTTCCTTTTATTATAACTAGTTCGCAATTATAGTGGAGAGGAAGATAGGATGCGCTCTTGGCTTTTCCTCGAAAGAGCTTCGAGTTATGACAATGTTTGTTGTCGAGTTTCACTTATTTGAATAAACTTCTGATGGCAAATATTTTATTAAAGCGATACCTTCTAATGGCATGAATAAAATTCTTAACACTGATACCTCTGAATCTCTAAAAGATTTTGAGTTCTTCACCATCACAACTATAAACGGTTCTAACCACTAGACACATCACGAGCCAAGGCATTATTTATTATAATAAATCATATTTTTAAAGGTGTTTGGTATATTAGTTACAAAGTGAAGGCAGGCAAGCAGGCAGAGTGAACCTAGTGTTAAGACACTCCGTTCCCCACTTTCCGCCGAGTTCTAGAGGCATTGTGTATTGAGTGGCGGAACTCAACGCCGCGCTTTGCTTCGACACAAGAAGCAAGAAATGTAAATAAATATTTTATTTCCTCGAGTGGGGATCGAACCCACAACCAGTTGATTTTACAGTCACACTTTGTGCCCCTGCGCCACAACTGACCTATTTTTCGATATATTTATATTCACACCCAGTACAAAACTAATTAAACAATTAATATACATACAAACAAACATACAAACCATATTTACATGTAAATTTAAAGCCACAATTCGCTCAATTACCCGACGACTTAGCGATTTGAGCAATAGTTAATTACATTTTACGACCTGTGATTGTTAAGCAATGTATGTACTTATAAAGATATAGCCTGTATTTTCTCGGAAGGTCACCAGTTCGATTTATATATTTTATTTTATTTTTAGATTCACGCTGCATCTCGCATATAGTAGATTAGGCAGGGAGAAGCGCTTTATGTTGTTACATGAGTGAGAAAATGAAAAAATAATTATTTATTACACTGAGTGGGAATTAAATCCACAACCGTCACGCTTACAGTCAAATGCTGTACGACTGCGCCACGACGGCTTCAATATTTTTATTGTTTGTAAACATATTTCTCGGAGATGTTATGGATATGATTATTCGGACCTTGGTACGGATATAAGTAAAATATTACATCGGTTTCGGTTACGGATTTAAAATATGAATCGAATCAGCTTTACTCTCTATCCGCACACAGCAGAGTAGGCAGAGGGAACCTAGTGTTAAGAGACTCCATTCCCCAATTTCCGGAGGCATTGCATGTTGAGAGGTGGAACACAATGCAGCGTTTTGCCTCGACACTAAAGAAATTTCCTCGAGTGGCGATCGAACCCACAACCAATCGCATTTATAGTCTCACACTTGTGTCCCTGCGCCACGACTGGCGTCAATAACTTGTGTGTCTTAGCACTAGGTGCGGGATACAGCGTGAAGCTGATTTGATTCAAAAATTAATAAGAACACTTTAAATTTTTTAGATTGCAAAATATACTAGATCTAACAATCAATTTACCAATCGAATTGTATGCTAATAAATAAGATTAGGTACACACATTTTAAAATCCATCATTGTTAAAAGTTACCTAAATTACCTACCTGGAAATTAATTGTGTTACTGACTTCGCGCATCTTCAGTATTTTGGAGGTTAAATAGAGTAAACTTTTTTTACGTGGACCCTGTTATTCCGCATACCAGCAGGTAGCAAGGGGAACCTAGTGTTTAGTTCCGTTCCCCACGTACCGTCCTTAACACCGCAGGGAATTGAAAAAAAATTAAATATACTCACTCACTCATAAATATACCTACTTACTTATGAGGTGACGGTAGCGATACCTGCTTTATGATATAAATTTAAATAAATATTTCCTTTCCTCGAGCAGGGATCGAACCCACAACCAGTCGATTTTACAGTCCCACTCTGTGCCCCCGCACCACGACTGGCTTCAATAGAAAAATATAACATTTCATTTTCGCCCTCCAATAAAACAAAGCACGGCGTAGTGTTTCGCCACTACACACGCGGAAAACGGAGTGCTGGGAAACTGATGCATCACTCCAGCCGGACAAATACATTTAAATGTCAAGTGGCAGAACTTAATACAGTATTTTTTATGAATAACAAGTTAAACAATTTCTTTATATTTCATTTAACGGAATGGATATAATGTAAAAATATTAATTTCCTTGAAGCCGTCGTAGTGCAGTGGCACAAGTATGTGACTGTACGGGCGACGGTTGTGAATTCAATTCCCACTCAGAGGAATGAATTATTATTTCCATTGTTGTAAACTTTTTATCATGTAGATAATAAGCTAACATTAAAGTTAGATCCACCGTACCATTTAGCGCTCTGTTCTCTCTGACTACTTCGCTAGGAATACAGCGTGTACAGTGGAGCTAAGTTAAGTTAAATTTGGATACAACTCAGTTTATAACATTCGGTTACAAGCGTTTCTTACCCTCTGAATCTTTCTCTACAACTGTTCATAAATATCCCTGCGAACTATTTAAAGCCAGTAACTGCTCCAATTTAACCAGATCTTGCTCTATAAAGGCGTCCGTGGCGTCCTCATCGTTGAAAGGCTTTCCTGGAATAACCATATAGAAGCTCTGGCTTCTCGTACACGAAAGCTAAAAAAAATATCTTTAAGCAATTAAGATCTAGCGGTATCTTACAAATATTAAGAATGATTTATCTTCTCCTGGCCACCTAAATTGCGTTATTTGGATAATCTATAAGCATACTTAAGCAACATATTTACACATAGGCACATATACATATCGCACGTGTAAATATAACATTATTGAATCTAAATATTTATTGTTTTCCTTTTTTAGGGTTCCGTATCTGAAAAGGTAAAAACCGAGGCCGTTATGGCGCAGTGGCACAAGCGAGTGACTTTAAACACGACAGTTGTAGGTTTAGTTCTCATTCGGGGAAATGAAATATTTATTTAAAATTATATTTACATTTCTTCGCTTTGGTGGCAAAGGGTGGTGTTCCTCGAAAACTGCGCGTAAATAACAATTAATTCCCTCGATCAATCAATATCTTTATTGATTACAAATTTTTAGTATGCAATTACATATAAATTAGTACATAAATAAATAATGAATAGTAATAGTTATTTTTATAGTGTCATATGTCGAAAGCATAAAAACGTATCTTTTGCAACTTTCTTAAATATGTATAATATATTATTTGTAAACTTGTTAAAATATGATTTCGTAAGAGGATGTCTGTCTGTCTGTCTGCCTATAACCCTATATATTATATACGAAACGCTATATATATAAAAAAATTATCGCTTTAGTAAAACAAAAAGTGGCATTAAGTGTCACCACCAAACATACTTATATCAAAAAACAAGATGATGATGATTTTTTTTAAGTGATACATATAAAAGTATCTCTTAAAAAATGGGCCCTGACTGTTAATCCTAACAAATTTGCTAGATTGCTTTGTTCTTTTTGGTTTTTATGCAGCCGAGTTTCTTGCTTTCTATATATTTTTTAATTCAGACGTTTAGTTTAACTTATTACTAATGTACTTAAGATTGTTCGGTGATTTTTTTTTACATTTTGACAATATCGTAGCATCGTGTAAAAATAGTACTCTTATAAATCGCAATGTTAAGTTCTAACAATACCACTCAAATAGACATCGGAGAGCCCACCGGACTCTGAAATGCGTGAAGGTGAAAAAAACTATGATTATAAGACTGCCTTGACATTATTTTAAAGTAAGATAAGGAAATTAATAGAACCTTTTATATAGTTTGTTTGTTAATCTCAGACGGAAACTAAAAAATATCAAAGGAAGCTAATTTAACATATTGTTCAAGTTACATTACAAAATACAAAAAAATTGGTCAAGTGCGAGTCAGACTTGCTCACTGAGGATTTCGTATCAATTTCATCATTTAACGGGTAGTACAACTTATAGAAAATACCAAAATTAGGTTTACGAGTGTATGTATTCATTTTGTATGAAAAGAAATGCAAATATAAATTTGTCTTTTTTTCTTTATATACCTTTAAATTTTTATTTTTCAGATTGTACTGAAGTTCATTTAATTATACCGAAAGATCTCAATTTTTTGACAAATTTCGTAATTTTAAAACGACTGGAAGTACCCAGTAGTATATATATTGGTTCCTCGACGAACTCACTCCTCGACGGACTCATATAAAATGCGGAAAAAACGGTACATAAACACTCGTATCTTACATTGCCTTGAACTTAGGAGCTTCACATTTTTTGCTCGAAGAGATGGTAGATCTAGATATTTAGTATTAATTTCAACTTGTTACGTGCACGCGATCTTGGAAAAAATGGTCTTGATAGACGGACCGACAGACGAACGTATAAAAATAAAATATCCCATGTTGATTTGGTTGTGTTTTTTTTCTTTTGCGTGGTTCCGTTTTTATTTTTTAAGGTATACATACCCCTAAATATAATTAGGTAATACGTAACCAAAAAGGGCACTGTGGTTGTTTTATTATAATAGGAAGTCAGTTTTATCGTAGGGGTACCAGTGTTCAACTGTAAATATGATATATTGTGGGTTCGAGTCCCATTCGAGGAAATTAATGAAAATGATAAAGAAAATGAAATGTAAAGTTTCGCCTTTCACACGCATTACCTCCAGCATAACTTACAATACCTCAGCATAAACTGGGGAATGGAAATGTTTTAATGGGAACGGAGTGTCTTAATACTAGGTTCCCTCTGCGTACTCTGCTATGTGTGAGATACAGTGCTTGAAGGTAAAAAAAATATAATAATAAACAAAAAAAAGTGATAAGATTAAAGTTATTTATCATTCAGTGTAAACTTATGGTAATCGTAATATTAACTTTTACCTGCGGCTTTATGCAAATATATGGAAAATAGAGAGATAAATTTATCACTACCTATGTATTTTCGACATATTTAGGGCCATAATGTTCCACTCGGTGGCAATGGGACCATCAGGGAGATACGCTCTGTCAAATACATAATTTTTTACAAAAAATATTTTATTTCTAAATAAATGTCTTTCAAATCTTAAGTTATTTTAATGTATGGTAATCCTTTATTTATTAACGTCACAATCGATTTTGCGCTACTATTTGCGCCAGAGTGGGGATGGTTGTACCTTACTCTCGTTGTTCACAAAAATGATTATTTTTTAACTTATTAAACTTGTTTGTTTAGCTTATATGACATTTGTAGATACATTTATATAGCGCACTAAAATTATTATAACTTTTATATATAATATTTTGATTGTAGCTATTTATATACTTGGCCTAAGAATTTGTCAAAATCGGCAATTTCAGTCCCGCTCTTCCCTATAATATATATAGCCTTTATCTCTAAATGGACTATCATCCAACATAAATATATTTTTTCAACTTGAAATATTATTTGCTAAGACTAGTGCTTTCAACCAAATAGACTCTTTAGTTGATAATATTAGTAAAAAACTAAAAATTTGCCCGCCCAACAAGCAGAATCAACAAAGAGAAAGTAGTGTCAAATAATTCTCTATTTTCCCGTGAATTTCAACACAGCGTTTGACTACCAAAAGTAAGGAAATGGAAAAGATTATAATATAATAATATAGAGATTGTCGTCGTGCAGCGGTACAGCGCCTTGTCTATATCTACGAGGCAAAGCTATAACAAAAAATTAAGTATAATATAATATATATCAAAACATTACCCTTTTATAACATTGCATATGTTGAGCTGAGTGACTGACAGACTTTCAACTATGCAGTTTGTCTCTATAATAAAATTTGTAACAAGTAAAAATTATTTAAAATATATTTATTCCCCCTAGTGAGGGAGAATGAGAATATATTTAAATTAATTTTATTCAAACCCGCGATTATCCCGCTTACTCTCGTCTCGTAATCGAACCTTAAAACAAAGTATAAATCATCAAACACTTTTCAGTTGTACGAGTATCTCGATGGCCTCTAGTTTACGCTCAATAATTTAAATATTATTATCTATTATGCTTCTTATTTTAATGACCAACTAAATTAACTTTTTTGTTAACGATTTAATATTTTTTATCATTTTGTAATTTAATTTCTACATTATGTTAGATTAGCTTCCTTTTTTGTATTTCTCATTTCCATATGAAGTTAAAACAATAAAATCTTCTTTCGTACAATAAGATTCTGTTAATATTTTTTAGCCTTAGCGGCGTAGCACGAAGGATAGAGCGACAAAATCACAAAGCAATCAAGCTATCTACAAAATCACTAGTTTTCAGGAGAGCGTTTTTAAGAGAATACTAGTAATAACTTTTACAATAAAAAAGCTATCTTCCTCAAATTTGGAACAGTTAATTGTTATAAGATTATATACTATTTAGTATAGGCTAATTTTCAATATGCTTATTGGTTTTAAAAATACGGTAGATATCTTTATCTAGTCCGCTCGAAATAACTAACAAACTGAGTCAACTGCCATATATTCGTTTCTACTTGGGACACGGTAATTACCTATCCTTAAATAATTTTATTTATATAATGAGTTATTACTATTCTTTTTGATTATATATAACTAATTTCATCAATATAAAACATGTAGATATGATTGCCACTGAAATACTGCAGTTGTCTCAAAATACTTCGCCATTATAAAGTTGTAGCTTCCGATAATTGCAGATATATTAAAATTGTTATAAGATTCAGGTGCCTAATAAAACAATAAAAATTGATAAAAAAGCTGTAATGTTAAAGGCAATGCACAAAGCTGAGGTAGATAATTAACAAAATGTTTATCATAAACAATCAACCATACATAATAGTTAACAGAAACGTATACTAATTCAGTGTTCTAAATAATAAAGCTAATTTTTAATGCAATAATTGAACGCCTCATCTCAAACAAGCTTTATCGAAATGAAGAAGACAAAATGTCTAAATCATTCTTATGTCGTTTGAGTAAATCTACAAAAAGCTATGTATGTTAGGTGTAACATATTATAGGTGTATAATTTTCAATTTATTGATGTTTGAATTACCTTATTTAAATAATCTTAGCATTTTTCTTATAATAAATTATAGTAAAAGTCTACAATCTCTCTCTCCTTTTTATTTAGTCTTCTTCGTCAGAAATCATATTTTCTATGGCTGTACGAATTACTTTTTTATAAAAAATCTTGAAGGAATTAAATTCTGTTCACAGAAAGAAATCGAATCTTTATATTTTGCTATTTTGTCGTTATTGGCAAGGCATTGGTGTAAGCACTTTGTAGAGGCTCAGCGTTATTTTGTCTATTTCTAGTATTTGCATATCGGCCACAATCATATTAATAAAATCATAGACAATCAATCAATTGACATTGAATAAGCTTCATTTAAATCATATTTGTAATCAATAACATATGGATTAATAATATTTGGATCCACTTTTATCTCTCTAAGCTGACTCGATTTAATCTTTTCGTTATTAAAATCTTTCTTCCATGTATATTGGTAAAGTCAAAAATATCGTTTAAAGAGACTTCAATTACTTCTTAAGGCTCCTCATTAACTTTGCCACCACACCACCACAGGTATACTATTCTTGGAGTGTGTATATTATTTTCCTTTTGGAAGATCGTTCGATTAGGGCATGCACACTGTCACCTTCCTGCCCTGCCTGCCTACCCTTTTATAAGGAATCTATGACTTACATGCACTTTAAACTTTTTAACAGCATACAAGTAGATTAAAAATACTGATTGATTACGATTTTGGCTCAGTTATCAGATTGTATATCTTTAATTCCTATTGCTGCAACTTTTAGCTACTTCGTTGGATCGTCGTTTAGCATCATCTCGGCCCACATATAACATAATCCTCTTTTGTTTTCTATATCAAAATTGTGAAATCAAAACGTAAATGTTTATAGTAAAAAGAACTTTTTCACCATGTGAGGTCGAAAGATTTTTTTGGAAATTGAAAGTTACAGTTGAAACTTTTGTTGGCTCGGACTGTGCCAGCTTTTTGACTTTTGATTTTAGATCCCCATGAAATTGCTACTATTAAGTAATCGAATGTTATCTTCGATTACTTCACTAAGTAATGTAGCCGGATTTTTTTGATTAGGGATTTATTAATAAGACAAGAAGCAAAGGAAGCATAGTCTGTAGAAACAGGAGTAACTGATCTTGATTTGGATATCTGTAATAATGTTACTGCCCTAGAAATATTTAACAGATCGTTAAGATATATTAGAATCTCAGAATTATATTGTTCATTATCATCGTCCTCCTGAGCTGAGTTTTCTGTATTAAAACTTGTCGAAATATCATCTGGATGGCCAACATCATCAATTTTCCAAGTAGTTCCAAGTTAAAGATCGAGAAGTATCTTTACCAAAACATTCAGAAACCTACATATTTTCTAAAAAAATCATAGCTGGTGCTGTTTGATTGCATCAAGTTATTATTGAACAATAAGATTCGGTGACCCATTCGTGAATAAAATAAAATCACGTTTGTTTTTTCAATAATTCATGATAATCCTTTGCATATTAATAAATTACTTACATATATCGTAATAAATGCACAAATATTTACATTATTCATACTTTGATAACACTAAAAGGTAATTAAACAATGCAAATATAGTGAGATAATAGATGATCGGACAAACTAGAAACGAACAAGTGCCAGATACCTTTGTTTATAGCATGCGAACGCGCCGAATCTCCCCACGTACACACGGACTATTGTATATATCCGGGTTTACTTAGGCATTTCTTAAAAAATTGAGTATATGTACGTGAGAAAATCGGGATAAAAAACAATTTTTTTGATGAAAAAAAAAATATTACAAGATAAAACATGGAATTCTGGTTGAATTATGTAAAAAAACGATTTTGGCAAAAATGCAGTTGAACTGACTCTACATATCCTATGAAGAGATTGCATCTCCACAGCATTGATCTTACTTCCATTCTACACAATAAAAATTAATTCCTCTATTACATTTTGAAAGCCATTTTATGCCCATGCCATGCTCATTCCTATAAGGTCTGGTATCCATTCCAAAAATATTCGTAACAAAAAGATAAGGGTTAAAAGTTTAAAACACACCTTTACTCAATAAAATCAGTTCAAAACTAAAATCAAGAAAGTTTAGCATTACTTTGGAAAATTTGGCCAAACTATTTGTATATGACAAATGTCATATTTAACTTGGCTCTCATTTAACATTTATGTTTTTGATGGGATAGATATTATAGCTTCAACGATTAAATTAAACGAATAATAAATGTCAAGGGAAGTTAGCAAAACTACAATACAATTGAAAGCTGAATTTAAATCGGTTAAGCCATTTATAAAATTTACCTTAAGTTTTTTAAAATGCTTAAGCTTAATGCTTATACATAGTAATTTTATAATAAAATGGTGTCGACAAGTATATTACAAAATTATCGTAATTACGAAAATACTATTAGGTGTTGCAAAATTTTTATGACCTCCTTTCTACTCGTCGCTAGATGGCGCTAATATTTTTTATAAAATGTTACTGCTTTTTTAAACTGTACTTTTGAATTAATTGTCCTTTCTTTTTATCTTCACACTGTATACCAGGTATAGCAGCAGATGTAATGTAGTACTTAGACACTCTGTTCCCCACTTTTCGAGATGTTGTATGTTGAGTGGCAGAACTAATCACCGTGCTTTATCTTATTATCAGAGCGAAGAAATGAAAATAAATAATTCTACGAAGTTGAAATTAATCCTACAACCTTTGCGTTTATGATTACTCTGTTCGCTCGCTCGCTCGGCCTTTTAAATTTACTAACTTTCATAAAGTAAGCTTTTGCAAGATTTATAGGAGTAACAATAAAACAACGCCATCTAGTTCAATACAACTGAACTTAATATAATTATCCGTAAGTGTCCGATAAAAATTGGATATCTTCAAATTTTTCTGCACTAGATGACGTTGTTTTTGTAATTTATATTAGTAATGTTTTGAAACTAAATAACATACACCTATACTTTTTTTTTCTAAGATTCTCGCTGTATCCCGCTGTATAACAGTATAGGCAGAAGGATCTAAGTGTTAAGCACCCATGGCCAGGCCAGGCCACCTAGTTCTGTCTCGCTGTGCTGTTGCTAGAGTGAGTAAATGAAAATAGCTCATAAAGTTTCGCGCTCCGCCACGATGGCCCCATTAGACACTTTTTTGTTTTTTTTTGTATTTACTTATTTTTTTTTTAACTTACAAAACTTACTGAATTATTATAATTCATCTTAAAAACGCCGAAACATTACCTTTACTTTTTACTTTGAGCTTAAACTTAAATATGTACGTATTGCAAATTATAATACTAGCTTTCTGCTACCGGCTTTGCCTTCGAACTTTACGCAATTCCAAGACTTTTTTAACATTGTAAAAAGTTAATTGCTATATCTAAAAAATCAATAAATGCTTTATTTTTTACTTAATATGAGATGAAATTTAAAATTAAACGTTTCAATTTTTAAAAACAACGATTTTTTTCATACAAAATTCCAACCACTATTTACTTTAAGGTGGGCTGTGTAATCTCTGGATATGCCGGTTACCCCACAGTGTTATATAATTATTAGCTTTAACCTTCAGCTCCGCCAATGTGGTCAAATAACGAAGAAATATCTCTCTCGAAATATATGCCCAAGATAGCTCTGACCTAAGGAACAGAGGGTTACATAAAAGCGATTAACGTAATGCAATACAGCCTATATAACCTTCCTCGATTAATAGACGAATTCGAATGAGTTGTTCTTGAGATTAGCGGGTTCAACCAAAGCTTTATTATATTCAATATAAATGTAAACTTTGCGAAATACCTTATTTTTTTTATAATTTTCAGTTTTAAATAATTTTTAGGTACTATTCAAATTATCCTCAAATAAAACATAATACGCAATTTAAAGAGCTCTCTTAAGCCAATACTTCTGTCGCAAGTGTCAGGCAGTCCTCCGAGCTCCTTAACCTGCAACGTGAAGGACACCCGGTATCCATCGAATGTTAACGAGTTTCTTCTCTATGGGCCTATCTGGAGATATTTTTAAGATTGAGCCTATACGTTAGCTTTGAACAGATCTCGAGATTATTCGTGAGTTTCTCGAGATCAGAGTTAATGTAAAAGATTTTTTTATTTTTAAAGGTTAATATTTGTTAGTAAGATTTCGGGGGTGGCCACGGACCACTTGAATTGATTAAATTATTGTGGGGTACATGATCAGCCTAATCTCAACATTAACGGATCTAGCTGCTTCCAGAGTGTGCTTTGTGGGGTCTCCTGCCATCGTGAATCGTTATACAGCCAATTTGGCCGATGTATATTATCCTGTAAATCCATATCGCATCCTGTAAAATGGAGATAAGGTACAGAAGGTTTACCCTTATATATACAATATTTTATAGTAGTCTCTTTTAGTTGCACATATGAAGATTTGATTAAGGCAATGCATAGTGTATATATAACATTAACATTCCATATGAAGTTGTCGAAGATGCAATCAGTCCCAGGTTCAAATCCACATGATGCAATACAAAGTGTATAATAATATATGTTTTTTTTATTTTTGTTTTGCTTCAGGCTGTATGCCGCATTTAGCAGGGTAGGCAAAGTGAACCTGAGAACTTAGTGTTATGACGCTCTGTTCTCCACTTTCGGATGAATTCTTGAGAATTGAGTGGCAGAACTCAACGCCGCGATTTGCCTCATTACCAGAGCGAGGAAATTAAAATAATAAATATTTCACTCCCCCGAGTGAGAATGAATCCCACAACCGTCGCATTTACAATCGTATCCTTGTGCATCTACGTCACGATTTCCTCAGATACAGACAAGATTTCTCATACATAAATACGTAAATAAAATGATTACTTAATTAAATTTCGTGTAAATCGATGATGGCACAAATAGCAGCGTAATCCGCTCCAATAATAGAAAGTGCGGCGTTGGGTTCCGCCACTTAATTTGCAATGTCTCATATTACATTGTCACTGTATTCTTTTGACAAGATTGCCTTATTTTTTTTTGTTTCTCTTTTTTATATAAAACACAAATGAAATTGCAGGTTACAACTCGTATAAATAGATGAAACGACCGGGGCACTCGCAGGTCAAATCTAAGCGAAGCACAATGGCTTCATGTTGTATCCCGTATATAATTTCCGAGATATTGCCGGTTGTGTGGCGAAACTCTCAACGCTTTATCTTGCTGCTAGAAGGAAATCGAAACAATCAATTCTTCCGAGTAGGAATCGAATCCACAACAGCCGCGTTTTCAATCAGACTGTGCTACTTCGCCATGATTCTCTTCTTCTCATATAAATGCAAAAATAAAATGATTACTTAATTAGATATCGTGTAAACGTGTATCGATGGCACGAATAGCAGCGTAATGTGACGTAACGTTACCTACATAATTTGGTCATAAACGGACTTGTTTGTTAGTGTTAGTGCGTATGATTAGTCGATAGTGAATATCGATAGTTTATTTTTCGATATCCGACGTTCCACATCTTACTTTCTACTCAATTGTTGGACATATTTTGTGTTGAGTGACAGAATGGGGAACTTAATACTAGGTTCCCTATACCTTTTTTGATATATCCAGGATGCAGCGTGAATCTAACAAAAAAGGAGTAACGCAATCGACACCACATGTTACCTTGTTATTAGAGCAATGAAAATAATTCATTCATGAGAGTAAGAATTTATTAATTAAATCATGGCATATTAATACGATATTTTAGACATTATTTTATGACATAAATTCAAAAGGTATTTATTTATATGTAAAATATTAACGAAATTTAAAAAAATCGTGTATTATTTTTTTGGTACTAAGTACTATATTACAAACAAAAAATATTTTAAAATTGTGCTCGTCGTGGCGCAGGAGCACTAGCATTTGAGGAAATTATATATTTAATTCCGCTACTAAACACGCAATACTTTCAGAATTCGGCGGAAAGTGTTATTTCTCAATTAGAAAAAATAAATTTTACAAACCCTAAAAAACTAAGATTGATTTTCGATTTGGCATTGTGATTGAGCGGAATTTTGAACATCGGATGGCTTCCAAAAGGCGCAGTTTCAAATCCCTCTACTTTTAAATTTTTATACGTTTTCTAAAAAAGTATTTAAAAATAAACACTATCGATATCGATAACCAAAAAATACACAGCCAAATAAAGTAATGAAGCACAACCACTTTCACCGCCCTAGCGTGTTTCCTACAAACATTGCTAACTACTATAACCGTGTTATTATATACATATATATATATATATATATATATATATGTATATAATAACACGGTTATAGTAGTTAGCAATGTTTGTAGGAAACACGCTAGGGCGGTGAAAGTGGTTGTGCTTCATTACTTTATTTGGCTGTGTATTTTTTGGTTATCGATATCGATAGTGTTTATTTTTAAATACTTTTTTAGAAAACGTATAAAAATTTAAAAGTAGAGGGATTTGAAACTGCGCCTTTTGGAAGCCATCCGATGTTCAAAATTCCGCTCAATCACAATGCCAAATCGAAAATCAATCTTAGTTTTTTAGGGTTTGTAAAATTTATTTTTTCTAATTGAGAAATAACACTTTCCGCCGAATTCTGAAAGTATTGCGTGTTTAGTAGCGGAATTAAATATATAATTTCCTCAAATGCTAGTGCTCCTGCGCCACGACGAGCACAATTTTAAAATATTTTTTGTTTGTAATATAGTACTTAGTACCAAAAAAATAATACACGATTTTTTTAAATTTCGTTAATATTTTACATATAAATAAATACCTTTTGAATTTATGTCATAAAATAATGTCTAAAATATCGTATTAATATGCCATGATTTAATTAATAAATTCTTACTCTCATGAATGAATTATTTTCATTGCTCTAATAACAAGGTAACATGTGGTGTCGATTGCGTTACTCCTTTTTTGTTAGATTCACGCTGCATCCTGGATATATCAAAAAAGGTATAGGGAACCTAGTATTAAGTTCCCCATTCTGTCACTCAACACAAAATATGTCCAACAATTGAGTAGAAAGTAAGATGTGGAACGTCGGATATCGAAAAATAAACTATCGATATTCACTATCGACTAATCATACGCACTAACACTAACAAACAAGTCCGTTTATGACCAAATTATGTAGGTAACGTTACGTCACATTACGCTGCTATTCGTGCCATCGATACACGTTTACACGATATCTAATTAAGTAATCATTTTATTTTTGCATTTATATGAGAAGAAGAGAATCATGGCGAAGTAGCACAGTCTGATTGAAAACGCGGCTGTTGTGGATTCGATTCCTACTCGGAAGAATTGATTGTTTCGATTTCCTTCTAGCAGCAAGATAAAGCGTTGAGAGTTTCGCCACACAACCGGCAATATCTCGGAAATTATATACGGGATACAACATGAAGCCATTGTGCTTCGCTTAGATTTGACCTGCGAGTGCCCCGGTCGTTTCATCTATTTATACGAGTTGTAACCTGCAATTTCATTTGTGTTTTATATAAAAAAGAGAAACAAAAAAAAATAAGGCAATCTTGTCAAAAGAATACAGTGACAATGTAATATGAGACATTGCAAATTAAGTGGCGGAANCCCACTTTCTGCCGAATTCTGGAGGCATTGCGTGTTGAGTAGCAGAACTCAACGTCGCGCTTGTCCTCGACACCAGAGCGAAGAAATGGAAATATAAATTTAAGCAAATATTTCATCTCCTGGAGTGGGGATCAAACCCACAACCAGTCGGTTTTACAGTCACACTTTGTGCCCCTGCGCCACGACTGGTCTCATAAGAAAAATTAAAGAAAGATTTTACAATTTTAAGTAGGTGCCAAGTAACACAAATGCGCACATAAGATTATTGTAGCATTAGCTTGACACCGACTACCAGTTATCACACCTCTCACCCTAATCAACGAACAGCATTGATCAGGTAAAAAAAACCTGGACAAGAGCGAGTCGGGCTCGCCCACCGAGAGTTCCGTACAAAAATTGGAATTCTCGAGCTTTTTCTGAAATTCAGGCTTTCCTTAGAAAAAGGGCCGTATCATTTGATACTCACTTGAACTAGCGGTCTTATTACAAAATTTTGTTCCCCTTATAAAGATATTTTTTTTTTGATATTTAACCACAAATGTATAGTTTTCAGATTTTTTCCTGAACCTGTCGATGCTAGCTGCCAAATTTCATAATTCTAGGTCAACTAGAAGTACTCTATTAATTTTGATTCATTTTATAGTGTCAAAATACCACATTATTCACAGTTTCGTATGTTGAACACCTAGATATTATTTTTATAATGTTCTGTTTGTACTATAGTCTATAATTAAATAATAAATTAATAGTAAAATATAATATTTATTAATATGTATAACACATACAATAAAGAGATTCAAAAGGACAACGTTTTTTTCATATTATTTAAAATTTTGCAATTATTATTATTTTTTCTTTAGAAACGTGCAAAATGAGGTAAGATAATATAATAAGACAAAAAAAATAACTTTCATGATAAAAAAAATGGTAAACGAAGATCGAAAATAACTATCAGTCTTTGTGTAAGGACTTGATTATCCTTGCCTTTTTCACAATAACTACTACAGATAGATATTGTATATTTTCGGTATATTTTCTTAAAATATATATGACAGGCTGTCTTTATCTTCCGATATTTCCTTTAGTTACAGTTTTCACATCGGTACATGCATAAATTTGATCGGGACCTTGAAGAACTTGACATATATGATCTTCGTCATGTTTGTGTTTGTGCAAAATAAATTATATTTTAATGTTTATAGGCTATGGTAAATTAACAATGTGCAATGTATAAGAGGCATAACTAAGTATTTGGCCAATTTTTTTACTCGTCCTTTCTTGGGCCAATCGAAGATCCCAAGTGTTCTTTTTTACCTTTGACAATAACGTAGACATAGAAACTCCTAGCGTTGGGAAGTCCATGAAATATTTTCATCATTCCAATAGTTTTCTCACAATTGCACACATAGTTTTGGCACTTCCTTATCTTGAAATTTACCCGGTAGCGACGTACGGAACTCTAAAAATGAGTGCATACGCCCGCCAACTTAAGTTTGTTAACTTTTATAAAATGTACTTCCCGTTGTCATACAATCCCGATGGTACCGAACCCTCGGGGCGAGTCCGATTGACAATTGACCGGTTTTTTTATAAATTTACCCTTGTTTCTCTTTCTATTATATAAATAACAAATTATAGCCGATAACATACTTTGCTTAGACTATAGACCGTAAAATCCTGTTTTGTTTCTTATAAAAAATTATTCCCTGCTTCCCCGCACTCCCAAAGGAAAATACATGCCAAATTTTAGTTGTGCCCTCGTGTTTTACTTCGTTACTTCGTACTTTGTCTCTCAATCACTGAAGTACAAAATACTTAAGTAAACTCAATCTTACTGGATTTTTTTTCATAAATAATATTGTTTGTTCATATACATCACATAGCGGGTGTCGAACCCACAATCATTACGTTTACACTCAAGCATTACATGAAAAATTAATTATTTTTGTCATTTTAATTTAAAATCAAATTTATATCCACCTCAATGTAACAAGTGCCACAAACGCTGCCGCTGTGGCACTTAGCAGAATTTTTTTACATAACAAACACGTAGACAGCCTGACGTCTTTAAGCGAGATGACCCAGATTCAAATCCGGTGTGACAAAATGTTATAAACTGACTTAAACATAATATCATAAAGGAATTTGGAAATTTTCATATTACATTAAGTATTAAATAATATGTTGTAAGAAATAAATAATGATATTGGAAACGGAAGTCACTGTTTATATATAGACATACGTAGTTTTTTTAGCTTCTACTGTATCCCGCAAATAACAGAGGGAACCTAGTGTTAGGATACTCCTTTCCCCGCTTATTAAAAAGTTATTGATCGAATTTATATGTCCCCAATGTAATCGCGGCAGTTATGCGTTCAATTCCCACTCGGGGAATAAACTATTTCCATTTTCTCGTTCGTCTGTCATGTCTGGAATAGCTTTGGCAAAAGAGTGTCTAAGCACCGGATCTCCTCTGCTTACGAAAAAAAAGACATCGTGCATTGAGTTGCGGAGAAAAATTAAACTAACTAATAAAAAGCGTTTATGAACCTCTACTTAAAAAAAATCTGTCAATAGCGAAACTTGCTGCTGTGTGTTGTATTATAGTCTACTGAATTCTATAATTTCTTAACTTGGTACTTTAATTTTTTTTTAAATGGAACACATAAAAAATTTAAATGTATCAACATTTGAATGCAGTGGGATTCGAACCTCTTGCAATCCGACCAAGATAAAGGCCATCAGGTACTCAGTGAGCTATATCGAAATAATAACACTATTGTCACTTGACTTCAAGAAACCTTCTATTACTGGTACTCAGTGAATGATAGACGACGCACAGACGACACTACTGTACTTAGAATCTTTAAATTTGGCATGTAGATAGGTCAGGGAGTGTAAGAGATCACTAAGAAACGATTTCCTAAAATTCCTACTGGCATGGATTTTTTTTACTTTTTACATCTTAAAGTCCACGAAAACTGTTGTGGGTGACAACTAGTTTATTAATAATAAATAATTAGGAAAATGTTTTGCTGTTTTGAGGCCAGTAGTGGCTCCGGATATTAACACACAATGCCTCATTCGAGGAAAAGTGAGGAACGGAGTGTCTTAACACTAAGCTCACTATGCCTACTCTTCTGTGTGCGGGATGCAGTGTGAAGTAAATTTTTAATTTTCAATTTGTATTCTGGTTAGTTTTATTAGTAATGGTACAGTGTGAACAAAATCTAGGCTTTTATTCTAGATTTTGTAGACTAACAATGGAGGTTAAATCCTCAAGAAGAATATCTTTTGACACTCTTTTCAAAATAAATATAGGCCGCAGTTTTCGCTTCCTCTGCAGGAACTAATAAAGATTCCTTGAGACAATCCAAGGTCCCTTGGCATTGTGTATCGTTCATGAATTTCGTTCTTACTTTGTTATTAGATAGGTCTTTAAATTTACAGAGTGCGTCATTTTTATTCCTAAAGGATGTATTTTTTTATAACTTATTTATTGTTTCTTATTTTTTTTCCTGTGGATTGTAAAGGAGACACTATTATTGCAGGTTTGTATAATGATTTAGGGGAATTTGAGGTGATTAGACACTATTTAAAAAAAAAAAAAAGCGGCCAGCTCCTCTTTTATTTCGAACTTAAATTTAGTCATAGCAGAGAATATCTTCTCTATCAGAACGATGCCATCAACGGCTAGAGTAGAAGCCGGCGGATCGGGTGATGGATCAAAATTTTGAGGTTCCAAGTGAGATTCTAAATAAATATCAGCAGGCGGCTTCACTAATATTTTTTTTATTTATAAATGTAACACTAGTTTGAGTAGTAGTAATAAATTAAAGATTGAAATATTGGTTAAAAAACAATATATATTTTATTGTCTTTTTACATTTTTTTTTTAATTTTAAAGTACTCTAAACGCAAACTATGACATGTCTCTTATTTAGTAATTTATCGCTTGCTAAATGTTACGCATTACGCTTGTGTATACACGGGCAAGAATTTGGTGGTGATACGCTTATTGCTGTAATATACATATTTTTTTCATCTTCAGCAGTAGAATAGGCAGAGGAAGCCCAGTATTAAAACACTCCGCTCTCCACTTTCCACCGAATTTTTGGGGCATTACGTGTTGAGTGACTTAACGTCGCGCTCGACAACAAATCGAAAAAATTAAAATATTAAACGGTCGAACCCACAACAAGTCGCGATCAAATTCAATAGAACAAAGGATATACCAATAACAATAGATTTTTTTTAGGGCAACTCTTAATATAGTCTCTGTAACACGTAACACAACTGTTTTTTTTTTACTATAATCTATCTATATATATAAAAGGACTTGTGTTGACTGACTGAGATAAGACGCACGCAGAGCCGTAACCGCTGATGGTAGAAACGTGAAACTTGGGCAAATGTTTATTTTCATATTCTGGACATCCACTAAGAAGGGAATTCAAAAAATTTAAACATNATTATACGTGGTTTTTTTAGAATTCACTCCTAATAAGCGGGCGAAGCCGCGCGCGCCCTCTAATACTATTATAAAGGTGAAGCCAATTTGATAGAACTCACTAATCTCAGGAACATGTAGTTCCAATTGAAAAAAAAACTTTGCTTATATAATACTACACAACCTTTTGTTAAGGAAGGCTGTAGGCTAATATATATAATATTATTCAATTCAATGTAGTGTTATATGTCATAAAGAATTTTTAGTTATTCCTATTTGACGATACCGGTAAAAGCTATAAGCCTCACTGGTAATATTTAGCCTTGAAATAAAAAAACGCTGCGTTTTTTTCCCTTTTCTATGTGTGTACATTCCGAGCAACTCTGTAACACATTACGTGAATGTTTTACGGTAGTGAAAGCCCGAGCGCGACGCAGGGCGGTACGCCGCCGGGATGGTCTAACGCGATTGTTGTAAATAATTAATTATATTGTTATATTAATATAACATATTTTTAAAATAGATTGTACTGTAAAGAAGTTTTTTTTCTCAGTATTTTTTGGTAAGTTTTTCGTTTTTTTTTTGCTTCTTTTTCGGCAGTATTTGTGCCTAAAATTTATATCTAATAATTTTATATATTGTTTTTAAATTATTTAATATAGTCTGAATTAAAATAATTTATGAAATACTATATTTTTTCTAGTTAAGTAAATATTATTATTATTTTTAAGTTAATTATTGCAAATAAAGCAGTTTTTTTCCATTAATTAAATCATGTAAAAATCTTTTCTTAAATTTAACTATTGGTATATTTAATATCAATAGAAAAAAAACCTGTTTAGTGCGGTCTTAGAGAACTTATAAAAATTGACAAAGTTAAGTTGGACTAATTTTGTACGATATTAAAAATATAAGTTTATAATTATTTTTCCTGTGAAATATCTATAAATTTCCATTTTTCGAATTTTCCTCTATTTGAGTTGTACGTTTTCACTTAGAGCCAAATTTCATAAATGTAGGCCCACGGGAAGTACCTACCCTATAGGTTATTATTACGGGGCCAATTTCATAAAAAAATTGATGCTCGTATATTTTGATTTTCTTTGTTTCAAGAGACCATAGACCTGAATATTTAATAATAATTACTTGACACCTCCACGCGATCTCGAAATAAACACTCGTGACAAACGGACAACAAAGTGAACCTAAAAAAAAGATGCGAAAAGTAAAATTAAACCAAAAATATAATACTAAAAATATTCTTTTAATAGAATTAATATTTTCGTTTTTTACAACGTGAAGCTGAACAATTAACTTAACAATATTTTCCTTGTATGCCGTAAACTTTTGAAATCATAGAAAGTGTGCCACACAAAAAAAGGTACAAAATCACTGCTGTAAATAATGAACACGACATATTTCATGATTGACTGAACCATCGAGTGTTTGAATAATTCTAATCATTGAGCATAAAGTGTGACTGTAAAATCGCCTGGTCGTGGGTTCAATCCTCACTCGGTAAAAGGATTTTTTAAATTCCTTTGCCTTTCAGCAAAGCTCGGCCCTGCTGTGTGTAGGATACATCGTGATTTAAATTTTTTTGCTTGCTTGGTCACTTCCTCTATTTTTTAGGTTCCGTACATTTTAAGGAAAAAAGGAACCCTTATAAGATGACTTTGTTGTCCGTCCGTCGGTCTGTCTGTCTCTCTGTCTATCAATAGCCTTTATTTCTGGAACGCTTGGAGATATCGAGTTGAAAATGAAATCATGTACTCAGATCTAAGGTCCCATGATTTTCTGAAAAAAAAACGTATTTCAACATTTACTTGAAAAAAAGATATGGCCGTTTATAATAAAACAAAAAAATGCGTATTTCGACACTACAAAGGGAATCAAAACCTGACCTACAATTAATACTTCCGGTAGTCCGGAGTACTTCCGGTTGACCTATAATTTGACAGCTAGCGTCTACAGACAGTACTTGTTCGGAAAACAATCTGAAGACTATAAATTTGTGGTTAAATCCTAAAAAAATAAAAGCCTTAAAGAGGGACAAAATTTGGTATTAAAGCCGCTAGTTCAAGTAATTTCGAGGTGCCCGACTCACGCTTTCCCGGCTTTTTAACTTCAAGCTATATTGTACACAAACCAGGGTAGACAGAGGGAAACTGGGGAACTACAATTAAAACAATCCTCTTCTCACTTTCCGCCAATTCTTAAGGCCGAATATTAAATAATCAATAAAATTCATTATTTCATATTTCCGTTTCCTTGCTCTGGCAACAAATCAAAGCACTGCGTTGAGTTCCGCCGCTCAACACGTATTTCCTCGAAAAACTCAGCGGAAATTAAGGGAACGGAGTGTCTTAACACTGGATTTCATCCCCTGTATATAAAAAATTGTATGTACGAGTACATAAATATCCGGCAATGGGAATTGAACGTCAGCCTATAATATTTATTGGCTGTACTAATTACATAATTACTACACGTAATATTATATGTCATACACATATATTTAACTTTCGTTCGAAACTTTATATATCAGCCAAGGTAAGTAAAGATGGATATGTCGAAATAATTATATAACTTATTATTTTTTATTAGTTTTTTATGATTTTTCCAATTAATACTTCACAAATGATTCCTTTCATATTTATACTTCTATGCTAATATTATAGAACGCGCTAATCTCAGGAACTGCTGGTTCCAATTGAAGATATATTTTTCACTTGAATAATTCATTCATTGACGAATCTATATATATAATAAAACAGTAAAAATGGCGTGTCTGTACATCGAATATATTTACAAAATAGTAGTAGGGGGGATTTTAGGAACAGCAATAGAGCCCAAATACACTTACACAAAATTGTCTGTTTGTACGCGCTAATCTCCGAAACTACAGACAGAAACTAGAGACAGATTTGAATGAAACGGATTTGAATTGATGATTTTTTTGTTGTATAGCTTTTAAGTCTAGATATATAGACTACAATTTTTTTCAAAATATGGATACTTGATGTAGAGCCTTAACAGTCTGTCTCAACTATAAGAGATATAAATATGCTGCCTTGGGGAAAATTTTACAACATGACAAGTTATCTCCACCCACATAACAAAAATGAAAGTCTAGAGTACCTGACGTGGAACCCTAGCAGCCAATCTAATCTCTGTGCCTGGGAGTACTTCCACGCGGTAACAGTTGAGGTCTATCTTGTCATGATAATTATATTATTGAAAACTTGGCTTCACTGGCTAAAACTCCCATACATAAGCTTGGCTAATGTTATTTGAGCGCTTATCTTGTGTTAAATAAAAAAGAAGCGGACGAAGCCGCGTGGGGACCGCTAGTTACGTTAATAATTTAGATGTAACCTGTAGATCCCGCACTAAGAATCTTTGATGTATCACACACATTGAATAAAATTCCATTTTTCATTCACTAACTCTATTTGATCAATTTGCGAGGCATTGTGGGTTTAGTTAATAATATATCAAACCTCGACCAACATCTTAATGGGTTGAACCCTTGTCCCGCCCTCGGAAGAGTGTTTTTTTTTTATATTTTTAAATGTATTTTTTATAACAATTTATATTTAAAAATGTAAAAATTATTTCTCTTATGTAATCAAAGTATATATTTTTTTAAATCAAAAACCAGTGTATGTTTTTAGGTTTGTTATATCATAATCACGCCATAACAATTTATAACATCCTGTTTGTATAAGATTTTTATATCTCAACATGATTAAAGCCTACCACTCAACCGATCGCACCGCCGCGACCACTATGCCTCTAAATTTGTGCAGTAAGTGAGAAACGGAGTGCCTTAACACTAGGTTTCCTTTGCCTACCCTACTGTATATAATTGTCGGATCGTCGTATAATATAATCGTATCTCGTGGATACGTCGTGGCACAGAGGAACAAGCTTTCTACTGGAACTGCGACCGTTGTGGGTTCGCTTATCATTCGTGGGAATCAAATATTTAATATTTTCATTTCCTCGCTGTGGTAAGAATGGGTTGGGACACAACATACATTGCCTCCCGAATTCAGCGAAAAGTGAAGAACGGAAGTGTCCTAAAGTGAACGGAAGTGTAAAGTTGATCTGCTATTTAATTTTTTGAATATAATATATATTTCTGTAATTGATTTTTTTTTGCAGAATTTAATACTGAGAAAGACAATTTTGACCGAAACCGACAAAAAAACGGCAAAATGTGCGAGAATATAGAAAACTTGTGAGTATTACTTAATTCTATAATTTTATTTCAAAATAATCAGTACATGTAAATACCGTTTATATTATTTTTTAATTGGCAGGTAGAGGGAACCTAGTATTGAGAAACATCGTTTCCCACTCAACACTCAATTTTCAGGACATTGCGCGTTGAGTGGTAAAACTCAACGTCGCACTTTTTTCTTACCAAAGCAAGGAAAGCTAAATTTTATTTATTCCAAGTCGAAATAGAACCCACAATCGTCGTGACACACAGTCAAACGCTGTGCCGCTGCTTCACAATTGCTTCACTTATATTAAATCTCTCCGCTTTATTAAAACTATAATATAATTTTAGAAAAAACATGGAATACCTCAACGGTAATAATCCAATGCTGCCTAATTTCAATGATCTTGGAGATCTCAACCAAAATTATCAAGAAGAGAAGATAGCTGATTACTTCAAGAACTCTATTATACTTGTGACCGGTGGCACCGGTTTCGTTGGGAAAGCTCTTCTGGAGAAACTCCTCAGGAGCTGCCCAGGAATTGGTACCATTTATGTCCTGATGCGTCCCAAGCGTGGTCTCTCTGTGGATCAAAGGTATAAGGAACTTTTAAAAAATCAGGTAAGTCTTTCTCCAATCGGGAGGTTTGTATAATTTTTATTAAAAGATAATTATTATTAAAAGCTTTCTTTTTAATTGGTAAAAAGTAAATTATACCGAAATATTGGTGAAGACTATTAGCTGTATAATTATTTTGATTAAGTAACGTCTAGGACGACAAAGAATTCATCAATTTCTAAATTAATCATGGGAAAAATCAATTGCCAACACATTTTACTCTTACAACTGCTTTTTCTTTCATCTTAATCTGATCATATATAACAACAACATTTATTAATACCAATTATTCTACAGGTATTTGATCGTATAAGATCTAGATGGCCAGAACGGTTAAGCAAATTGTATCCAATAACTGGAGACGTTTCTGCCCCAAATCTTGGCGTCAGTCCGGAGCAGCAACTGTTACTGAAGAGAGTTCATACAGTATTCCACTCAGCTGCCACTGTAAAGTTCACTGAGCCATTACACGCTGCGGCCACTTTGAACGTCCAGGGCACAGCTACACTTTTGAAATTAGCTGGAGACATGCCTTTTCTACAGGTAAAACAGTACACAAATTCTGTATGACATGAACTATGAATATTAGTTTTTAATCGTTTTTTTTTCGTGATACACCATTACCTAATTAATAACTTTTGTATAGCTATAAAAAATCATATTATTCGTTACAATCTTCTTTATTTTCTCAATCTTTTTTAAAAATAAAAGATTGTACAATGTAATTTATTTTTTGCTTCACGCATATAGCAGAGTAGGCAAACTAAACCTAGTATTAATATATTCCGTTGTGTTGCTGTCTTTGACTTGCGTCCACTTTTTGCCGCCTTTGAGGCCAGTCGTGGCACAGGTGTGACTGTAAAATCGACTAGTTGTGGGTTCTAACCCCCACCCGACCAAATGAAATATTTATTTACATTTATATTTTCATTTCTTCGCTCTGGTGTCAAGGTAAAGAACGGTCTTGAATTCTATCATTCAATCCAATTCTTCCGAAATTTGGCGGAAAGTGGGGGACGGATTGTCTTAATACTAGGTTCACTTTGCCTACCCTGCTGTGTGCGAGATACAGGTGAAGCTGACTTGCGTCCCTTCATTTTCGTTGAGTGGCAGTACGCAACGCTTTGATTTATTGCGAGAGCGAGGTATAGAAAATAGTTCATGCCTCCGATTGGAAATCAAACCCACAATCGTCGCATTTATAGTTAGCTGTTGTTCCGTTGTATTTGTCTTTCTCTCTTTCTTGTCTTTATAATACAAGTAGCATAAATAGTATAATTTTAAACTAATTTTTATCTTCCAGGCGCTGGTCCACGTATCCACAGCATACAGCAACGCGCCCAAGAGTTATATTGAAGAACGAGTGTATCCACCTCCTTATGACCCTGAAAGTATAGTGAGATGCGCTAAGATGCTGCCCGCTGAAACTGTTGATATAATTGCTGAATCTTTACAGGTATTTTGTTTTTCTTCTTTTTTGATTGGTGTGTTTTACTTTTTGTTCTCCAATAACTTTTGTGGGGGACTTTTTTTCATTATTATTGAGATTGAAGAGATTTATGATAGGGGACGAGGCGGGGAGGGCAGGGGAATGCAGAGACCAGAATGCTTGGTGCTCCGTTGTCTCTTGCACCTCCACTAGGAAAAAAGCTTAAAGCTGAAAAAACAAGAAAACTGACTTTCGTCATCAGTGCTCTTGCCTGTTTTTTACTTATTATTTGCTTAGCTTCAAAATCGCTTCATTAAAACACTTCCGTTTTATACTTTTCGCCGAATTTTTGAGGCATTGCGTGCTAAGTGGCGCAACTCAACGCCGCGCTCTGCTTCGCCAGAGCGAGGAAAATAAAATGTTTCATTTGCTCTAGTGGGTTTTTTTATGCTGTGTTGAGTTTGTTTATATGGATCATTAAACTGTATAGTCTTTTCCATGCTAAAGATAAAAGAGAAACATGCTCTTTTGTATAGCAGTAGACAGAAGAAACTTAGAGCTAAGATAATCTGTTCTCCACTTTACGAGACATTACGTGCTGAGTGATGGAACACAATGCCGCGCTTTGTCTTGTTACCAGAGCAAAGAAATGAAAATAAATGAATTCCCGGCTGGGAATCGAACCCATTATATAGACTATGCACAATACGGCACCACGACGATCTATTAGTATTTATCTAAACTGTAATTATAAATAATAGAAAGTATGTCAAATGTACGACAAGGTTGTTCACTTTTTTGTTGCAGTTAATTTTATTTATAATCAATTTAAGATTAAGAAATAAAACTATCACATAAATACGTTCAAATATTGCTAACTTTTATGTGGGTTCGATTCCCACTCGAGGAAATGAAATATTTAATATTTTTATTACACTCTGGTAGACAGGCAAATCCGTTCTGCCACTCACCACACAACGCGTCCAGAATCCGGCGAAAAGTGGGAAACAGTGGTGTCTTAATGGTAACGGAGTGTCTTAACACTAGATTCACACGTTCCCTCTACCTACTATTATGAAGATTTAAGATTTCTATTAAGCCATTCAAGTTTAGGCTCATAGAATTTAAAGCTCCGAGATCATTGTATAACAGCACTTGTATAACTTGGTATAGAAGCGTGTTTTGTAGTTTTTCTTTTAAACTATATACTATTTTATTACAGTTTTAAAAATAATAATCATACAAATTTTGTTTTTTTTTCTAGGGTGAACATCCCAACCCCTACACATTGACAAAGGCGTTAGCAGAGTCGATAGTGTACAGCCACACGGAACTACCCATCTGCATAGTTAGACCTTCTATTGGTAAGTAGTTATTGAAATGGCTGTAGATGGTTTCAAATTCTACAAAAATATACATATAGTAAAGTTTTTTTTCAGCTTTAGACATATTTTAAAGGTCTTGTATGACGTTACGTCAGTTAATTCAATTTATATGAATTAAAAGATAATTTATTAGACTATTATTATAATAGGAAAAGGTAGTCAGAAAACTTAAGTACCAGCTTCTTTTTTTTCTTTGTATTTATTCACGCTTTATTCCTACCCAGCCAGTGAAAACGGGGCGCCAAACGCTACGGTCTCTGCATATCTCTTTTACCTCGCCCACCGTCATCAACGCTTTTTCAACGTGCTTTTTACTTGATCTTCTACCTCCAATATCATCGACACTGATTTCTCCCCCTTCTTCTCTTACTACTCATTCTTGCTTCATAAATAGTATTGGCCAGTCTTTCGCCACGTAATTTCTCAATGTCCCGAAAAACATCAGCATGTTCTTCTTCATTGTCATTATAACATCTTGGCTTAGTAGTCTTAGTCAACTTATGACGTAACCTATTTTGTTATACGAAATCAAGAAGGGCAAACATTTTTTGTATAAACTTATAATGACATTTAAACCCATAGTTGTCGGAAACTATTTTCATCAGAATAAAACTAAACTACTTCATAAGAAAGCAACTGAATACAAAAGTATTTAAATATGTATAAGTATTGATCACCGACATGTGGAATGTTTCTCATAAACTGAAATATAGCGAGGTCATTTATCTACATGTATTTTTATAAGCTAGGCTTATTTTGTGATTTCATAATATTTAAAAAAAATGCTTAATTTTATTTTAAAATAGACATTTAGGATGCTGGGGATAGTAGTAGTAAGGGAGGTAGAGGGAAACCTCGATTGAATACGATGTATCGATTATACTGGAGGAAGGCCACGTAAAGCATGAGGATCCACCGGAGGAAATATATAAAGAGGTTGATGGACGTGGACGAGGCGAAAGAGGTATACAGAGGTAGTAGCGTCCGGCATTTCGTTCTCTCTAGCTACACCGCTATGGATAAAACGTGAAATTAATAAAAAATAACAAACTGACAAAACTATTTCTTTTTTCAATATATAAGTATATAAGGTTCATGCTGCGCAAGCAAAGGAAACATAGGAACCTTCGTTAAGACTAGACTTCGAAGAGTTGTGGAAGCATTGCATGTTGAGTGGCGGAACTAAACGCCGCGGTTTGCCTCGACACCAGAGCGAAGAAATGAAAATATATTTTATTTCCTCGAGTGGGATAACCAGTCACACTGTATGCCCCTGCGCCACGATTTGCCTCAATCAATACATATATAATATACTTATTTTATATTTATAGTGACAGCTGCTTTCCAAGAGCCGTTCCCAGGGTGGATAGACAATATTTATGGCGTTACAGGTAATTTAGTTTTAATTATTATTAATTATGTGTTGAAGCCGTAGCGCAGTTGGACAACGACTGGCTGTGAAAGTATTGGTTCTGGGTTCGATTCCCACAGACGAGTGTTATAAGTTTGTGTGTCTGTGTATGTGTGTATCTGGATACCTGTTTGTGGCATTGTAATTCGCAAACGGATGAACAGATGCTGATTTTTTTTTTGTTTGTTCGGTGACTTAATTGAGATTATTCTTAGCCATGATTCAAGAAAGACTCCATTTTCCATCAAGACATTTCCGTGTCCCACTTTCCGTCGAATTCTAGGAGACATTGCATTTTGAGTGGCGGAACGCCTCCCTTTATCTCGTTACCAGAGCGAGAAAACGAAAATATTATATATTTCATTTGTCCAAGTTAAAATAGAACCCACACGAACATCCTAAATAAAATAAACTAAAAAGAATTTAATTTTAAACATTATAGGTATTATAATGGAAATATCTCGTGGCACCTACCGTTCGGGGTATTGTCGCGAGCGGTATGTGGTGGACTTGGTGCCTGTTGATATGGTGGTGAACAGCTGTATCTTGGCCGCATGGAGACAGGGTTCAAAGAAGTAAGTGAATATTCAGACACTATGGATGAGGCAAATACTAAAACTATTTTTAAAAATATATAGTAGGCCTACCATCAACCATTTATAATGTGAAATTTTAATTATATATTTTTGAAGGCCAAAGACGATATAGATTTACTTTTCTTTATCAATTCCTTTAATTATCAAATCAAAGTAAATAAAATTTAAAATATTAAAAAAAATATTGAATTAAACTTTTCTAACAAGCGCGGCTTAAAGTTTCTTACGTTTAATTTTTACTTTCAAGTTAGCTACTTCTATAGTATTTTCAGCATTTTAAAGTGTTATTACACACTAAGGAAAGAAAAATATATATTTAGAAAACATATAAAAAATAATGTTCTGAGCTATAAAAATTGTACAAAAAATCCTACAGAGATGCTACCAACATAAATAAGTTGTAACAAGCAAGAATAAGAATTTCCATGTAGCTCGATAAGAACGTATGGCTTAGTGGGCAGAGCGCTTAGACAGTTTCCAAGAGGATTGAGTTCGAGTCCCGCTGTGTTAAAATTTTTATATGCTTATTAAAAAATATTTCTACTACTATACTAATTAGATTTATATTTTATCTACTTTTTGTCAATTTCAGGCCAGGTCGTTGTCCCGTGTACAATGTAACATCAGGTTCTATAAATCCGCTACAGTGGGGTCATTTCACTCAGCTTTGTTTGAAATGGGCGAGAGAAAATCCTACGAAGTAAGAGTCTTACATAAACATAGCATTTACTCATAATAAATAAGAGTGACATATATTATTGATATTAATATTGACCGCAGGAGTACAAGCGTGTTATTGTAAACGCGATTGGTTGTGAGTTCGATTCTCACTCGAGGAAATAAATATTTTAATTTCCTCGCTCTGGCATTGTGGCTAATCGCATGGTTGAGTCGCCACTACACCAGCAATGTATACTAAATTCGGCAAAAAGCTGGGAACGGAAGTATCTAAATGGGAACAAAGTGTCTTAACATTAGCTTTCCAGGTTCTCGGGTAACGTGAAGTAAAAAAATATATATATTTTCAGCTTCACGCTGTATCCCGCACACAGACAGATGTGTGACAGTGTTACTGTCACACTGTATGTCCCTGCGCCACACGACTGACCTCCATATATATTTTCCATATTGAAATTTTAGTTATCACATCTTAAATGAACAAGTACATATATTCTTTCTTAATTAAATACTTATTTTACAGGTACGTCATGTGGTATCCAAATTTCGCTTTCACGGAATCGAGATTTGTTAATACATTTTGGGAGATCATTTGCCATTTTCTGCCGGCTTTCCTCTACGATTTACTATTGAGGGCGCAAGGAAGGAAAGCTATGTGAGTCTAATTATTTCTTTATTTGTTTGTTCAATAAATTTGTTTGTTTGTTATTTCTATTTTTGAATAAAGAAGAGAGAGATGTGCAAAGGAGACTGAAATTTTTGGGCCTAAACGTAAAGAATGGAGATGTGATCTAAAAAATACTATTTTTTTTTATTTTTAGAATAGCAAATAATAAATTAATTGACAATCTGGAAGTGGAGAAAAATGAAAAAAATAAGATTTAGATCCTTAATCGATTAAAATCAATCATATTTTGAATCACAGATGTGGCAGCTGATTGACAATGACACCTTGTCTAATGATTTTTTTGCATTTTTGCTTCTGTTTGTCATCGCAAAATCAGGCCATTAAATAAAAAAACATTAAAAAAAAACATTTGCTTCTGTCATTACGTTCGTGTCATAACGCATCGACGTTTTGAGTGTTTTCCCGTTTGTTTGATATTTTCAACGTCTACTGCTTTGTTTTTCTCGGATTTTGACTTTGCCTACTTTGTACGACCCTCGCTTCCCCACTGGACATTGAAATCTTTTGGATCTTACGACCGCCGCGCTATGGATATGAATCGCTGTGTGAATTGTGGAATAGCCAATGGACACTGTAATACCCTAGTCCGACGACCTTTAGACGATGAAAACCACCACAACCTGGTTACTTAGAGGTGTGATATAATCCCGACATATAAGCAGGAAAATTTAGTTCCACCTGCACACTTCTTAGATGACATTTTAGTAATAGATAATAGAAGAAGAATAAAATATTCATTAAAATGTGTTTTATTTATAAATAATAAACATTAATGCTTAAACAACTCAGTAATCACATATTTTATAGAAGTTGATATTCAAGAAATTGTGCTGCGAACTTAACCTCACTTTTATCAAATCTCTAATAACTCAGCTCTCAGATTGCCAAAATTTATATAGATTTCAGGGAGGGAATGATGTACCTAAATCTATTAAATCATACCATTTTCATATCTTTACATTCTGGGCCCAAAAATGTATGGAATAGTTTGTCTCCTTTTGGGTCATTAGTTACTAACGACCCAAACACGGTTAATATAGTTACAACAATTTACAGATTACAAAAGAAACACCAACAACATACTTGTATTTTTTGCCGAAATTGGAGAATAAAATGACTGTCACTGACAGTTCAGGATATAATAACTAAACAAAAAAAGCTCTACAATAATATTATTTTTCAGCATGATGAAACTGGCAAGACGTTTCAAAATGGCGGCAGCTACAGGAGAATATTTTGCCAACCACGAATGGCAATTCGGCGTGTCAGAATTGACATCTCTACATAACGAGGCGAGTGTCGCCAGTGATGCCAGTACATTTGCTCATTGGCCGGGAGAGTTCAATTGGGAGTCCTATATAGGGTCTTATATGCTTGGTATAAGACGATTTATATTGAAGGATAGCACTGAATCTTTGCCGCAAGCAAGGAATAAGTTGAAAAGGTATTTTTTTTTCACGTATCTAAGTATTTGTTTATTTTTAGTTATTGTTTTGTTTCATTTGTATGTCTCATATAGCAGAGAAGTCAGTGGGAATCTTTGTTGTAGATTCGATACACACTTAGAGAACCCGTTCTACTCGGCAGGCAGGTTGCACTTCACAACACGCATTATCTCGGACATTTTGTTGCAATTGGGCAATGGAATATATTAATACTGTATTTTCTTTACCTACCTATATGCGGGATACAGCGTGAAACAAAAAAGGCAAAAAATAGATAGGTTCTATTAATTAAGTATCCCACAAAATACTTTAATTAATTTAGATTTCTATACTTTTCAGATTATATTGGGTGCACAAATTATTCCAAATGGCTACAGGATATTATATTTTTAGATTCTTAGCTGGACGTCTGCGATAAAAATATTTTGCCATTGCACACAAGACCTCATTGTTAAATACTAATAATATACATGAAAGATAACATTGTAAATACTCAATTTTACTCATAAAAAATGAAGGGTTTTTTGAAAAATTGTAAGATGGTCTAAATACGACAGATATTGCAAAAATACAACAATCTTTATACATATCTTAAATCATGGAATTTAATGTAATTTGGACCAAGTTATAGCAAAATATACCTAATCTATTTCAAAAGATATATGATATCGTAACAGTGACTAAATGAAAATCGTCAACGGCCATACATTTTAAATAAAGTATATAAAATATTGCCATAAAATAAAAATTATATAGTCTTTCATATTGAAGAGAATTAAATTTAAAATATTTACGTAACAAAAGTTGCTGTAATTTTGTTAATCTACATTTTTATTTCTGTACTAAATCTGAATCTTGCCTTTCACCTTAATTAGGAAAATGAATTCCTTTTAGGAATAATAGATATATAAAACTTTCAACTTCTAGTCTGAAACACAAAATTATGTCCTTTTGAACTTTGCAAGAACAACGTTGTAAAATTATACGAAAATATTTGGTTGAATTAATAATAGCACAATAATATTGCCAGATTGTACATATGATAGTTTTCACTTCAATTCCTACTCATTCTAACATTTTTACATTTAAAATTACATTTTCCAACTTTATGCTAAGTTGTTCTTGCAAAATATATACACTATTTCTAAGGAATAAAATAATATTGAATATTGTTTATACATAATCATCAAGTAAAATATTAAAATTTTTGCTATAAAAAATCGTAATAATATACTGACTATGATTATGATCTTAATAATATTACATCTATAAATCGAGTAAATAATTTTGTAAACATTTTTACAACCCCTGGAGAGATATTGTCATGACCATAAGTTACCAAAACTAATTTTAATTATAATAGACATATAGATATAATAGATAAATATATTTAAGTGTAATGCAAGATAAATATAAATGAATATTAAAATAAACTGTTTTATTTCACATTAAAATACTTTATTTCATATTTTACCTGTACAAGAGTAGAGAGCTTCACCGTACAAAAAATTAAACTTGTACAAATTAATAAAATATTCACGACTTTGTTTGCTCACATTTAAATTTTTAATTTCATATCGATATAGAAAGTATAAGAATAAGTCATCTCATAAACTCTTCCTGCTCAAATTACTCTTCTACAATATAGAAAGATGAGAAATTTCTATTCGATATCTGGTATCTATCTATTATAATTTTATCAATACGTTTCTAACAGTCATCTATCATTCGTACATCCGTTTTATATCGTCTTAATAGGATAAAAAAAATTGAAGGCCATCGTGTCGCAGGGGCAACAAGCGTGCGACTTTAAACGTATTGACAGTCACACAAACATTGTTATGTTATAAAAAAAACACAAGAACGCCTAAGTCGTATTTATTACTTAATGTCAACTTCTTAAGGAAAATGAGCAATCGTGGCGGAGGGGCACAAGCGTGTGATTGTAAATGCGACAGAATGTTGCTTCGATTTCTACTCGATAATATGAAATATTTAATAAACGTGTGAAAAGGGCAGCTCTTAATTTTAATATAAAAATGTGTCTTATCGCGATTTTCGCTTTGCCATTTTAATAACACGCACTACTATGAGAATAGCCGTGGCCATCCCATAATAGTTTAGTGCCCACCCCCGAAATTTTACTAACAAAAAAATTGCCCCGAAAAATTAAAAAAAAAAAACAACGACTACACGAATATATCTGTTTAAAGGTCAAGTCCAGTCTAAATTGTTGAGGTATCTTGATCAATTTCTTTAGGTATGGGTTTATAATATTTTACCCTATATGCTGTTACCGTAAAAGGGACGCTGTCGCTTCTACTCTGTATAATAACAAACCCCTTTCAGAATTAAATTTTTAATTAATTTTCTCGAGTTCTTCAATACCCTAGAATTATAAATATATTTAAAACATGTAAATAAATTTAATAAATAATAACAAACCCAAAAAAAATACCTAAACAAAATAATTACACAGAATATTTATATTACTCTATATTACAACAAATAGAAAATTATTATCTGTGGTTATATATATATGTAGTCTTGTGACATTTTTCCTATCTAGCAATAAAAGTCATCACTGTCAATTAAATTTTACCTATTAAAAAAGACGTATTTCAGGGCTTATTTTTAAATTACTTAATTTGTATTATATTTTATTTAATTAATATTAAATAATGTCGGAAAATAAAGATGTTGACAATAAGAAAAACGACGCAGACCCAGAACTCGACGATTTATTGGATAGTAAGTTTAAAATAACCTAAATAAATATGTTACACAACTTATTCTATTATTAATATTATAATTGTCCTTCTTTACTATTCTTTAAATGTACTAGAAAGGATTTAATATCAATCATTTTGTTTGCAAAAAGATTATTAATAATATATTTAGTTTAGTATTAGTTCTTTATTAATAATTAATTTTAAATATTTAAATTATGTAAACTTTGAACTCTTATGAAGATGATAAGTAAAAAATTAAAGAAGCCAAAAGTAACTGTTTACCTATTTATATGGTACATTTATAATAATGAATCTAAATTATTGTGTTTGAAATATTTTGAAACCTATATTTATATAGGGTTTTATTATTTTTAATATTTATACTTTAAATAAAAAAATATCAATAGTTTTATTTCTAGACATGATTTCCTAATAAATGTAAATGTAACTACTAAGTAATATATTTTATTTTGTTTTTATGTTTTTTAATATAATTAAGTTGTAATAACTACAAGTATTTCAATTGATAAAAACAAACTTCCTCATTGACACTCATATTTTGTTATTTATTTATCATTTTAATTTATACAAACATTCAATTATAATAAGAAAAAATGATACACCTCACTTATGGAAATCAAACCTGCAACCAACTAATAGTCAGATACTGTCATACAATGATATATAACAAAATTTCCTTTGTAAAATGCTATGTTCTTTGCTATATTATAATTATTTGATTATGTTTGTGCCATTCTCTTTCAAGAACAACTAAACTGAATTAAATAAAACTTTACAGTAATAGTGTAAAGTTTTATACTGTAAACTTTATCTGATGGTAAACATGTCAATTATATATTTGATTCCCACTTGGTGGAATGAATTCATTTTCCTCACTATGGTAACAAAACGAGGTGTGATATTGAGTTCTGTGACTCAACTCTAAATATTATTTTCTTTGTCTATATTGAAACTAAACTAATTATCTATGATATAAAATATATAAACAATAAAAATGACTATCTAAATACATAAATTTATAATTTCCTTTTACAATATTAATAATTTTTATATACAAATTTGATATCATTTTATATTGATAAAATGCCTGAAGTCTAATGAGGCTTCACTTAGTAATTTATTCAAAATATATTTTTTTTATCCTCATTTCTTCATTATTAAGGTTTCAGATAAAATTTTGTGATAGGAGTTTGTGTGGCTGTAAGTGATGGTTGTGTGTTTGATTCCAAATCAGGTGAAAATGAATTTCCAATTTGCAAGCAAGATAAAGTGGTGTTAATTTCCTCACTCAACATACAATGTCTCAAAAGTTACACAAGGTTCCCCATGCCTACCTGCTATTAGTGGCATACTGCATACAGAAGCTGAAACATGAAGCTATATGTCCATGTATAATTAAAAAAGTTGTCTTCCTACAGGTGCCTTACAAGACATGACAAAAAAAGACCAAGATTCAAGACCAGAAGACAGTGGACAACAAAATATGTGGAGTGAAGAGTTTATTAAGGAGGCTGCCGCACAGTTCGAAAGTAATATGGCAGCTATATTGGGTGGATTTAGTGGTGTTCCAGGTAAAATATAAAAAAAAATTCGGTACATATAATACGTGCCGCGCGTCGTCTACCAGCGCCAGAAAATAAAAATAAATTCTAAATAATTCTTGAGGCTGTCATCATTGGGCAGAAAGTAGAGGATGGAGTGTGTTAACACTATGTTCCCTGGTACTTAAATTACAAACTTAAATTGATGATATTATTAGAAGACGAAAGTAATTCAGCTTAGAATGTAAATGATTTTGTAGCTCAAGAGGACAAGGAGGACTCAGGAGAGGAAATCGGTTAAGCTGTGCGTTCGATTCCCACTTGAGGAAATTAAATATTTCTATTCTTCGTTCTGACGTCGAGGCAAAAGCACAACTTTGAGTTTCGCAGCTCAACACGCAATGCCTGCAGAATTCGGCAAAACGTGGAGAGCTAAGTGTCTTAACACTGGGCTCCATCTGCCTGTCCTGCTCCATGCGAGATACAGCGAAAAGCTGAAAATAAAAAAAATAGAACTTTACAGTCATATAGCTCATACATCATTGTAACAAATAGGCTACAATTTATGTCTATAATTTCTATAATTTGGCTATAATATTAACAACAAGAACAAGTTTAAGCAGGCGAAGCCGCGCTTGTGTCGTTAAGAGTAACATTATATATGTATTATGTCTTAAATATTAATTTGTTGTGTTTAATTTCAGAGGATCAAATCAGTCAAGAACAAATAGCACAAACATTTTCAAAAATGGCAGGTATGTGTAATATTTAAATTTTAGTATTTTTTTTTTTCAAATTATAATGATTATATTAAAATGGAGGCCATCGTCGCCTGACTGTAAAAGCGACAGTTGTGGTATCGATTTCTACTCTTTTGAATGAATTATTTTAATATTTTTAATTTCTTCAGTCTGGTAACAAACCAAGTGGGGCGTTGAGTTACGTCACTCAACACGCACTGTCTGAAATTGAGTGATGCCTGAGGACTGGAATATCTTAACCTCTGTGATAGTAATATAGCGTGATGCAAATTTTTTTTTGAGTGAATAATTTAATTACTACTAGTGACCCGCTTGCGGCTTCGCCCGCTTACTTCTACTACACAATTGTTTATTTACTAACCTGGATTATTTTCATATTCCAATAACATTATCAGTTCTAAGGCAGCAGCTACCTAGCTACCTAGCTAGTAGCTAACATTAAAAACTTCAGATAATCCAATAACTATACTATTATAATTAAATCGGAACGGATCGATGTCTGTACTTGGAAGATATATATAAAAAAAAAAATAAGAAATATTTTGGCAAGCTTCCCTTAACATTTTGTGTTTGTTTTATTTTAATCCGTTTATAATTTAAAATGTTATATCGATATAAAATATTTTGTATATTAAATTGCTGTAAAATTATTATTCTGTTTACATAGCCCTTATTCAAACTATGAGAAAACGCATCGTTATGTTAAGATAAAATAAAATTAATAGATAATGTAGCACTAACTTTTTCCATTTGATTGTAGTTGGTGTAGTGTAATATATATATTTTTTTTCATTTTCTCTAGAGGCAGCAGCCCAAGTGTTGAAGCCTTCAGATAATGTCAGTGAACCTGCACCTACCGATCCCGCTTCACAGGAAAAAATAGACGAGGTATGTATACTTTTACTTCACGCTTTGTCCCGCACATAGGGTAGTGAACCTAGTATTAAGATCCTCCGGGTTCCATTTGCTGCTGAATTGTTGAATATAGCGCATTGAGCGGCGAAACTCAACGCCCCGGTTTGGTTTCTTACATTTTACATTGCTCTTCTAAAGCGGGGAAATGAAAATGTTAAATATTGCACTCCTTCAGATCGAACCTACAACGACTGCGTTTACAGTCATATGCTACTGCGTCACGGCGGTCTCTATATTTAATTTTTATAATTATTTTCTTCAGGTTTCCGCAGCCATATCACAAACGCTACAAAATTTGAACACAAATTCGGAAAATCTGCAGACGCCATTCTCTGAAGCGGACTTAGCGAACATGTTCAACAATTTCAATCTCGGTGAAGGGAATCAGGTATTTAAAACATTTTTCAGTTTAATACTTTTTTTGTTTAACATTGTGGAGTAATTGTTTGTTTAATACTTTTTTTTAGGAAATGTATAATATATAAATTTTAAGGTAGCAAGATTTGATCCCGCGCTTCTTGTTTATATGCGCTCTGACCACTAAGCGATACGTTCTCATCAAGTTACGTCTAAATTCTTAAACACTTGTTACAACTTATTTATATTGTAAACGTCTCTGTAGGGACGGTTTTTACTTTCCATTATACAAAGATAATTACTTAGAATTATCATTTGGCCAGAGATAATGCTATTTATTAAAAATTATCAATTAACTTCCACTATCGAGGTCGTCGTAGTGCAGTGGCACAAACGTGCAAATGTAAATGCGACAGCTGTGGGTTCGATTCCCTCTGAAATAAAATATTTAAATTTGCGCTAGACAAAACTTGCCCAATTTTTATTTTAAGGAAAAGGAGATTAGGTCGATCATGTGTCAAAAAAACATATAAAAGTACCCTTAGTACTTACTGTCTACAGAAAGGAATGATTAGAGAATCTGGAGAAAAAAGAGAAACTCTAAATTCCAATGCACAAATTTTTCCAGTATTGAATAAATCTTTGGACCAAAGGAACCATTACCGTAAAAATAAATCATATAGGAATGTTCTAGTAGCAGAGATCGAAATTTATCCTAGGTCTAAATCTCTTACGGATTTAGCACAAGACTCAGAAGAAGGTGACACTAATTTCATATCGCAAAATGTAGAAGGTCAACATATCACTAAGAGAAAGAGTTTCTCGAAGAAGGCATGTTCCTTAAATAAACCAAGTCGAGACAATCCAGATAAAATTATTACAGAGAATAGCAGCAAGAGTAGCGATGAGGTCAATAATAAAAGTATTATATAAAGTGTAAGAAATTCGTAGAAAAAATTAAAGAAATAATTTTATCAAAAGAAATCAAGGAGCAAGAATTATTATGTAGTTTGTCGCCAGATTATGTATCGATAAACAAACCTTTATTTCATTCAAAAAATGATTGTCTACAGCAAGGCTTTACTTTTTGTGAATTAGAGAATGCTTTAAAAGAAATAGTTCACCTGGTCATGATGGAACTTCTTATTCGATGCTATTTAATCTACCTGATAATGCAAAACTGTATTTATTAGATATATTGAACTTAGTACTCGAAACAGGGTATATTCCATTTCAGTGGAGATTGGTTGAGGTTATTGTCATTCCAAAGCCAGGAGAAGATAAATTAAGACCAATCTCTTTAATGTCATGTGTTTGCAAAACTTTTCATAATATGATTAAGGGGAGGTTAGAATGGTTTTTGGAAAGGAATCATGTTTTTTCTCTAAATACTACAGGCTTTAGAAAGGCTCAATCATGTTTAGATAATTTAACTCGTTTGATTACTAAAATTCAAATTGGTTTTACGCACAATGTACAAACGGTTGCTTGTTTTATAGATATAAAAGGGGCTTATAACAATGTATTGCCCGAAACTGTTTTAACTAGGTTAGATAACTTGGTTTGGTTTGGTTCTTTGTTTATAGCGTTCTGAGCGTGCCAGTAGAGCACATATCACTTCGCCAATGTCACATTATGTGGAGAAAACACGAAGGAGGTTGTAAAAAAGAGATAATGTTACACAATAGGAGAATGCATGTTAAAAAAAAGATCCAGTTAAAAGTAGCCTTCACGTATAAAAAAAAATAATATATACATTATATACATAACACAGAGGGTTAGTAATTAGAAATATAATACAAAGGTGTTAGGTTACAATTTAATTTTGTTATATCTAATATATTTACATAAAAATTTACGTAGAGGACTAAATATAAACATTAACAAACATTGCACATTAAGGGGGCGGGGAACTTTATGAGAAAGAACATCGTATAAGGGACGGATCAGCTTAGGGCAAGTGAAAAGTATGTGAAGAGGGGAACCGTCGTCTAGGCCACATTCACACAGTGAGTGATTCCTGACCCTGATCTTAGCTAGGTGTACATGCATGTCCAAGGCGCAAGCGGCAAATAGTTGATATAATCCTCCGTTCAGTAAATCTTTGAGAAAAAAACCAACATCGCCAGGGGATATTGCGTTGAATAGCAGCATAAAACTTACCTTTCTGAGATTTTGACAATTCCTAGAATTCAGACCCTGACACATCCAAATGAGGTGATGCAAGAGACAACAGATCCTGGGCCGAAATATAAAAATGATCTAAATTACCACACTGGATGGCTAACTTTGCGCACGAGTCTGCAGATTCATTCCTACTTATTCCAGAACGACCTGGAATCCATGCCAAAGTAACATCCAAACCCTTTAAATAGCATTAGTACAGTTCTTGACGAATCCTTACAATAATTGAAGACCTTAATTTACTATGAACTGGATTTCCCTTTATAGCCAATATGCAGCTTAAAGAGTCAGTACCAATGACAGTCTATTTAAAGTCGTGGGAGTCTGTGAACCGGACTGCTTCTAACAAAGCAACAGCCTCTCCAGTAAACATAGATGATTCGGGAGGACATTTATATTGTAATATAATTTTGAATTTTGGTATCCAGCAAGCTGCACCATCACTGCTTTCCTTTGAAAGCTTTGATGCATCTGTAAAGATGAGGATGTGATATGAAAAATTTTCATTTACTATGGATTGAAATTTTGTGTTGGTGTCAGCAGCTCCCTTGGTTAGACCAAGATTAGTGATAACAGAAGGATGGCGCACTAGTGCCTTATAAGGCGTACAGAATAAGGGATTAGATGGATAAGAGGACAAGGGATGAGGAAGAGAGGTAAATCTCTAGAAACTATTGAGCAAGTAGGGTAGGGGACGGCTCCGAGGGATAAGGTCCGCTAAATCAGATAGCTTAGACCATAGGGGTGGGAAGACAGCTGTAACATTTTAGCAACAAACCGGTCAGATAGGAATTGGGGACGGATAGGTAAAGGAGGATCTACACACTCCACCTGCAGTGCGTTGGCGGAGGAAGACTTCTATACTAATTCGACTATAATAATTCGTAGGCATTTGTATTGGATTCTATTCAGTTTTTCAGTAGCAACTTTATTAAAAGGGTCTAAAATAAATAATCCATAGTCAATGTGACTACGGATTATTACATTGTACAGTAGTTTTAGAGTATAAGGGTGTGCGCCCCACCACACACCAGACACAACCTTAAAACATTAATGCCTTTTTCACATTTTTTACTGATATGTTCATCATGTGCAATTCCGTTCAGCCTTTTATCAAGAATCATGCCTAAAAATTTAACGTTCTCTGCTAATTGGATAGTATCATTACCTAAACTAATTTCAAAATCAGGAGTTACTCTTTTCTACTCTTTTTGGAAAAAACTACTGCCCAGCACTTTGCTACTGATAGTGACAAACCCTGGTTAGAGAGCCACTGGTCTAGACAACGTAAAGCAGTATTTAAGCGATAAGTGATGTCCTCCACAGATTTTGAGCTGTAGTAAAGGACGATGTCGTCAGCATACTGAAGGATATTACAAAAACTATTGACAGACAATTCGAGGTCATGAGTATACAAGTTATACAACAGAGGACTGAGAGCGGAACCTTGAGGCAAACCTTTCCAGACAAGTCTGGGAGGTATAGTAAGCAATGGGTATTTTTCAGATACCGATCTACCGGTCAGCAGATTACATATGAAATGAGCCATCCTCGGCGGAATACTCAGCTGGTGCAGTTTCTGCCTGAGTACCGGAAGAAGAACATTATCATATACAGATGCAACATCTAGAAAAACATCAACCAAATACTCTCCTTTGGCATATGCTCGTCGAATGTCTGTAGTAAAAACACTGAGACTATCTGTGGTACTTAAGTCCTTTCTGAAACCAAATTGAGAGGGAGCTAAGATATTTCTACTTTCCACTATCCACTCCAGATGATTTTTTGAAGCCGTTCCATAACTTTTGATAAAGCAGAGGCTAGAGCAATGGGTCTGTATGAATTAGGATCAGAAGGACATTTTCCAGGTTTTAGGACGGGAATAACATTTTGGGACTTCCAGGACTCGGGAATGTTACCTGATTGAAATATGTTATTGATCAGATTTAAAAAGTGCAGCTTAGACTTCTCATTTAGTCTAGCAATAAAAGAGTAAGAGATACAATCCTCACCTGGGCTAGTAACTCCTAAATCCGTCAAGACATTTTCGAGTTCTTCGAACGAAAAACTAGCATCCATTTCATCTAAAGATTCAGTCAGAGGGGATACAAATAAATCACAAGAAGGTACAAAGCGAGGAGCCAGTTTGTTAGCAAAATCATTAAGCCACAAAGAGGGATTATTGGAACTAGGACTGGGACTACTGTTAAGAGAACGGCGAAATCTCTTAACATTTGTCCACACAAGGAAGGAAGGAGAACGACGACTAAGGGAATCACAAAAATTAGTCCATCCAAGTTTTTTCTTTTTCTCAGTCAAGTTTCTAAACTTCGCATCTCTGCGCTTGTACTCAATGTAATTCTCCATAATCATACAGGCAGCATATGAGTCCTCGGCAGATGTTCGCCGATCGACAGAATCAGAGCATTCCTGATCCCACCAGGATTGAAATGCATCCAATTCTGAATGGAGTGTTTTTTAGGGATATGCAAGTCAGCTGCAGACAAAATGACAGAGACAAAACGATCATAGCAAAGAATGATATTCTCAAAATTACCGAACTCAGAAAGATTGCCCAACATGCAATCCACAGAGTCGGCGTACTCAATCCAGTTGGCTTGTTTCAGATTATATTTAGAGGAAGAATTAGGAGGGAGAGCAGGGGGATGCCTATTATGTATAGAAAGGAGAATAGGGAAATGGAAAACCATGGGTAGAAGGAAGAACAGACCATGAAAGCTGGGAAGCAAGAGAAGGAGAAGATAAGGAAAGGTCAACAGCAGTCCTAGGATTCTGATTTGGATTAACCCTACGAGTCGGTGAGCCATCATTGAGAATGCCAAGAGATACATCATCAATCATGTCTACCAACGAAGGAGAAAATCCATCACAGTAATAACACCCCCACAAAGAGTGATGAGTGTTAAAATCCCCTAGGACCAACACAGGACTAGAAAGTGCAGAGATAATAGACTTAAGCTCAACGAAAAGTGAGGGAGAGGGATGAGGGATATAAACGGACAGGAAGGAGATATTGAAAGCCCTCACAGCAACGGCATTAATGTGTTGGCTGTGAGGAGGGACAGGGATAAGGCAATAATATCGCCCGCTTAAAATACATGATTACTGATTTAATAAGCAGAATTGATCGACAACTCTAATGACTTCTAATATGATTTTTTTATTACTTAAATCTGTAATATTCTAATATGATTTTTTTACGACATTATCG